>JACRUU010000030.1:2043783-2056283 GCA_030449085.1 Kryptopterus vitreolus
TTTAGTGTTAATATTCCACTGCATAAATACTGAAATATCTTCCATGTATTAACGAGTGTTTTTTCCCGTTGTTTTTGTGGATCGTCAGAATCCCCGATCCGAGTCCCGATGTTGGAAATCTCTGAATTATTCCTACAACTTATTTTATAAATTCTCTTTCATGTTGCGAGAGTCGGGATTTGTTTCATATTTCACTCGTGCTTATCCCAGATTTTTTTGGACCTGCTTCGGTTGCCATGTTGTGATTAATGCCACCTTTTAAAAATTGTCTCCTGGTATTATATCCCTCTTGTCTCTCCCCCCTTTCTCCTGGGATTAGTGTGTGTATTAATCCTTATATACCTCAATAGGTTTTTTACCCACCTTTAATTCCGACGCTTATTTTTTCGGCCGGTTTGTTCTTAAGATGCTCATTTAAATGCGTACTTTGTCGGCAGTGTGATTATTTAGGTAAAAAATATGTGTGTAAACAACAAACACACTCACACACACACACTCACACACAGAGCCTAGAGCCTAGCAGAAAAATCTTAATTATTCATCATTTCTCTGCATCTTTCCCAGAATACACTACATTTGGAGCGTGCCCGCGTGTTACTGCCTGTACTGTACACACACACACACACGCACACACACACACACACACACGCAGCACCATGTCGTCCTGAAGGTGAGAGATATTCAGGATTAATGAGAGTGTATGAGTTTCAGCAGGAGGAGGTTCGACGCTGCCAGCTCCCGCTGCGCTCCAGGTTTAATGCCATCACTGGTTCTACGGGACGCTAATCGGACGCCTGCGCTAGCTCAGAGATCGGATATCCCATACGTTTAACCTCAGGGTGGGATGTGTAGGTGCAATATAACCACTAAGAACACTTATAAAGTATCATAGCAACTTGTGTGACATAAGCGTGTGACAGCTCAGGTGTGTCTGGTGGACGGTGCGTGAGATATATATGAGATAAGGCTGTGCCATGTGGTGTATATGTGAGATAAGGGCATGTCATGTGGTGTATATGTGAGATAAAGGTGTGTCATGTGGTGTATATGTGAGATAAGGGTATGTCATTGTGTATATGTGAGATAAGGCCATGTCATGTGGTGTGTATGCGAGATATGGGTGTGTCATTGTGTATATGTGAGATAAGGCCATGTCATGTGGTGTGTATGCAAAATATGGGCTTGTCATGTGGTCTATATGTCACATAAGGGTGTGTCATGTGGTGTATTTGTGAGACAAGGACATGTCATGTGGTGTATATGTGAGATAAAGGGGCATGTCATGTGTGTATATGTGGATGTATGTCATGTGTGATATATAATGTGAGAGATAAGGGTGTGTCATGTGGTGTATATGTGAGACAAGGGCGTGTCATGTGGTGTATATGTGAGATAAGGGCGTGTCATGTGGTGTATATGTGAGATAAGGGCGTGTCATGTGGTGTATATGTGAGTTAAGGGCGTGTCATGTGGTGTATATGTGAGATAAGGGCGTGTCATGTGGTGTATATGTGAGTTAAGCGCGTGTCATGTGGTCTATATCTGAGTTAAGGGCGTGTCATGTGGTGTATATGTGAGATAAAGGCGTGTTCATGTGGTGTATATGTGAGTTAAGGGCGTGTCATGTGGTGTATATGTGAGATAAGGGTGTGTCATGTGGTGTATATGTGAGATAAGGGTTAAGAGAATCGTGTCATGTGGTGTATATGTGAGATAAGGGTGTGTCATGTGGTGTATATGTGAGATAAGGGTGTGTCATGTGGTGTATATGTGAGATAAGGGCGTGTCATGTGGTGTATATGTGAGATAAGGGTCGTGTCATGTGGTGTATATGTGAGATAAAGGGTGTGTCATGTGGTGTATATGTGAGATAAGGGTGTGTCATGTGGTGTATATGTGAGATTAAGGGCGTGTCATGTGGTGTATATGTGAGATAAAGGCGTTTCATGTGGTGTATATGTGAGTTAAGGTCGTGTCATGTGGTGTATATTTGAGATAAAGGCGTGTCATGTGCTGTATATGTGAGTTAAGGGCGTGTCATGTGGTGTATATGTGAGATAAGGGCGTGTCATGTGGTGTATATGTGAGTTAAAGGCGTGTCATGTGGTGTATATGTGAGATAAAGACGGTCATGTGTGTATATGTGAGATAAAGACGTGTCATGTGGTGTATATATGTGAGTGGTAAAGGGCGTGTCATGTGGTGTATATGTGAGATAAAGGGATGTCGTGTCATGTGGTGTATATGTGAGATAAGGGCGTGTCATGTGGTGTATAAGGGCGTGTGAGATAAGGGTGTGTCATGTGGTGTATATGTGAGATAAGGGTGTGTCATGTGGTGTATATGTGAGATAAGGGTGTGTCATGTGGTGTATATGTGAGATAAGGGTGTGTCATGTGGTGTATATGTGAGATAAGGGTGTGTCATGTGGTGTATATGTGAGATAAGGGTGTGTCATGTGGTGTATATGTGAGATAAAGGCGTGTTCATGTGGTGTATATGTGAGTTAAGGGCGTGTCATGTGGTGTATATGTGAGATTAAGGCGTGTCATGTGGTGTATATGTGAGATAAGGGCGTGTCATGTGGTGTATATGTGAGATAAGGGCGTGTCATGTGGTGTATATGTGAGATAAGGGTGTGTCATGTGGTGTATATGTGAGATAAGGGTGTGTCATGTGGTGTATATGTGAGATAAGGGTGTGTCATGTGGTGTATATGTGAGATAAGGGTGTGTCATGTGGTGTATATGTGAGATAAGGGTGTGTCATGTGGTGTATATGTGAGATAAGGGTGTGTCATGTGGTGTATATGTGAGATAAGGGTGTGTCATGTGGTGTATATGTGAGATAAGGGTGTCATGTGGTATATATGTGAGTTATGTGGTGTATATGGAGATAAGGGCGTGTCATGTGGTGTATATGTGAGAAGGGCGTATGTGGTGTAGGGTGTGTCATGTGGTGTATATGTGAGATAAAGGGTGTGTCATGTGGTGTATATGTGAGATAAGGGTGTGTCATGTGGTGTATATGTGAGATAAGGGTGTGTCATGTGGTGTATATGTGAGATAAGGGTGTGTCATGTGGTGTATATGTGAGATAAGGGTGTGTCATGTGGTGTATATGTGAGATAAGGGTGTGTCATGTGGTGTATATGTGAGATAAGGGCGTGTCATGTGGTGTATATGTGAGATAAGGGTGTGTCATGTGGTGTATATGTGAGATAAGGGTGTGTCATGTGGTGTATATGTGAGATAAGGGTGTGTCATGTGGTGTATATGTGAGATAAGGGTGGTCGTGTCATGTGGTGTATATAATGTGAGGGTAGATAAGGCGTGTCAGGGTGTATATGTGAGATAAAGGCGTGTCATGTGGTGTATATGTGAGATAAAGGCGTGTCATGTGGTGTATATGTGAGATAAAGGCGTGTCATGTGGTGTATATGTGAGATATGTGATGTGGTTAGTGAGAATATGGCGTGTCATGTGGTGTATATGTGAGATAAGGGCGTGTGTCGGCGTGTCATGTGGTGTATGTGGTCTATATGTGAGATAAAGGCGTGTCATGTGGTGTATATGTGAGATAAGAGCGTGTCATGTGGTATATATGTGAGTTAAAGGCGTGTCATGTGGTGTATATGTGAGATAAAGGCGTGTCATGTGGTGTATATGTGAGATAAAGGCGTGTCATGTGGTGTCCCTCCGATGGAAAGGAAGCGGTACGACTGTCTGCCTCTATGTTTGTGGGAACAGTTTGGGAAAGAACCTGCGGGGAATTGGCAGTAGTGATCGAACAGGACCGAGACCCATATTTATAAAAAGCACAATAGTTGTAGACCTTTGATCCTGAAATAGATTTTGGCGTAACACGCCGAGAGACGCCGCTCCCTTTTCGCCGTGATGTCACGGCGCTCCCGAGCTTTCGATTGGCTGGCTCCGGAGCGTGCCTCCGCGTGAGGTAAAGAGGTGCCATGACGGCCGCTGTGAGCGACAGCTAACGCTAACATCCCCTGCTCATGTATGGCTGAAAGGCTTCCACAAATAGTCCTGCTCCCACAGAGAGTGTAATTGGCGTAGTGTCTCCGGGCACCGACAGGAGGAATTGTCTGCGATTAGTCGCCAGTGCACCACAGGACCTGCCCGCTTCCACCCGTTCCCTCCAGCCCGGCCGCCAAACGCTCCCATTTTCCTGTCTATTCATCTTTTTTTCCTCTATGAAGAATAATTGCGATGTTCAGTTGAACAGATTTTTGCGTAGCGAAACAATAAATGTAAAAAGTAAAACATGGCTTTCTATTGGGAAATTGTTGTGTATTGGTAAGATCACCAGATGGCGCTATTATTGCTAGCACAGCTTAAAGTAGATACTGTATTTAATAAGGCTGTGAAAGTTAAAAACACGTTAACGCAAATCGACTTTAACCGCGCTAATGTTATTAAGGCGTGATTAACACAGTGTGCATTACTATGTGAACGATCTGCTCCTTCACTCGACGTCGTGTCGGCGAATAAACAAAGCCGAAACAAACAAATAAATAAAGGTTCAGTGCATCCACTCACACTTCCTAAATTTCCCACAATTACACCTACTATCTGCGCACTCACACCAGGTATGATCTCCTCACTATATTAGCGTATATTAGCGTATGGAACCTTACGCAAGCGCATCGCATTCCCAAATCCGTATTACGCAATAAAGCGCATTTTTACTGAACGCAATAAAGCGCTTCCGTATAACCTAAACACTGTATCACCAGTTTATATGGAAAAGCAACCGGAACACAATTCTTAAAGGAGCCACGTCCCATATTTTACACCCTTTTTTTGTTTACTTGGATAGGTTTCTGTCTAGAACCTACTAAGATGTACTAAGAGACTAAAATGTTCTCTCGACACGTTGTGCTTGATATTGAACCGTATGTTGGTGATCAGTAGATCCCACCAAGCACCAAAAGAGGATTAACACAGAGCGCCCTCTATCCTGATTGGTGGATTGGTGCGGGGGGGGGGTTTTTGTTTGTTGTTTTTGACCAGTTTTTATTCTCGTAAACGAAAAGGACCGAAATGTAGTAAAGTTCAAATGGAAAATACACAGATATGAAAAGTACAGGAATTAAATGCATGTTAAAGAGTGTAAACGTGTGGCTTCTCCTGCTGGTGCAGCATCCAATCAAGCGCCTTCGTTAAACTCGTTATTAAACTCGTTATTAAACTCGTTAAAAAGATCATCTGTTTTCCATCTTTCCTGAAAAAAACGCAGCTTTCGCGGTCAATTCTTTTCGTTTGTGCTCGTTTTGTCTATAGCGTGCATATCCTAGTGTGAAACTAGCGCCCCCTCCTGGTTGGAGAATTGAAATTCCAGTTCTGCGGGTCGTATTTGAAGACACTGCGAGTCACATAAAGCATTCTAGTCCACACTCTTGACTCTTGTGGTATTAAATGAAACGCGGTGGTGGCAGAGCAACAAAAAAAAAAAGAGAGGAAACGTTCTGATTTGTAACAAATACCTGCAAAGTCGCGTTTAAAATGTCGTTATCGCTGGTGTAACTTGTAATTGACTGAAGCGAAATTGTAAACACGGTAACGGAGTCGCGCCGTGAAGTGCTTTTCCATCTGCGCTCGGAGCTGAATTTTTGACTCGGCGCTTGGAAATCATTAGAGCTTGTGCGAGAAGTGTGCGAAAGCTGTATTTTCTCCCACACACTGCTGCTGGACGCCATGCTGAGAGGCGACTGACCGTGTTATCCTCATCCCTGCTGTGCCGTGTGATGGGGAGGACGATGGGAATAAAGCCTCGGTTAGCATGTGAGAGTTTGATCAGTCAGGGGCAGTCATATGTGAGAGAGATAACAATGTTATTGCGCAATATATATATATATATATATATATATATATATATATATATATATATATATATATATATGCATAAAACTTCTAGCATGCAGTTTCAGGAGGCAGACTGTAGGGGGGGTTGCTGAGAGGATCCGGAGTAGGGTGGTTTGGGGTTCACAAGGACAAAAATAGGAAACTTTTTTCCCCCTCTAGATATATTCACTTTTGTCCCATTGTATAATACCACTGAATTCTCAACTCTGATTGGTCGGAAGGTCTTTATTCTTTTCCTATTGTGGTATGGTTTATTTCCATTCATATTACTTTTATTGCATCGTTTTTATTAATCAGTATTAACCAATATAAGACGTAGGCGAGTTTTTACGAAGCTAATATTTATGAGAACAACCAGAACGTAAACGGGAACCCGAGTAGATGCGATGGATATGCGGTATTTTTTAAGTAGCAAATTTTATTAAAACTATTAAAAATGTATTTTGTTATGTTTTATTTTATCTATTAACATGGTTTATAAATGTTATTTATATTTATTTGTTTTTTTTTTTTTTTTTCATTTTTTATTTATTTTTTATTACATTCTTTATTTTATTTTTTTATTTCATTCATTAACATGTTTTACTAAAACTAGTTTTTGTTTTATTTCTATTTTTTATTTTACTTTTTTCATTTTTAAAATTGTTTTATCTCGTTTTTTTTATTACATTCTTTATTTTTTCAAATAAATTTCATTTAAATTTTTATAAATGTTATTTATATTTATTTGTTTTATTTCTTTTTTTCATTTTTTATTTATTTTTTATTACATTCTTTATTTTATTTTTTTATTTCATTCATTAACATGTTTTACTAAAACTAGTTTTTGTTTTATTTCTATTTTTTATTTTACTTTTTTCATTTTTAAAATTGTTTTATCTCGTTTTTTTTATTACATTCTTTATTTTTTCAAATAAATTTCATTTAAATTTTATTTGAATAAATAATACATTTCATTTATTAACATGCTTTAATAAAACTAGCGTTTATTTTATTTTTTCATTTACTTTTATACATTTTTTTATTACATTCTTTATTTTTTGAAATAAATTTCATTTAAATTTTATTTAAATAAATAATAAATTTAATTTATTAACATGCTTTATTAAAACTAGCGTTTATTTTATTTTTTCATTTACTTTTATAAATTTTTTTTATTACATTCTTTATTTTTTGAAATAAATTTCATTTAAATTTTGTTTAAATAAATAATAAATTTAATTTATTAACATGCTTTATTAAAACTAGCGTTTATTTTATTTTTTCATTTACTTTTATAATTTTTTTTATTACATTCTTTATTTTTTGAAATAAATTTCATTTAAATTTTATTTAAATAAATAATAAATTTAATTTATTAACATGCTTTATTAAAACTAGCGTTTATTTATTTTTTTCATTTACTTTTATAAATTTTTTTATTACATTCTTTATTTTTTTTAATTTTTTTTAATTTAATTTTTAAATTTTTTTATTATATTTTTTAGTACATTTTAAAATTTTATTTCGTTTTTTATTTCATTTATTAACATGTTTTATTTGAAAACGTCGGTTTGATAATTAGCCTGAATCTAGCTGTGTTAGTCGTTCCGCTCCTCGGTGTCCCCGCGAGACATTCATTCTGGATTTTTGCCCGAAAGCCGACTCTTTTAGATGGTAATTTTCCTGCCCTCTTACACTGCGGGGCGTTGGGGGATCTTCTCCCTGAGCTCATCAGTGTTGTAAATTGAGAGTCTGGATGTCCAGAACACTCTGTTTATAAAAACAGCAAGGGGAACTCCAGGTCATGTGATCATGACCACCTGTATAATATTGTCCAGCATCTTCAGGAGCTCGTCTGTTGGATCGGACCACGAGGTCCAGCCTTCGCTCGTCACCTGCATCAGTGATCCTTGGACGGCTGTGACCTTGTCGCTGATTCACCATTGTTCCTTCCTTGGAGCACTTTTACTGGATCCGGAATACCGGGATACACGTCTTACAAGATCTGCAGCTTTGGAGATTCTCGGACCCATCACATTTTTCCTGCTTCTAACGTCACTATGAATGTTCAAGGCCATGATAGAGACCCGTGTCCTTCACTTTTCATAATGTCCTCCTTCCTGGCCATCCTGCTCTATACACGCCATCCAGCTGACCTTACCTCTTATCTCATGTCGCAAAGACCCCTCGTCTCTCCCCCTCCTCCTCCCGGATCAATCTTGCGTTATTTACGAGGCGGTGTGAAGTCGGAGGGGTAATGGGTTCATGCCACTCCAATCTCAGAAACCTGGATGGGAGCGGAGCTGTTATCAGTGTGGCAATTCAATCAGAGCCTCGGTTCGCTCCGGCCCGGAATAATTTGGGTTGCGGAATTGCAAATGAAGAGAAGGAAATTGGAGAGAAAACCTGGAGGTGGAAATGCATTATTAAGCAGTTATTAAACAGAAGAAGAAGAAGCGGTATGGTGTTTTTGCATATCACTCAGAAGGGCTCCAGAAACACGTGGTCCACAACGAGCTCCCCCAAATTCTCTGTTAAAGTGTCCAACTAAAACAGATCTGTGGTCTTATATAAAAGCAGGACATTGTCTTTTGATAAATAAATCTCTCCACCCAAACCTGGAACTTCATCCACGTCATTATATGGTGTGAAATCTGCCTGGCTTTTAAACCTCTAATGACTTTGGAAGTGTGAATTGCTGTGAAACCACCAGGGTAAAAATGCCGAGCCTGGTTTACGTTACGCCGCGTGTAAAATGGATCGGCAGCCTGATTGTGTGTGGTGGAGGAACAGCCTTAATGGGAGATCTTCGACGAATCCGTATCTCAGGAACCACAAACGAGTAACAAGGAACATGGCGGATCCTGCTCCAGTTTCCAGTTTCGTTTGTCAAACCAGGCGGTAGCCATTTTTGTCTGGAAAACGTTCCGATGATGCTCCTCAGATGAACGAAGAACGACTTGCCCTACTTAAATATAAGCGAACCATTTCGACGACTCGACACGCCGCTTCACACTTCCTCCTTTATCTTCTAACAACAGCGAGTCCCGAAGTCTATTATTCCTCTTATAGCATAGCACAGCGCAGTCCCTGATAAGTGCCATCATCAATCTCTTTCATCAACTCCCAGGTTATTGGAGATGATAAAATCTGTGGTGACACTGGAAACTCCTTCCATTCTGTACATCCATTATACCTGCACAGCATGGAGCCTTCAGTATATATAATGGAACGTGGATCACCAAGGTCTAGCACAAGACGGGGGACACACTGGACATTGTGATGTGCCACTTTTTGTAAATGCCATTTCTTGAGGGAGGAAACCGGGGTACCCTGAGTTACTGAGGTACCCCTCAGTAACTGTTGTACCCTGAGTAACTGCGGTACCCTGAGTAACCGAGGTACCCAGAGAAACTAGGTTTCCCTGTATAACCGGGGTCCTCTGAGTAACCAAGCTACCCTGAGTAACCGAGGTCCCCTGAGTAACTGAGGTACCCTGAGTAATCGGGGTCTCCTGAGTAACAGAGGTACCCTGAGTAACCGAGGTCCCCTGAGTAACTGGGTTACCTGAGTAACCGGGGTCTCCTGAGTAACTGGGGTCTCCTGAGTAATACAGGTACCCTGAGTAACCGAGGTCTCCTGAGTAACTGGGTTACCTGAGTAATCGTGGTCTCCTGAGTAACCGGGGTCTCCTGAGTAACAGAGGTACCCTGAGTAACCGAGGTCCCTTGAGTAACTGGGTTACCTGAGTAACAGGGGTCTCCTGAGTAACTGGGTTACCTGAGTAACAGGGGTCTCCTGAGTAAACGACCCTGGTCCGAGGTCCTGAGTAACTGGGTTACCTGAGTAATCGGGGGTCTCCTGAGTAACAGAGGTACCCTGAGTAAACGAGGTCCCCTGAGTAACTGGGTTACCTGAGTAATACGGGGTCTCCTGAGTAACAGAGGTCTGAGTAAACGAGGTCCCCTGAGTAACTGGGTTACCTGAGTAAACGAGGTCTCCTGAGTAACAGAGGTACCCTGAGTCCGATGTACCCTGAGTAACTGGGTTACCCTGTGTAACCGGGCATCCCTGAGTAACCAAGGTACCCTGAGTAACTGGTTACCCTGTGTAGCCGGGGTCCCCTGGGTAACTGTGTTACCTGAGATACCAGATGTACATGCCGCCAGACACCATGACCTGTGAAACCACAACGTGCATTATATTAATAGAAAGTTTTGGGCTCCACGAAGATCTGCTTTCCATGATTTGGATAGATAGATCTGCTCCTGTAGAGCTCCAACCCTATGGTATAAATAAGAAAGCGGAGTGCACACCCAGGAATCTTCACCTCACCTACATCAGGACTTGACTTTTGACTGATGAACGCAACAGTCCACAAGCACACTCCAAAACATCATGGAACATCTTCCCAAGAGTCATCATAAGAGCAAAACCAGGTCTGACTGTGAAATGCAATGCTCACAAATCACACTGCAAACTTGCGGACAAGACGTCCACAGGTTGTTACACAAGACGTGTAATTTTGGACATTTGAAGACACGCTTATATTTAGGTCTGTAAATCCTGCGCCAAGAAATGTAGACCCTTAGAGTCGTTTTGTTTTGTTTTTTTTTTTCCCCTTTTAAAATCCCGACTGTCTGTGTAAATTGTTGGCTTCAGGCTGCTTGGTTCAGGTACGTCAGACGTGGGGCATGTTCGGTGCTGTGACCTGGCCGCGTCCAGCTTTGTTCGAGGTTGTGGGATCTTGCGAGGAGAACGTTTGAGGCATGTGGAGAAGCCGGCTGTTCATCTTTCTCTCGCTCTCCCTGCTGCTTTCAGCTCCCATCTGTGTCAGAGCTGCAATCGAAGCTTTTGATGTTGACCTAAATATATCCCCAAACTCCTCTAGAATATTTGAACTACTTTAGAAGTTCACGCTTTTAAAAGTATATTTCTTGGGAGAGATTTGGTTCGAGTGCTGATCGACTATTGTGTTTGGAGAGACCGGACCTGCTGCAGGCGAAAAGCAAGTCCTGCGTGTTTCAGTTTAGGTTTGATAGAATTAGGGACAAATGATATATATATATATATATATATATATATATATATATATATATATATATATAAAATATCATACGAAAAATATATGAATGTGAAAACATGCCGTAAACAAAGAACGCTTTATATTTTACTTCCGTCAAATGCAGTCAATGAAGAAAAGAGAAATGGAAAGCAATATTTGGTGTGGAAACACACTTTAACTTCAAAACAAACTTCAATAATCATAATAATATATAATAATAATAATAATAATAATAATAGACCTTTATCATCAGGTACCTGATAGGTAGAGAAATAAAAAGAGGCCTTGATATCACTCAAGTTTTTATTAGACCTCACTCCGTGTGTGTGTGTGTGTGTGTGTGTGTGTGTGTGTGTTTGAGAAGACATTGCGACACACTTCACACGACGTTAGCTCAGCCGCAGTGGGACGATGCGGAGATCTGTGATGCGATGTGAAGAGGCTTCCCGTTCGCTTCCTCTCATTGTATTGAGATATAGGAGTGAACCCCCCCCCCACACACACACACACACACACCCACACCCTCACCACACCCTCACACACCTCACACACGACCCGAATCGACCTCGAGCCTTCTGATCGATAATCCATCCGTCACCATTTCAGCTTGGGCTGCTGCTGTCGGTCCGACTCGGACAGTGACAGATCATATTCTGAGACGTTTGATCTGTTTGATGTGGAAAGAACATCATCGTTCTGTCGTTAAATTCTAAATAAAACGTGTTAAATATCCACAACCTTTTTAAAAACACCGACTTTTCGAACCCCAGATAGATTAACTATGAACACTCATCACAACTATCATCAATATTCTTCTGTCTTCCATAAATCAGACGTTTCTCACGGCTGGTCATTGTAATAAACGGATCCTCTGCAGCAGAGGTAGCTGTTGGTCCTCATCCTGTCCAATCGGATCGCAGAATTAACCGGGGAGGGGCGTGTTTTAATGAGTCATAAACACTAGCATGAGCTAATTAGGTAATCACGCTCACAGATGTACCGGCATTTCAGCACTCTTCATCCATCTATGCTATGCTATTCGAATCTCTCCTCTCCCTCCAAGAATCTCTCCCCGAAAGGGGGGGAAAGAGAAAGAGACTCTCAAGAGAGAGAGAGAGCTCCCTGAAAGAGAAAGAGAGAGAGAGAGACCCTCTCTCTCTCTCTCCATCCCTCTCTCTCCCTCTCTCTCTCCCTTTGGGGGGGGAAAGAGAAGAAGGAGAAGAGAAAGAAAGAGAGAGAAGAAGAGGGAAAGAGAGAGAACGAAAAGAAAGAGGGAAAGAGAGATAGATGGAGAGAGAGAAAGAGAGAGAGGGAGGAGATAGAGAGTAGAAAGAAGATTGAAGAGAAAGGAGGCCCCCTGCTCTCGGGGAGGAGCGACAAGAGTCGAAGAAAGGGGAGAAAGAGAAAGAGACCCGAAAAAGACCTCTCTCTGAGAACCCTCGAGCTCTCCCTCTCTCAGAGAGCCAACCCTCTCTTCCTCGAGAGAGAAAGCCTCTCTCTCCCTCCCTCTCTCTCCCTCCATCTCTCCCTCCATCGATTCCCTCTCTCTCCAGATCTCCCGCTCTCTCTCT
>JACRUU010000030.1:2061283-2066283 GCA_030449085.1 Kryptopterus vitreolus
GCCAAGTTGTTGCTTTATTTACTTGTTTGTTTGTTTGTTTGTTTGTCGGAGCGAGTAGTTTTATTTGTTTATTTATTTATTTGATTAAGAATGAAGGGGGGGCACGGTGGCTTAGTAGTTAGCACGTTCGGCTTACACCTCCAGGGTCTCCCTGCATTCCCGTCTCGGCCATGTGTGTGTGGAGTTTGTGCATGTTCTCCCCGTGTCTCAGGGGGTTTTTCTCCGGGTTCTCCGGTTTCCTCCCCCGGTCCAAAAACATGCAGGTTGATTGGCACCTTGGAAAATTGTCCCTAGTGTATGAATGTGTGTGTGTGTGTGTGTGTGTGTGTGTGTGTGTGTGTGTGATGGGTTGGCATTCCATCCAGGGTGTATCCTGCCTTAATGCCCATAGACGCCTGAGACAGACACAGACTCCCCGTGACCCGAGGGAAGATCGGAAAAAGCGATAGAAGATGAATGAACGAATGAAAACGAAAGTACAGATAATTGCGTTATTTACAGATAAATACGGCAGTAAAGTACAGACACCCAAAATGTCCACTTGCGTAAGTTAACGAAGTATTTGTACATCTGTATCGCAAAAACAGGAAACGCAACAATCCGCGTATAATCCGCGCCTGACCAGGTTTGTGCGTACAGACTTGTTGCCTCGACAACAAGTGTGTTTTTCCGAATCCACTTGCGTTAATTGCGTTAGATCACGCCGCTAGCTACAACGTAACATCGTTTCTCACTCTCGCGCTTATTGGCGTTCTTATCGGAGCCCCCGGTGCGTCTCGGTCTCGCCCGCCTCGCTGTAAACATCTTTAACATCTGCTGAGGAAGCACGTTTATCTCGGAAAGCACTCGGCGAGAAGCGCTACTTCGTCCACATCCATTATAATTACACTTAATCTTCCTCGCCGGAGAGACGAGACGATACGCGACGCTCCGGACGTCCCCGAACGAAATTGACGCTGATTTGTCTTCGGAACGCCAAGAAGAGACGAATTGCTCCTGAAGAAAAGCGTGACATCGGAGCGGATCGTCTGCTCCGTTCGGCCTATAAAATAATCCCGATAAATTATTCGCGCGGATGAAAAATTGCCTCGGCAAATTGTTTCCTGCCTCTAATAAGCAGCGTGTGAGTGCCGAGGAACAACGTCCTCGTTTCGTTTCTATAGTAACAACTTACACAAATACCTCAAGTGGACACACAAACGTAAATCACGTCCGGGCGGTGTGTTTTTTTCGGTCACGGCGTTTTTTGCGTCAGGGCGCTTCTGTCGTCCGGGCTTGGCACCGAGATTGTGTATTTTTTTGGTAGCTGCGATAAATGTAACCGTAAACAGAGAAAAACGACAAGATTGTTTCATCATTCTCCAGTGATTTTTTTTTTTCCAAGGCAGATTCGTTCGAGACGGGCTGTTATAGAAAAACAATGTTGGCATGGTAACAGTAACCCACTTCCTTACACTCTGCACACGTTTTCTCTTCCGTACTTTTAGAATCCATCCCTCCATCACTTCATTCCTTCATTCCTTCCTTCCTTTTTTATTAATTTTTATTGGATACTGTATATTATATAATAACATTAAACACTATACTGTATATTATATAATAACATTAAACACTATACTGTATATTATATAATAACATTAAACACTATAATGTGTATTATATTATAACATTAAACACTATACTGTATATTATATAATAACATTAAACACTATACTGTATATTATATAATAACATTAAACACTATACTGTATATTATATAATAACACTAAACACTATACTGTATATTATATAATAACATTAAACAATATACTGTATATTATATTATAACATAAACACTATAATGTATATTATATAATAACACTAAACACTATACTGTATATTATATAATAACATTAAACACTATACTGTATATTATATAATAACACTAAACACTACTGTATATTATATTATAACATAAACACTATAATGTATATTATATAATAACACTAAACACTATACTGTATATTATAAACACTATACTGTATAAACACTATACTGTATATTATATTATAACATTAAACAGTATAATGTGTATTATATTATAACTATTGTTAAATTATAACATTAAACACTATACTGTATATTATATAATAACACTAAACACTATACTGTATATTATAAACACTATACTGTATAAACACTATACTGTATATTATATTATAACATTAAACACTATAATGTGTATTATATTATAACATTAAACACTATACTGTATATTATATAATAACATTAAACACTATACTGTATATTATATAATAACATTAAACACTATACTGTATATTATATAATAACACTAAACACTATACTGTATATTATAAATAACACTATAACTGTATAAACATGTAAACTATACTGTATATTATATAATAACACTAAACACTATACTGTATATTATATAATAACATTAAACACTATACTGTATATTATATAATAACATTAAACACTATACTGTATATTATATAATAACATTAAACACTATACTGTATATTATATAATAACACTAAACACTATACTGTATATTATATTATAACATTAAACACTATACTGTATATTATATAATAACACTAAACACTATACTGTATATTATATTATAACATTAAACAGTATATGTATATAATAACACTAAATATTATATTATAACACTATACTGTATATTATAAACACTATACTGTATAAACACTATACTGTATATTATATTATAACATTAAACAGTATAATGTGTATTATATTATAACATTAAACACTATACTGTATATTATATAATAACATTAAACACTATACTAACACTAGTATATATTATAACAGGAAACACTATACTGGATAAGAAGAACATAAACATAAAACATATATATAATAACACTAAACACTATACTGTATATTATATAATAACATTAAACACTATACTGTATATTATATAATAACACTAAACACTAACTGTATATTATATAATAACATTAAACAATATACTGTATATTATATTATAACATAAACACTATACTGTATATTATATAATAACACTAAACACTATACTGTATATTATATTAACACTATACTGTATAAACACTATACTGTATATTATATAATAACACTAAACACTATACTGTATATTATAAACACTATACTGTATAAACACTATACTGTATATTATATTATAACATTAAACAGTATAATGTGTATTATATTATAACATTAAACACTATACTGTATATTATATAATAACATTAAATAACATTAAACACTATACTGTATATTATATAATAACACTTAAACACTACTATACTGTATATTATATTAATAACACTAAACACTATAATGTATATTATATAATAACACTAAACACTATACTGTATATTATAAACACTATACTGTATAAACACTATACTGTATATTATATAATAACATTAAACACTATACTGTATATTATGTAATTACACTAAACACTATACTGTATATTATATAATAACACTAAACACTATACTGTATATTATATAATAACACTAAACACTATACTGTATATTATATAATAACACTTAAACACTATACTGTATATTATATTAATAACATTAAACACTATAATGTATATTATATAATAACACTAAACACTATACTGTATATTATATAATAACATTAAACACTATACTGTATATTATATAATAACATTAAACACTATTATATTATATTACACTATAACACTAAACACTATACTGTATATTATATAATAACACTAAACACTATACTGTATATTATATTATAACATAAACACTATACTGTATATTATATAATAACACTAAACACTATACTGTATATTATAAACACTATACTGTATAAACACTATACTGTATATTATATAATAACACTAAACACTAGTGTATATACTATAACACTATACTGTATATTATAAACACTATACTGTATAAACACTATACTGTATATTATATTATAACATTAAACACAGTATAATGTGTATTATATTATAACATTAAACACTATACTGTATATTATATAATAACACTTAAACACTATACTGTATATTATATAATAACATTAAACACTATACTGTATATTATATAATAACACTAAACACTATATGATATTATAACACTATACTGTGTATTATATTATAACATTAAACACTATACTGTATATTATATAATAACATTAAACAAAACTATACTGTATATTATATTATAACATAAACACTATAATGTATATTATATAATAACACTAAACACTATACTGTATATTATAAACACTATACTGTATAAACACTATACTGTATATTATATAATAACACTAAACACTATACTGTATATTATATAATAACACTTAAACACTATACTGTATATTATATAATAACATTAAACTATAATATTATATATTATAACACTATACTGTATATTATATAATAACACTAAACACTAAACACTACTGTATATTATATTATAACATAAACACTATAATGTATATTATATAATAACACTAAACACTATACTGTATATTATAAACACTATACTGTATAAACACTATACTGTATATTATATTATAACATTAAACAGTATAATGTGTATTATATTATAACATAAACACTATACTGTATAAAACACTATACTGTATATTATGTAATTACATTAAACACTATACTGTATATTATATAATAACATACTTAAACACTATACTGTATATTATATTATAACATTAAACAGTATAATGTGTATTATATTATAACTAAACACTACTGTATATTATATAATAACACTAAACACTATACTGTATATTATATAATAACACTTAAACAGTATATATTATATTATAACACTATACTGTATATTATATAATAACACTAAACACTATACTGTATATTATATAATAACATTAAACACTATACTGTATATTATATAATAACATTAAACTATAATGTGTATTATATTATAACATTAAACACTATACTGTATATTATATTA
>JACRUU010000030.1:2073783-2101283 GCA_030449085.1 Kryptopterus vitreolus
TGATGGTGATGATGATGATGATGATGATGTGATGGTGATGATGATGATGATGTGGATGATGTGATGATGACGTGATGATGATGATGATGATGTGATGATGATGTATGATGGTGGTGATGATCGGTGATGATGATGTGATGGTGCTGCTGCTGGTTGTTGATGATGCTGTGATGATGATGGTGATGATGGTGGTGATGATGATGTGTGATGGTGTGATGGTGATGATGATGATGGTGATGATGATGATGATGATGTGATGATGATGGTGGTGGTGATGATGGTGATGATGGTGGTGATGGTGATGATGATGATGATGATGTGATGATGGTGTGATGGTGTGATGATGGTGTGATGATGATGATGATGACCTGATGGTGATGATGACTGATGATGATGATGATGTGATGATGATGATGATGATGATGATGATGATGGTGATGATGATGATGATGATGATGATATGGTGATGATGGTGATGATAATAATGATGATGATGGTGATCTGATGGTGATGATGGTTCTGATGATGATGATGATGATGATGATGGTGTCGATGATGGTGGTGATGATGATGATGATGATGATGATGATGATGATGATGATGATGGTGATGATGATGATGGTGATGATGATGGTGAATGTGATGATGATGATGATGATGATGATGGTAGTGATGATGATGATGATGATGATGATGATGATGATGATGATGGTGATGGTGATGGTGGTGATGATGATGATGGTGATGATGATGATGGTGATGATGATGATGGTGTCGATGATGGTGGTGATGCTGATGATGGTGATGATGGTGATGGTGATGTGATGATGATGATGATGATGATGATGATGATGATGTGATGATGATGATGATGATCAAAAAACGAAAAACAACTAAACACACTTTCAGTGCAGGATATAAATCCGCGGTGTGTTTGGAGGCAGGTTGAACAGGTTGTTCAGTTATACAGGTATTATTTACATCCAGCACTTAATTATGGAGGAAACGTCCTTCAGGGAGGATAATGATGTGTTTTCACTGTTGATTAAAATGAAAACAAAACAAAATAACCCTGCCCTGTGGCTTTGTGCAGGAGGGGGGGGGTACACTCGGGGCGCGGCTTTAGATGTCAAGACGCGGATGAAAAATGCACGAGAGGCGTTCAAACAAACAAAAATAGAGGCGCTAATGCGAAAGATCAGGCGAGGACACGCGGGAACGGCAGCTTCTCATATCCAGGCTGACGAAGATCATATCAAATATATATTTATATATTTAAAAAAATCATCTTTTAAAGGTTAAGCGTCGTCTGCGGAGGGCTGATCTCACACCATCTCCTGAGCGTTTCTCACCCGCAAACGTGTGAACATCTCATTCCACATTTACTCCTGGTCTAAGTAAACTCCATTCTTCAGGAAGGATGTTCCTCTAGATTCAGTAGGGTCCGACCAAAATGACACCATGTAGACATCGGATTGTCGTTAAAATGTGTGTGTGTGTGTGTGTGTGTGTGTGTGTGTGTGTGTGTGTGTGTGTGTGTGTGCACCGCTGGGGATTGAAGCTTATATGTCATATAAATGTCACGTGATCTCCATTTTCGTAAGTGCTTATTATATTCCTCTCCTGAACACAACAAAAGGGAAGAATCGATGGAGCGATTATCAAATCTACGCATCTGTGTTAATGATTTGCGTGACGTGTACACACACACACACACACACACACACACACACACACACACACACACACACATCGTATGGCTGTATATCAGGAATGCTGTAAGCGCACCGGAGAAACGGATTCATGTCCTACAAGCAGCCGCTTTAATTCAATTAACAACCGCTTCAGCAATCCATAACGACACGTAACAACATAACATAACAACACGCGCCGGGGAGTAAACAACAAATAACACAATAATCCTTACGTCGACAAAAATATACCGTTTTTTTTATAGCTTTAATTAAAGCGGCGTTTTATTCAGCGCCAACGTGACACACTGCGCATTTTACGGGAGGCCACGTGTGAATTAATTATTTAATTGCGTAATTATTGTTTTAATTATTGATTTCATATCTGGGCGTTTTAATTACACCCGCAGCGCAGTCCGGTCCCGACCCGTGTGCATGCTCTGTGTACCATGCTGTCTGAAGGAATAAACACAGAAGACATCTTTATTATTCATTCATTCATTTTCTACCGCTTTTATCCGATCTTCCCTCGGGTCACGGGGAGTCTGTGTCTATCTCAGGCGTCTATGGTCATTAAGGCAGGATACACCCTGGATGGAATGCCAACCCATCGCAGGACACACACACACACACACACACACACATTCATACACTAGGGACAATTTCCAAGGTGCCAATCAACCTACCGTGCATGTTTTTTGGACCGGGGGAGGAAACCGGAGAACCCGGAGAAAAACCCCCTGAGGCACGGGGAGAACATGCACAAACTCCACACACACACATGGCCGAGACGGGACTTGAACCCGGATCCTGGTGGTGTGAGGTGAATGTGCTAACCACTACCACATTTTATTTCACATTTTTATTTCACATTTTATTTTACACATAATTTTTTCTATAGCGCTTTTCACAATTGACATCGTCTCAAAGCAGCATTACGCAATGTATATATATATATATATATATATATATATATATATATATCACAACAATAAATGTGAATAAGGATTATTTATGGCAAGGAAAAACTCACCTTAATGTCTGCCGAATAATAATCGTTTCACTTCCCGGTAAATACGATTCTATTTTAAATACGGGTCAATTAATTAATTCGTTAGTTAATTGATTAATTAATTAATTATCAGCTTTTTAATACAAACAAAGTTCGGTCAGGTTGTTGCAAACAATACAGCAGGATGAGTTTTTGTCCTCGCTTCCCTCCCGGTGCAGGTCATTCCAGGTCGTTTGGCCAAATCCATCGAGCTTTAGCGTCATGCGCGTGTTTTACGGAGCGAATCCGTCCCGAGTGGGAAAATGTGCCAATTTGCGCACACGGTATGTAAACACGCGGTACGTCTGAGCGCGTAACGGATTCTGCGCGTCTCCGGATCTGTCACGCAGAAGCGAGGAATTGCAGGAAACAACACAAACACCACCGTTATTTATTCCCACCTAGAATACCATTTATTATTATTATTATTATTATTATTATTATTATTATTATTATTATTATTATTATTACCAACAAACTCAGGGTTCTACTTTTAATTAATAGCGTTAATTAATTAATAACCAGGTGTCTATAAACACTGTCAGAGACGTATACAATTGTAAAATGTAAATAATAATAATAATAATAATACAATGTAAATACATATTTTGTTCATATCTGATCTGTATTTTATAATAAATGCAGGCCGATAGTTTTTCCAGCATCCGCTTTCTTTACAAGAGCGCCCTCTACAGGCAAAACACTGATGCTGCCTTCCGACGCCACGCAGAGCGCTATATAATATTTATTACTAATAAATTAGCACGGATATAATTATGTTTATTAATATATATATATATATATATATATATATATATATATATATATATATATATATATATATATATATATATATATATATATATATATATATATATATATTATATAGGGGGGGCACAGTGGTTTTTAGTGGTTAGCACGTTTCGCCTCACACCGCCAGGGTCCGGGTTCGATTCCCGTCTCGGCCATGTGTGTGTGGAGTTTGTGCATGTTCTCCCCCGTGCCTCAGGGGGTTTTTCTCTCCGGGTTCTCCGGTTTCCTCCCCCGGTCCAAAAACATGCACGGTAGGTTGATTGGCACCTTGGAAAATTGTCCCTAGTGTGTGAATGTGTGTGAGTGTGTGTGTGTGTGTCCTGTGTGATGGGTTGGCATTCCATCCAGGGTGTAATCCTGCCTTAATGCCCATAGACGCCTGAGATAGACACAGACTCCCCGTGACCCGAGGGAAGATCGGATAAAGCACTAGAAGATGAATGAATGAATATATATATATATATATATATATATATATATATAAATTTATATTCTCGTCTCTTTTTAAGTTTTCCTTCCTTCCCTTCCTTCTTATAACTGCTGATTTCACGTCGTCCTGAAACATGTTTTTTGTTTGTTTTTTTCCTTCTTCCATCCCTTTTCTCATTGTTTTTTTTTCCCTTCGTGATGTACGTATCCACCTCTCCATGAACGCTCTACCTTTATGTCATCCAGTCACTTTAGATGTTTCTGCTCTTCACTCATTGCTGAACGTTGCTTTTGATTTTCCTCTGGAGTTTTCTTCCTTATTGTGTGTGAGAATCGATTGAGAACTTGGTCTGAAGACGTGTGTGTGTGTGTGTGTGTGTGTGTGTGTTTGTGTGTGTTTGTGTGTGTTTGTGTGTGTGTTGTGTGTGTGTGTGTGTGTGTGCATTATTTTGGATTAAATAACCAAAAACAAAGGTACATATTTCCGTCCAGCAGAAAACACGATCTGTTTATTGGGAAGGATGTTTCCGGATTGAGTTTTGTGGTTTGTGTGAATCGTTCCTGACTTCATGAAGAGAAATAAAAAACCCGCTCGCTTCTGTTCCCTTCCATAAATGACGTAAATCCATTAAAAAACACTCTCTTTCTCTCTGTCGTTCTTTCTCTCTTTCATGCCGGCGCTCTCACTTTATTTTTCTTTCACTCTTTGCACGAGCGGCGCTTCGATGCGGCAGTAAGTGTCCTCGTTATACACAAACGTTCGCCTTCATCGTTCGTCTGCTCGTGGGTTCTCGGGGTCTCCGTGAGAGGGAGAGACGAAGGAATTCTATCATTGAAGCCACGCCCATTGAAGCCACGCCCCTTTTATTATACTTCTATTTGAGAGAAAGAAATGGTATCATTTAAGCCACGCCCATTTCTTGTATGAACCCTTGTATTAATATATGGAGGGCAAAACCCACAATCTGTCAAAGAGAACAAATACGTTCAGAAAAGAGAGAAAGAAAGGCAAAAAAGAAAGGAAGGACGAAAGATAGATAGAAAGAAAGAAATGTTACAATTTAAGCCCCGCCCATTTCTTGTTTGGACTATTTTTTTGAACCCAATATTTGAAACCCGAGATATTTGGAGCCCGAAACATATACAGTATAAAAGAAAGCAAATATATTCAGTGAGAGAGCGAGAGAAAGAGAGCGAGGGAGAGAGAGAGAAAAGAAAAAGGAATGGAAGAAAGAAAGAAACAAACAAAAAAAATGATATAAATAAGCCACACCCACTTCAAACTTGAATCCGTAGGCATACACAGAAAACAAATACATTTATATTATTATTTTTTTCCATCCCTCCATCTCTCTATCCATCCCTCCATCCATCACTCCATACATTCCTCCATCAATCCATCCACCCCTCCACCCATCCCTCCTTCCATTCCTCTTTCCCTTAATCCATCCATACACCCCTCCATCCATCCCTCCATCAATCCATCCACCCCTCCACTCCTCCATCCATACCTCCATCAATCCATCCACCCCTCCATCCATCCCTCCATAAATCCATCCATCCCTCCACCCCTCTATCCATCCCTCCATCAATCCATCCATCCACCCCTCTATCCATCAATCCATCTATCCATCCCTACATCAATCCATCCACCCTCCATATACCCCTCCATCCATCCCTCCACCCCTCCATCCATCCCTCAATCAATCCATCCACCCTCCATCCACCCCTCCATCAATCCCTCCACCCCTCCATCCATCCCTCCATCAATTCATCCACCCTCCATCCAACCCTCCGTCCATCCCTCCATCAATTCATCCATCCCTCCACCCCTCCACCCACCCCTCTATCCATCCCTCCATCAATCCATCCATCCATCCACCCCTCTATCCATCCCTCCATCAGTCCATCCATCCACCCCTCCATCCATCCCTCCACCTCTCTATCCATTCCTCCATCAATCCATCCATCCATCCACCCCTCTACCCCTCTATCCATCCCTCCATCAATCCATCCATCCATCCATCCATCCATCCCTCCATCAATCCATCCCACCCCATCCATCCATCCATCCATCCCCATCCATCCCTCCACCCCTCCATCCAGCCCTCAATCAATCCATCCACCCTCCATCCACCCCTCCATCCATCCCTCTATCAATCCCTCCACCCCTCCATCCATCCCTCCATCAATTCATCCACCCTCCATCCAACCCTCCATCCATCCCTCCATCCATCCAACTCATTCCATCCCTCCACCCATCCATCCACCCCTCTATCCATCCCTCCATCCACCCTCCATCCACCCCTCTATCCATCCCTCCATCAGTCCATCCATCCATCCACCCCTCCATCCATCCCTCCACCCCTCTATCCATTCCTCCATCAATCCATCCATCCAATCACCCCTCCATCCATCCATCCACCCCTCCATAACATACAGAGACTGATGTTTTTTTTCTAAAATGTTTTCATTTAAAAAAGCTGTACAGATGAGAATGGAGATCGTGTTCTGGACTTGAGCGCGAGTGACGTGAGGAGAAATTTAATCCCAGTGTAAATAAATACCTTTCCTACATCCTCATCATCATCATCTTCATCATCATCATCCTCAGTAATAAACGCTTTGAAAGGAGGAGGAGGAGGAGGAGGAGGAGGTGACCTTCAGCGTTCTGTAGATCAGAGCATCTAAAAATAGTCTCTGTATATATAACATGTTTATTAAGGCGTATGACTGCGTTATGAACTTCGCCCCGACGCGGCTATTTTTACTCGACACGCGCTGAAAGATGGGAATATTTTTAGACATAATAGCGGCCGGATAAAGGACAAAAAGGGGAAAAAAAAGAAGAAGAAACGATTGAGTCGCATTCGCTCGCCGCTGTACGCGCATGCCCTTTTAAAATGCGACGCTCAAACAAAAACGCACGCTGACATTTGGCGAGCTGCGCTGACAGGACCGGACCGGTGAGGTTCCGGATCCGGATCAGGTGTGTTTCCCGACGGATCACACGCGGATACACAGTGATCACTCGCACGCCGCCGCTTCTTATATTCCCGTCCCAACTTTGGAATTTTGACACTTTTTGTTTGTCTCGGAATGCTGTGATTATCCGTGTCGGAATCTGCGGCGCTGCTGAAAGTCCAATATGTGGAATCTGCTCTTCGCGACGTTCCAGATCAGCCGGAAAAAGAAGAGCTCGTGATGAATTGTTGGGATAGAAACATGTGTGCTGTAAATATCTCTTCATTCTTTCCTTCCTTCCTTCCTTCTTTCTTTCTTTCTTTCTTTCTTTGTAGTCTCTGTTCCCCCCTTTTCACTTTTATTCTTTCTTTCTTTCTTTCTTTACATATTTTTTCCTGCTTTAATTGAATGAACTTCCATCCCCCCCTTCCTTCTTTCCCTTCTTTCCCTTCTTTCTTCATTCATTTCTTCATTTCTTCCTTCCTTCCTTTGTGTACTCATTCTCTGTTTCCTGCCTCCGTTCTTTCCCGTCTTGCTTCTTTCGGCCTTTCTTCACTCCGTCGCTTTCTTCTTTTCCGCCGTTCCTGCCTTCATTCTTCGTTTCCATCCTTCCTTCCCCATATTCTTTCCTGCCGTCCTTCCTTTTTCTCTCAGTAAACACATTTCACCATTCTCATTCTCATTCACACATTCTCATCATCATCACCATCATCACCATCTCCTGACCATTACATTCACACGGGCACAGGGAAACTGATCAACCAATCAGGACAGAGGATTCAACAGTGCAGTAAATAAACCCCTGGTAGATGATGGATGTGGTGTGTTGGATGAAGGATTATTGAGGATGTATGTATGTTGTATGATGTATTATGGAGTAGGTATGTTGTATGATGGATTACGGAGTGTGTATGTATGTATGTATGTTGTGTGATGGATTACGGAGTGTGTATGTATGTATGTATGTTGTGTGGTGATGATGGATTACGGAGTGTGTATGTATGTAGTTGTATGATGGGTTACGTGTGTATGTATGTTGTATGATGGATTACGGAGTGTGTATGTATGTATGTATGTATGGATGTTATGTGGATTATGTTGTATGATGATTACGGAGTGTGTATGTATGTATGTTGTATTAGATGGATTACGGCAGTGTGTTATGTATGTATGTTGTTGGATGTGATGTAGGTTGTTGTATGGGATTCGGAGTGTGTATGTATGTTGTTGATGTGGATGTGTTGTATGTTGTATGTATGTATGTGTGTCGTATGTGATCTAGATACGGATGTATGTATGTTCGGATGTGTATGTATGTGATGTATGTGATTAACGGAGTGTGTATGTATGTTGATGATGTATTACGGAGTGTGTATGTATGTATGTATGTATGTATGTGTCGTATGGGTTATGGAGTGTGTATGTTGTATGTATGTGGATTACGGAGTGTGTATGTATGTTGTATGATGGATTACGGAGTGTGTATGTATGTTGTATGATGTATTATGGAGTGTGTATGTATGTTGTATGTATGTATGTATGTTGTATAGGATTACGGAGTGTGTATGTATGTATGTATGATGTATGATGGATTACGGATGTTGTATGATGGATTATGGAGTGTGTATGTATATATGCTGTATGATGGATTACGGAGTGTGTATGTATGTATGTTGTATGATGTATTACGGAGTGTGTATGTATGTTGTATGATGGATTATGGAGTGTGTATGTATGTATGTTGTATGATGTATGTGATTACTGTATGATGGATTACGGAGTGTGTATGTATGTATGTATGTGTGTATGTATGTATGTTGTATGATGGATTTACGGAGTGTGTATGTATGTTGTATGATGATTACGGAGTGTGTATGTATGTATGTATGTATGTATGATATGTATGTGTGTATGTATGATGATGTGTATGTATGTGTTATGATGTATTATGGAGTGAGATAGGTTGTATGATGAGTACGGACGGAGTGTGTATGTATGTTGTATGATGGATTATGGAGTGTGTATGTATGTATGTTGTATGATGGATTATGGAGTGTGTATGTATATATGTTGTATGATGTATTACTATTACGGAGTGTGTATGATGTTGTATTATGGATTATGGTGTAGTGTATGTTGTATGTGGATGTATGTATGTGTTGTATGATGGATTATGGAGTGTGTATGTATGTTGTATGTATGATGGATTACGGAGTGTGTATGTATGTTGTATGATGTATTATGATGGATTACGGAGTGTGTATGTATGTTGTATGATGTATTATGGAGTGTGTATGTATGATATGTTGTATGATGGATTACGGAGTGGTAGTGTGTATGTATGTGTGTATGTATGTATGCTGTGTATGTATGTATGATGTATGGTTGTATTATGATGTATTTTACGGAGTGTGTATGTATGTTGTATGATGTATTACGGAGTGTGTATGTATGTATGTTGTATGATGTTGATTATGGAGTGTGTATGTATATATGTTGTATGATGGATTATGGAGTGTGTATGTATGTTGTATGTATGTATTACGGAGTGTGTATGTGTTGTATGTTGTATGATGTTGATTATGGAGTGTGTATGTATGTTGTATGTTGTATGATGTTGATTATGGAGTGTGTATGTATGTTGTATGTTTATGATGGATTACGGAGTGTGTATGTATGTTGTATGATGTATTACGGAGTGTGTATGTATGTATGTTGTATGATGGATTACGGAGTGTGTATGTATGTTGTATGATGTATTACGGAGTGTGTGTGTATGTATGTTGTATGATATGGATTATGGAGTGTGTATGTATGTGTGTGTATGGAGTGTGTATGTATGTATGTTGTATGATACGGATTACGGAGTGTGTATGTATGTTGTATGATATATGTATGATGGATTACGGAGTGTGTATGTATGTATGTTGTATGTTATGTTGTATGTATGTATGGAGTGTGTATGTATGTTGTATGATGTGGATTATGGATGAGTGTGTGTGTGTATGTATGTTGTATGTATGTATGTATGTATGTATGTATGTATTCGGAGTGTGTGTGTATGTATTTGTACGGAGTGTGTGTGTATGTATGTTGTATGATGGATTACGGAGTGTGTATGTATGTTGTATGATGTATTACGGAGTGTGTGTGTATCTATGTATGTATGTATGTATGTTGTATGATGGATTATGTGTATGATGTGTGTATGTGTGTATGTATATATGCTGTATGATGGATTACGGAGTGTGTATGTATGTTGTATGATGTATTATGGAGTGTAGTGTGTGTATGGAGTGTGTATGTATGTTGTATGATGTTTATGGAGTGTGTATGTATGTTGTACAATGTATTACGGAGTGTGTATGTATGTTGTATGATGTTTATGGAGTGTGTATGTATGTTGTACGATGTATTACGGAGTGTGTATGTATGTTGTATGATGGATGTGTATGGTATGTTGTACGTGAGTGTGTATGTATGTTGTACGATGTATTACGGAGTGTGTAAGTATGTTGTATGATGGATGGTAGATGCTGCATTATTGAGTTCTACACTGTAACAGTAAATGATGGGATTAATGCACTGGCGCATGTCTTCATGCTGCAGCAGTCTGGAAAAATGTTGCTCAGGGGTCGCGTCAACATGTTCGCCATTCAGCGCACGGCGTACTGGAGCTACACACTTGCATGCAGAGAGAGAGAGAGAGAGAGAGAGAGGATGAGAAATGGAGATGACGGATGAGAGCGAGTCTACACGTCTGTGTTTGTAAGTGAGGGTGATGTAAGTCAGAGCCTGTGAGTAAAGCGTTTTGTCGTGGATGTGATTTGATGCGTGGATCGTTAGCAGTACAAGAATTTGTGTGACGTGAGTCTCTCTCTCTCTCTCTCCATCTCTCTCTACACATCTCTCTCTCTCTCTCTCTGCCTCTCTGTTGCTCTTGCTTTGCACTTTCTCGCAGTACTTTAAATCAGAGTGGCCCGGCGTGTTGCCCTCCTCCTACCCTCCTCACAGGGGCCACAGACCCCTTCATCACGCTGCACAGAGAGAGCAAAAGAACGAGGGATGGAGATCTGAGGATAAATCAGTGTGCAACACGAGCCCAGGACTTCATTGGGAACGAGTTCATGTGTTGATGTGTCAGGGCGAGATTTTTAGATGGATGGATGGATAGATAGATAGATAGATAGATAGATAGATAGATAGATAGATAGATAGATAGATAGATAGATAGATAGATAGATAGATAGATAGATAGATAGATAGAAACTAGATAGATAGATAGATAGATAGATAGATAGATAGATAGATAGATAGATAGATAGATAGATAGATAGATAGATAGATAGATAGATAGATAGATAGATAGATAGATAGATCACAAGATATTTATAGATAAATGGATGGATGGGTAGGATAGATAGATAGATAGATAGATAGATAGATAGATAGATAGATAGATAGATAGATAATAGCATAGACAGATAGATAGATAGATAGACAGACAGACAGACAGACAGACAGATAGATAGATAGATAGATAGATAGATAGATAGATAGATAGATAGATAGATAGATATATAGATAGACAGACAGAATAGATAGATAGATAGATAGATAGATAGATAGATAGATAGATAGATAAACATAAGATAGATAGATAGATAGATAGATAGATAGATAGATAGATAGATAGATAGCATAGGATAGATAGATAGATAAAATAAAACACAAGATATTTAGATAAATGGATGGATGGGTGGATAGATAGATAGACAGACAGACAGACAGACAGACAGACAGACAGATAGATAGATAGATAGATAGATAGATAGATAGATAGATAGATAGATAGATAGATAGATAGATAGATAGATAGATAGATAGATAGATAGATAGATGCATAGACAGATAGATAGATAGATAGATAGATAGCATAGATAGATGGATAGTAGGATATATAGATAGAGATTAGCATGATGGATAGATAGGAGGATAGATATAGATAGATAGATAGATAGATAGATAGATAGATAGATAGATAGATAGATAGATGCATAGATAGATAGATAGATAGATAGATAGATAGATAGATAGATAGATGATAGATAGATAGGTAGATATATAGATAGATAGACAGATAGATAGATATATGCATAGATAGATGGATAGATAGATAGATAGACAGATAGATAGATAGATAGAATAGACGATCAGATAAGATAGATAGGATGGATGGATGGATAGATAAATAGAAAGATAAATAGAAAGAGGGACCTAGATTAATAGATTAGCATCTATTAGCCAAAATCTGTCAGCGTCCGCGGCAGGCTTTTACGCTAACACGATGTGTATCTTTGTCTGGCGTCAACAGTGTCGTTCATTTTATGCTAATTTACTCGTTTTTAGCGCCGTTGACATCGTCTGTGAAATATGGCGGTTATTAGCTCATACTTAGTCATACGTAGCATCATGAATATCAGCTGGAATGCATGTCAGGTTGTAAACACGAGGGTGAGCGTCATTGAGGCGAATCATTACGCATGGCTTAGCATCGATGTCGCGCTTATAGTTCGTGTGAGCTTGCACATCACATCATTACGCTGGATGCTAATAGCGATGCTATGCTAGCGACGGTATGCTAGCGACGGCATGCTAGCGACGGCGCTTGGCTTCATCAGTGTGAAGTGTTATAAGCATGCGCGCATGGTGACAAATCATGATGCGAATATATTCCTGCTTAGCGTCTTCTCACCAATACGCCACTATGGATCACACGGACAATTTGTCTTGCTAGCACGACACCTAGCGGCGTCAGCACATGCTTATGCTTAGCACAGTCTTAACCGTACGTAGCATCAGGGACACCAAATTTGATGTGGCATAATTGGCGTTGAGCTACTTAGCATGGCGAAGCGTTTTTTATTTTTTGTACGCCTGTGACAGATGTTCGCTTTTCATTCGTAGAACGTGCGCAAGGTCAAGCAAATCATGGTCATGCAAATATTTGGACGCTGCAGTGACACAAAGACGAGACGACATTAGCCATTAGCCGTTAGTTATTAGCTCCTTGGCTCACATTTCGAGTGCTCTGTGAAGCCATCTGTCCGTTTCCGCATAAAGATTTTACTCCACGCTGCCTCGGTCTCTCCCTGATGGTGATGTGTGTGTGTGTGTGTGTGTGTGTGTGTGTGTGTGTGTGTGTGTGTGTGTGTGTGAGTGTGAGTGGGTAGGCGTTTGATTGACATGACAAGAATGAAGGGGAAAAAAAACGTATCGAGGTTTTCCCCTCAATTACCGGACTGCCAAACAGAAAGTCACACACGGGGGGGGTCGGGGGATGGGGGGGGGGGGGGCTGGGGGGGGGGTGCCGATACTTTAGAGTATTTAGACGTGGACGGAGGGCGAATCTCTGATGCGAATCACTGAATATCTTCTGCTCTTCACACAGATCTATTCTTCATACAGGAGATTTGGAAAGATAGAAACACACAGACCTGCTGTGGAGCTGATGAGAATGGAGTGATGAGTGAAGGAGGGATGAAGGATGAGTGAAGGATAAATGATGGATGAGTGAAGGATGTGTAGAGGACGTTTTAGAGCAGGGATTTATCCCAGGTGTGTGTGTGTGTGTGTGTGTGTGTGTGTGTGTGTGTTGTGTGTGTGTGTGTGTACTGTGGGCATTTTGTTTGGTGGGATGTTTTGTTTGGCAGTAGGATTTTTTGTTCGGTAGCATGGGGCTTAGTTTTTTGCTTAGTGGGGCATTTTGTTTGGCAGCAGCGAATTTGTCCATCTGGGCATTTTGTTCGTTTAGTTGTTTTGTTCGGTTAGTTGTTTTGTTTGGCTGGGTGTTTCGTTTGGTTAGGTGTTTTGTTCGACTAGTTGTTTTGTTCGGCTGGGTGTTTTGTTCAGCTAGTTGTTCTGTTCAGCTAGGTGTTTTGTTCGGCTAGGTGTTTTGTTTGGTTAGTTGTTTTGTTCGGCTAGTTGTTTTGTTCGCTAGTTGTTTTGTTCGGCTAGGTGTTTTGTTCGGTTAGTTGTTTTGTTTGTTTTGTTCCGTTGTTTTGTTCCGCTAGGTGTTTTGTTCGGTTAGTTGTTCTGTTCAGCTAGTTGTTTTGTTCAGCTAGTTGTTTTGTTCGGTTAGGTGTTTTGTTCCGCTAGGTGTTTTGTTCGTTTAGTTGTTTTGTTCCGCTAGGTGTTTTGTTCGGTTAGTTGTTTTGTTCGGCTACTTGTTTTGTTTGGCTGGGTGTTTCGTTTGGCTAGGTGTTTTGTTCGGATAGTTGTTTTGTTCAGCTAGTTGTTTTGTTCGGCTAGGTGTTTTGTTTGGCTAGGTGTTTTGTTCGGCTAGGTGTTTTGTTTGGTTAGTTGTTTGTTCAGCTAGTTGTTTTGTTCGGTTAGGTGTTTTGTTTGGCTAGGTGTTTTGTTCGGTTAGTTGTTCTGTTTGGCTAGTTGTTCTTTTCGGCTAGGTGTTTTGTTCGGTTAGTTGTTTTGTTCGGCTACTTGTTTTGTTTGGCTAGGTGTTTCGTTTGGCTGGGTGTTTTGTTCGGCTAGTTGTTTTGTTTGGCTAGGTGTTTTGTTTGGCTGGGTGTTTCGTTCGGCTAGTTGTTTCGTTCGGCTAGTTGTTTTGTTCAGCAGGGCGTTTTGTTCGGTGGTTGGGCATTTTGTTTGGCTTCGGGGCGTGTTGTTTAGCAGGGCGTTTTTTGGCAGCAGACCTCTTATTCAGCTAGGTGCTTTGTTCAGCGAGACGTTTTGTTCATCAAGTTGTTTTGTTTGTCAGCAGGGTATGGCTGAGTGTTTCGTTTAACAAGGCGTTTTTCCGGCAGGGCGTTTTGATAAACAAGGCGTTTTGTTTAACAAAGCGTTTCGTTCGGCAGGAGGTTTTTTATTTCAGCAGCAGGGCATTTTTGTTCGCTCGAAGGGCGTTTCGTTCAGCAAGCATGGTATTTTGTCCATCTGGGCCATTTTGTGTGTTTTGTTCATCAGGGCGTTTTGCTCTGTGAGGCGTTTTGATTAGACCAGGCACTGCTCGCAATTTAAGGGTCAAAATGAGGATCAATAAATCAGGAGAGGATGAACACATTAATGATCCATTCATACATCATGTCAGTCTGAGCTTCAGCTGAGAGCTTTATGGAGTCATTACGCCACACGGTGACCTTTTTGCTGGACGAGCAGAGCATCTCCTGGCCTCACATCATCAGTCACCTGGTCTTCCACGGAGCTGCTACACATTCCAACATGTTTCCCCGATTTTGGGAAGATGCCCCTAGTGTTACTATTTCGCAAGTGCAGGTGCCATTATTTCATCAAATTGGGAATGCATCGCGCTCGGAATTGATCGAATCCCAATTCAAGCTGGCACTAATGGGCCCCTGAGCACGGCCCCTAAACCCCATAACTGCTCGCTTGTATGAATGAGATAAGCAGAAGGCATGTTTCGAGGAGGTAAAGTTTGGGCCAATCAAATGAAGGAAAAGAGGATGGTGTGATAGACGAGGTGCAAATTGAGAAAAGGCAGCAGAGCGAGACGAGAAAAGGAAGTAGCCGCATGAACGTGGAGAACGAGATGAGCAAGCGTTCGAGCAAATAGAGAGAGTGAAAGAGAGGGAAATGAAGAATGAGAGGAGGAAGAAGAGAGAAGGAGAGAATGATTAGAAAGAAAAAAAACGCCAAGCTTTTCCTGATAGGCCTGCGTTGTTATTGAAAGAGTGCTTCATGGCAGGATATTGAAAAATGAAGGACGTCCTCCACTCCTACGACTCCGGCGCCGTCTTCTCCTCCAGTGGCGATTCTTCTAAACTCAAACATCTCTCTCTCTCTCTCTCTCGACATGTTCTTTCCCTCATTCCTCCTCTAAACGATGCTTGCAAACGAGTCGAGAGCGAGAAAGCAGCCATATTGCGCCACTTCATCTCCTCTCCAGAAGGTGTCGGGAAAGCGAGGACTGGTGGAGACGCTTTTCATTACAGGAGCAGGTCCATCCCACGCGGACCCGTCTCACAATCACAGCAGTCTCTCTCCGCCGTATATCATCACATTTCATTGTGATGGATCACATTTCAACGGGAGGGTTTTGTGGTCCAATTTTAGTAAAAATAAATCCTTTGGCCAGTTATTTTGTATAACGGAGCCTTTTGTTCGATGGGGTGATTTGTTCAGGGTTTTGTTTAACAAGGGTGTTTTGTTCAGCGGGAGGTTGTTTTGTTTGGCAGGGGTGTTTTGTTTGGTTGGGCATTTCGTTCACTGGGACCTTTTGTTTGCATTCAAAGACTCATCTTGCGATCGAAAGTTTGCCGTTCGAGTCTGTATGGACTCCATGTATGTTTTTACACGTGGAGTAGGAAATTTTGTTTGGCAGCAGGACATTTCGTTTTTCCCACAGGACGATTTGTTTGACAGGGTGTTTTGTTCGGTGGGGTGTTTTGTTTGGTGGGTTGTTTTGTTTGGTTGGGCGTTTTGTTCGGTGGGGTGTTTTGTTCGGTGGGGGGGGGTGTTTTGTTCGGTGGGGTGTTTTGGGTGTGTGTTCGGGGGGGGTGGGGTTTTGTTCGGTGGGGTGTTTTGTTTGGCAGAGGCTTTTTGTTTGATGGGGTGTTTTGTTTGGTGGGGCATTTTGTTTGGCAGGGGCATTTTGTTTGGCAGGGGTGTTTTGTTTTGGGGGGCAGGGGTGTTTTGTTTTTTGGTTTGACAGGGTGGGGTGTTTTGTTTGGTGGGGTGCATTTTGTTTGGCTGGGGCATTTTGTTTGGCTGGGGTGCTTTGTTTGGTGGGGTGTTTTGTTTGGTGGGGTGTTTTGTTTGGTGGGGTGTTATGTTTTGTGGGGTGTTTTGTTTAGCAGGGGTGCTTTGTTTGCTGGGGCGTTTTGTTTGTTGTTGTTGATACTTTTGTTTGTTTGGTGAGGTGTTTTGTTTGGTGGGATGTTTTGTTTGGCAGGGGTGTTTTGTTTGATGGGGTGTTTTGTTTGGTGAGGTGCTTTGTTTGGCAGGGGGGGTGTTTTGTTTGGTGGGGTGTTTTGTTTGGCAGGGGTGCTTTGTTTGGTGGGGTGTTTTGTTTGGCAGGGGTGTTTTGTTTGGTGGGGTGTTTTGTTTGGCAGGGGTGTTTTGTTTGGTTTGGTGGGGTGTTTTGTTTGGCAGGGCTTTGTGCAGGGGGGTGTTTGTTTGGTGGGGTGTTTTGTTTGGCAGAGGTGTTTTGTTTGGTGGGGTGTTTTGTTTGGCAGAGGTGGGGTGTTTTGTTTGGCAGGGGTGTTTTGTTTGGCAGGGGTGCTTTTGTTTGGTGGGGTGTTTTGTTTGGCATTTTGTTTGGCAGGGGTGTTTTGTTTGGGCAGGGGTGTTTTGTTTGGCAGGGGTGTTTTGTTTGGTGGGGGGGCATTTTGTTTGGCAGGGGGTTTTTGTTGGGCAGGGGTGTTTTGCTTGGCAGGGGTGCTTTGTTTGATGTGGTGTTTTGTTTGGTGAGGTGCTTTGTTTGGCACGGGGGGTTTTGTTTGGTGGGGTGTTTGATTTGGCAGAGGTGTTTTGTTTGGTGGGGTGTTTTGTTTGGCAGAGGTGTTTTGTTTGGTGGGGTGTTTTGTTTGGCAGAGGTGTTTTGTTTGGTGGGGTGTTTTGTTTGGCAGGGGTGCTTTGTTTGGTTGGGTGTTTTGTTTGGTGGGGTGTTTTCTTTGGTGGGGTGTTATGTTTTGTGGGGTGTTTTGTTTAGCAGGGGTGCTTTGTTTGCTGGGGCGTTTTGTTTGGTGAGATACTTTTGTTTGTTTGGTGAGGTGTTTTGCTTGATGGGATGTTTTGTTTGCTGGGGCGTTTTGTTTGGTGAGGTGCTTTGTTTGGTGAGGTGCTTTGTTTGGCACGGGGGTTTTGTTTGGTGGGGTGTTTGATTTGGCAGAGGTGTTTTGTTTGGTGGGGTGTTTTGTTTGGCAGGGGTGCTTTGTTTGATGGGGTGTTTTGTTTGGTGGGGTGTTTTGTTTGGTGCATTTTGTTTGGCAGGGGGTTTTTGTTGGGCAGGGGTGTTTTGTTTTGGCAGGGGTGTTTGCTTTGTTGTTGTTTGGTGGTTGTTTGTGGGGTGTTTGTTGGGTAGGTGTTTTGGCAGGTTGGACAGGGGTGTTTTGTTTGGCAGGGGTGCTTTGTTTGGTTGGGTGTTTTGTTTGGCAGGGGTGTTTTGTTTGGTGGGGTGTTTTGTTTGGCAGGGGTGCTTTGTTTGGTGGGGTGTTTTGTTTGGTGGGGTGTTTTGTTTGGCATTTTGTTTGGCAGGGGTGTTTTGTTGGCAGGGGTGCTTTTGTTTGGTGGGGTGTGGTTGTCATTTTGTTTGGCAGGGGTGTTTTGTTGGGCAGGGGTGTTTTGTTTGGCATCAGTGCTTTGTTTGTTAGGGCATTTTGAGTGGTGCGGGTGTTTTGTTCGGTAGGGCATTTTGTTTGGTTGTTTGTACAGTGTGACGTTTTGTTTAGCGGGGCATTTTGTTTGCGTCACCATTCGAGACCGTATGTATTTATTCGACTACGTTTGCCTTTATAATAACTATTAATAACATATAATAACTTGCACTATTCCGACCTCTACCACCAATAACTAGATACATATCTTCATCAGGTCGCTTTGTACAGACGAGTATCCTCTTTCCTGGACTCTTCGTTCCGGTGAAAGAAAGAGTTGAGAAGAAGCAAAAAATAGGTATCATGGTCCGGAGTGCGCATCCCAAAAATACCTTCCTCTTTTCAACCAGCAGAGTAACTTCTGCTTCATATCATTCCCGGGAATACGGGTCGAGTGGGTTTAATCTCGCCGTGGTGTGGCGTTCCGGAGCTCCTTCCCAGCCCCCCTTGGAGAACGTTCGGAGATACCGTTATTATTATAGAATCCAATGTCAAAAAAAAAAGCTGTTGTACAAAGACTTCACAGCCACCATTTTGTAACTTCTCTCCGTCCCACCTCCACACTCGCGCTAAAATCGTCCTCCGTGCGGAAGAGTGCAGCACAAAAAGGAAAACGAATGGCTGTGGATCTCGGGGGATGAGAGAGGAGGAGGTGGAGGAGGTGGTGGAGGAGGAGAAGGAGGAGGAGAGTGAGGCACAAAAAAGAATACGAGTAGAGGAGGGAGAGAAGAAACGAGCGAGGGAGAGAGGAGGAAGGAGAGATGCTTGAGCTCTGTAGGAGCTAATTATGATGAGTCATCCGTGGCAGTTCTGCTTCTCCTCCTCTGGGCTCTGGGGGAGGATGACTTTGTGTCTGTCAGCCGTCTGACTCCAGTATTCACCCAGCGCTCGTGGCCCAGTTCGTGTCCTAGCAGGATTCCCAGTTATTCTTTATATCCCCCCCATCGTTTTTCCGTGCTTTAGTTCGCCTGTTGGGGGGGGGGGGGGCATTTATTTTTGGGACAGCTGATATGAAAAGGAATGAGATGGGACTTCAGAGGCGTAGTGGGTGTTGTTTTGACAGCTCGCTGTAATACGATCCTGGATGCGTGGTCGGTTTTATTTGGAGACAACGGCGAGATTTGTAGCAAGTTTAGCGAGGAGGTCCGCGGGTACAGGGGGCTCGAACCCGCCCGCGCACGACGGCGACGATCCCTGATCACTGCGATCCGTTCCCAAGAGGGTTAAGGGTCTTTCTCATGGGGACGATTAAAACCTCCGAAACCTGAAGGTCTAGCGCGGATTTTGACGCCGTGGTGGAGGCGCAAATGGCAGAAGGTCGTTGGTGGTACTTTGAAAAGAAGACCACCGGGGGGCGCTGTATTGCTGTATGAAGGAACCCGGCTGGTTGTTTGTTCCATCTTGGAGAAGTAAACACAGATCTTCTGTGGATGGAGACGTTCGCACATCCTTCCGTCTCTTCATGTCAATCCCACACACACTCCATGATGTAGAGATCAGGGCTCTGTGGGGGTGCCAACACTTACACTACTTCTACCACTTTTCTTTTGTCCGCTCACATTTTGTAAATAGACGAAGATAAACGTTTGTATATATCGAAAGCGTTCTTTGTTTACCTGAGTAGATTTTGCGATGCTCGTTCCGTGTTGAGTAGAAAACCAATGATTCGCTCCTCGAACTGATTCGTACTCGCGTGAATGACTCGTTCAAAATGAACGAATCGCTCGGGAACGAATCCCTCGAGGGGACGAGTCTGGTCCGTTTAATATTTAGCGTTGATATTCTTTTTCTATTTTAATAATTCGTCCCGGGCCAATAAAACGCATTTGCCGCGATTACCCATAATTCCCTGTGTTTTTTCGGACCGAGTGTCATATCAGTGCGACGTCGATGCGGCCGAACGACGGAATGTGTCATGCCGTAATGATGTCGAATTCCCAGAATTCCGAGTGGAATTCACCTGCGCGATCGCGCCAATACGTTAGCGTTTATTTGTGTTTGGAGATCTGCGTTCCACAATTATCCGGCAGTTACATCCCATAATTAATTGTAATGTGCTTTTTGCGGATTACGTCGGAGATCATCGCTATCATAAACGAGTGTACGAGTTTGAAATGCTGATTAGATTGTCGTTATAGTCCAGGTGCACCCGGAGGGAGAGAGGGCAAGAGAGGGGGGGGGAGAGGGGGGGAGAATGAGAGAGTAGAGAGAGAGAGAGAGAATAGAGAGAAAGGGAGGGAGAGAGAGAGAGAGGGAGAGAGAGAGTCTGGAGAGAGAGAGAGAGAGAGAGAGAAGAGAGAAGAGAGAGGGAGAGAGAGGGACGAGAGAGAGAGAGGAGAGGAGCAGAGAGGGGAGAGAGAGATCGAGAGGGAGGAGAGAGTGAGGGAGAGGGAGAGAGAGGTGGGAGAGGAGGAAGAGGGAGAGAGAGGGAGAAGGGAGAGAGAGAGAGAGAGAGAGAGAGAAGAGAGAGGGAGAGAGAAGAGAGAGAAGAGAGAGAGAGAGCTAGAGAGAAGGGAGAGAGAGAGAGAGAAGAGGCCGATAGGGAGAGGGTTCCGGGCGAGAAGGGAGAGAGAGAGGATTTAGGAGAGAGAGAGAGAGAGAGATAGAGAGAGAAGGGAGAGAAAGGGAGAGAGAGCTCCCCAAGAGAGAGAGAAAGAGAGAGAGGAGGAGAGCGGAGAGAGAGGAGGAGAGAAGAGAGAACGGGGGTAGAGAGGAGCGGAGAGAAAGAAGATAGAGCGAGGGAAGAGAGAGAGGCCAGAGAGAGAGGGAGTAGAGAGAGGAGAGAGGGGATCCTGGAGTCCCTAGACTCGAGCTTCCGAAACGAGAGAGCGAAGCTCGCCCCTTTGAGGCGTTGTAAGTCGGTCCTCTCATCTCGAGTTCTGCCTCCCTGTTTCTGAGGGCGTTCCTCCGCCTTTCTCCTCCGAGCTCGTCGAGGGAGAGAAGAGCTCTCTGAGAGAAGAGAGAGGCGAGAGAGCGGCTCGAGCTCCCCGCGCAGAGAGAGCGCTCGAGAGAGGGAGAGAGAGAGAGAGAGAGAGAGAGAGAGAAGAGAGGGAGAGAGAGATCTCGCTCGCCCTTTCTTCTCGAGCGGTCCCTCTCGAGCTCTTAGAGGGAGCTCTAAGCAGATCCCTTTCCCTTTCGTTGACTCTCGAGAGAGATTGCTCTCTTCGCCTCGCTTCAGAGCCGAGACCTCCGTCGAGAGCAGAGGCGCCGCGAGAGAGAGGAGAGAGAGAGGAGAGAGAAAGAGATCTAGAGAGAGAGAGAGAGAGAGAGAGAGAGAGAGAGAGAGAGAGAGAGAGAGAGAGAGAGAGAGAGAGAGAGAGAGAGACAGAGAGGGGAAGGAGAGAGAGAGAGAGAGAGAGAGACTCGCTCCTGCCAGGCCTATTATCATTTTGTAAGCTGGAGTGTTTACTTCAGTGACTGGACGTTGTTATGTAACGCTGATGAAGGACGTTTCCTCTGCGATCCGGCCGCGGGCCAAAACCATTCAGCAGGACGGTAATGAGGACGCAGCATTACCGTAATATGACGACATGACGACATGACGCTGCGTGCGCGAGACGGCACACCAATTAAAGCTGTTGGTGGGAAGGTGGAGGATTTGTTTTTCTATGCGCCGACGATCCGCTCGGGAAAAACGGGATCTTCAGTTCCGCAGTAGAATCGGATTCGGGGCCCAGAAAACCCAGTCCTTCTTACATTTACAGCATTCGGCCGACACCCTTATCCCTGTGCACTGTGTAGTATCCCTCATCCCTGTGCACTGTGTAGTATCCCTAATCCCTGTGCACTGTGTAGTATCCCTAGTGCATCCCTTATGCCTGTGCACTGTGTAGTATCCCTCATCCCTGTGCACTGTGTAGTATCCCTTATCCCTGTGCATCCCTTATCCCTGTGCACTGTGTAGTATCAGTATCCTCATCCCTGTGCACTGTGTAGTATCCCTTATCCCTGTGCACTGTGGAGTATCCCTTATCCCTGTGCATCCCTGTGCACTGTGGAGTATCCCTTATCCCTGTTCACTGTGGAGTATCCCTTATCCCTGTGCACTGTGGAGTATCCCTCATCCCTGTGCACTGTGTAGTATCCCTTATCCCTGTATGTGGAGTATCCCTTATCCCTGTGCACTGTGCAGTATCCCTTATCCCTGTGCACTGTGTAGTATCCCTCATCCCTGTGCACTGTGGAGTATCCCTTATCCCTGTGCACTGTGTAGTATCCCTTATCCCTGTGCACTGTGGAGTATCCCTGTGCACTGTGGAGTATCCCTCATCCCTGTGCACTGTGTAGTATACCCTTATCCCTGTGCACTCTGCAGTATACCTTATCCCTGTGCACTGTGTAGTATCCCTCAATCCCTGTGCACTGTGCAGTATCCCTTATCCCTGTGCACTGTGTAGTATCCCTCATCCCTGTGCACTGTGGAGAATCCCTTATCCCTGTGCACTGTGGAGTATCCCTTATCCCTGTTCACTGTGGAGTATCCCTTATCCCTGTGCACTGTGTAGAGTATCCCTCATCCCTGTGCACTGTGTAGAGTATCCCTTATCCCTGTGCACTGTGGAGTATCCCTAATCCCTGTATGTGTAGTATCCCTTATCCCTGTGCACTGTGTAGTATCCCTTATCCCTGTGCACTGTGGAGTATCCCTCATCCCTGTGCACTGTGTAGAGTATCCCTCATCCCTGTGCACTGTGTAGTATCCCTGTGCATCCCTGTATCCCTGTGCACTGTGCAGTATCCCTCATCCCTGTGCACTGTGTAGTATCCCTTATCCCTGTGCACTGTGTAGTATCCCTTATCCCTGTGCACTGTGCAGTATGTATATCCCTCATCCCTGTGCACTGTGGAGTATCCCTTATCCCTGTGCACTGTGGAGTATCCCTTATCCCTGTGCACTGTGGAGTATCCCTTATCCCTGTGCACTGTGGAGTATCCCTTATCCCTGTGCACTGTGTAGTATCCCTCATCCCTGTGCACTGTGGAGAATCCCTTATCCCTGTGCACTGTGGAGTATCCCTTATCCCTGTGCACTGTGGAGTATCCCTTATCCCTGTGCACTGTGTAGTATCCCTTATCCCTGTGCACTGTGTAGTATCCCTTATCCCTGTGCACTCTGCAGTATACCTTATCCCTGTGCACTGTGTAGTATCCCTTATCCCTGTGCACTGTGTAGTATCCCTTATCCCTGTGCACTGTGGAGTATCCCTTATCCCTGTGCACTGTAGCAGTATCCCTTATCCCTGTGCACTGTGTATCCCTTATCCCTGTATGTAGAGTATCCCTTATCCCTGTGCACTGTGTATCCCTTATCCCTGTATCCCTTATCCCTGTGCTCTGTGGAGTTAAGGGCCTTGCTCAAGGGCCTGCCAGTGGCAGCTTGGTGGTGGTGGGATTTGAACCTGCGATCCTCATATTATGGTGGCGTCATGTTATGAGGTCAATATTGACGCTTCTGCCTGAGATAATGTGTATAACCTGTGACTCACAGCTGTGACTCGTTAAATGTGACCCCTTAAATGTGACTCGTTGCCTTGGCTTGTTACTGTGACTTGTTAACATGACCTGTTAATGTGACTCATTGGCGTGAATCGTTGCTGTGACTCGTTAATGCGCCTCGTTGCCTTGACTCCTTGATGTGGCTTGTTAATATTACATTGTTGTCACTAATGTGACTCATTAGTGTCAGCCGTTGCTGTGACCCATTGCTTTGACTTTCTGCCTCGACAAGTGGCGGTGACTTGTTGCTGTGGCACGTTAATGCGACTCATGATATTACTTCATTGTGACTCATTGCTGTGACTCGTTAATGCCACTCGTTGCCTTGACTCGTTAATGCGTGATTACTTCATTGCCTGGATTCATTGCTGTGACTCGTTGCTGTGACTCACGGTAATAAGTCACAGCAATGAATCAAGGAAGGAGTCAAGGCAACGAGTCACAGCAACCCTCGTTACCCTCGGCGTGTCGGGAGAGAAGTAGAAGGAAAATGGGGCATCTGGGAATGTAGGGAATAAAGCGGGAAGCGCAGTGGAAGCACGCGGTCTTTCCTGTCAGAGTCAGAGTGTAACGATTATCGGTATCTGTCAGGCAGGAAATTACATCTTCCTCTCCTCCATCATCCCCCTCTCTCTCTCTCTCTCTCTCTCTCTCTCTCTCTCTCTCTCTGTGTAGACTCATATCCACATGTGAGTTTGGGAATGTAACAGAACAGCCTCCCATACACACACACGAGCACTGCGGCATTCCACACGATATAAAAGACAATAAAGATGATCTGCGTGAGATTCAGGATTTCTCTTCTCTACAGTGTTTTATTACACACACACACACACACACACACACACACACACACACACACACACACACACACACACACACACACACACACACACACACACACACACACACACACACACACACACAGACACCCACACACCCCACCCACCCACACACACTCGCTCGCGACAGCCTGACCAGCTTCTGTTTATGACGCGCGCTGCTCGCCGCCACACCAGCTGCTTTTTAAACCTCGCAGCCGATGGAGGGAGCGAGGGAGGATGTGCTGGGGACGATCTGCACCGTCCCCGATTCCCCATATCGCCCCATATCACCCCATATATCACCCCATATCACCAATTATCATCCCCATATCACCCGCCATTGCCCCATATCAACACTTATCATCCCAATATCACCCCATATCACCCCAAATATCACCCCAAATATCACCCGCCATTGCCCCATATCACCCCATATCAACACTTATCATCCCCATATCAACACTTATCATCCCAATATCACCCCAATATCACCCGCCATTGCCCCATATCAACACTTATCATCCCAATATCACCCCGTATCATCACCAATATCACCCCAATATCACCCGCCATTGCCCCATATTCAACACTTATCATCCCAATATCACCCCATTATCATCCCCATATCACCCGCCATTGCCCCATATCACCACTTATCATCCCAATATCACCCCATATCACCCCAATATCACCCGCCATATGCACCCATATCACCACTTATATCACCCCATATCACCCCATATCATCACCCAATATCACCCCAATATATCACCCGCCATTGCCCCATATCACCACTTATCATCCCAATATCACCCCATATCACCCCATATCACCCCAATATCACCCGCCATTGCCCCATATCACCACTTATCATCCCAATATCACCCCATATCACCCCAATATCACCCGCCATTGCCCCATATCACCACTTATCATCCCAATATCACCCCATATCACCCCATATCACCCCAATATCACCCGCCATTGCCCCATATCACCACTTATCATCCCAATATCACCCCATATCACCCCAATATCACCCCATATCACCCCAATATCACCCGCCATTTCCCCATATCAACACTTATCATCCCAATATCAACACTTATCATCCCAATATCAACACTTATCATCCCAATATCAACACGCTTATCATCCCAATATCAACACTTATCATCCCAATATCAACACCCATTACCCGCCATCATCCCAATATCAACACTATCACCCCATATCACCCGCCCATTATCACCCGCCATTTCCCCATATCAACACTTATCATCCCAATATCACCCCATATCACCCCAATATCACCCCATATCACCCGCCATTGCCCCATATTAACACTTTTCATCCCAATATCACCCCGTATCACCCAAATATCACCCCATATCACCCGCCATTGCCCCATATCAACACTTATCATCCCAATATCACCCCATATCACCCCAATATCACCCCAATCACCCCAATATACCCGCCATTGCCCCATATCAACCAACATTATCATCCCATCACCCCATATCACCCCAATTATCACCCCAATCACCCGCCATTTCCCCATATCAACACTTATCATCCCAATATCACCTTATCACCCCCATATCACCCCAATATCACCCGCCATTGCCCCATATCAACACTTATCATCCCAATATCACCCCGTATATCACCCCAATTACCCCATCACCCGCCATCCCCATATATCACCCCCAATATCACCCCAATATCACCCCATATCACCCGCCATTGCCCCATATCAACACTTATCATCCCAATATCAACACTTATCATCCCAATATCACCCCATATCACCCCATATCACCCGCCATTGCCCCGTATCACCCCATATCACCACTTATCATCCCAATATCACCCCATATCACCCGACATTGCCCCATATCACCCCATATCACTCCATATCATCCCATATTGCCCAGCATTGCCCAATATCACCCCATATTGCCCAATATCATCCCATATTGCCCCACATTATCCAATATCACCCCATATCACCCCATATCGCCCAATATCACCTTATATCTCCCACTATCACCCCATATCGCCCAGTATCATCCCATCTTGCCCGGCATCGCCCCATATCACCCCCATGTTACCCAATATCACCCTATATCTCCTTACATTATCCTATATCTCCGCATATCACCCAATATCACCCCACATCATGCCATACCCCATATCTCCTCATATCACCCCATAATGCCCAATATTACCCCATATCACCCCATTTCGCCACACACCATACTGCCTGTCCCATTACATCATGTTCACAATGGCTACCAATGGAGGGGTCATTGGATAGTAGCCGACTGTCTTTTCACCTCACCCTCTTTAATCTCTCCTTTTCCTCTGTGGCTCCTTATTTTCCCAAATCGTCACTACGAGCATTTTTTTACGAGGTCGTATTTTTTAATTTCATAAACCGCTACCGATACAGATACCGTCTTTATTACACCCTGGGTGAGGTGTGAATAGTGGATTGTGATTGGCTGGAAGGAGTTCAGGTGTGAATAGAGAGGAGGCGGGGTCTCGGTGGTTAAGGCGTTCGGCCTCTGGAACGGAAAATGGGTGTCTGTGGTAATGTAAAAAATAGAGGATTGTGATTGGCTGGCAGGAGTTCAGCCGTGAACAGTGGGTTTTAATTGGCTGGAAGTTCAGCCCGGTGTGAGTTCAAAAGCTGCGTATGAACGAACGTTGTGCTACAATCGCACAAGTCCGGGGTTTGTTGCTCAGTTGTGGTGGAATTGTGCAACATCTGACAGGTGTGTGAGCTGTTAATTACTGCCGAGCCGCTCTGCACATCAAACCCAGATGTACACAATACAGCAAACGTGTGTGTGTGTGTGTGTGTGTGTGTGTGTGT
>JACRUU010000030.1:2106283-2161283 GCA_030449085.1 Kryptopterus vitreolus
ATCTTCCGAGAAAAAATAAATAAATAAATAAATAAACGTGACCTCGAGCCCACCGAGCAGCGAACTCATCTACATAAAGTTACCTCGTGTCCCGGACGTTTTTCTTTTCTTCTTTTTTCTTCTTTTTTCTCCCTCTCCTGGTCGTTAGCAGACAGATGGTTTGGATCGCTGTCCGTACCTCCATGATGGGAATGTTTAAGATCGTATTGACCTCCCAGTGAAGGAGCAGCAAAGTCTCTTTTCCTACACCTTTGAAACATCGGATGACATGTTCTTCATTGTGTTTTTTGGGGTCTGAGATGTTTCGGTCCTCCTTTTAGAGTCGTATTGGGGGGGGGGGTAAACATTTTGGCTCAGGGGCCACACTGACGTGTGACAGACGGGGCCCCGGGGCCAGCACCAGATGCAAACATATCAAAGATAAACATATAAAAAGTATTAACATAATACAAAATGTTTCACTGTGCCTAATGCGCCACCTGGTGGAACGTCAGGCAATTACAGGACAAGGTGAAATGAATGCAGTTATTATTATGATATGATTTGCTTTGAACGATCTTCAGCGCCGGGGTTTCGGGGGGAGGTTGCAGGGGTTGGGGGTTCAGGGGCCTCGCAGTCCATAGTTTGCCCCACCCCTGCTGTATCAAATATATCAACTGAAAATCTCCTGGCGAGGTGGTATCAAAGATTTTCAAGGCTGGTTCTGTGACTCGCCAGCAGGTGGCAGCACGAGGCTGCACGCACAGTCACAGTCTGCACCGACCTTATTTAGTCTGTGCATTAAAAGGCATCGTCCTGTGCACACCACGGATCATGGATTTGGCTCCTCACGCTCTTCCTGAAGATGAACGATCCATCTCGACGTTTTGTAGAGCGTTAACGGGTGTCAACGAGTGTTAACGGGTGTCAACGAGTGTTAACGCTCCGCATCCCAAACCCAAATCCGATCCCAAAACGAGGCACTACAAACTACGGAAATCCTTATTGCCTGCATTCTGTTCCAGGGGATATGGATATGCTCCATCCCTCCTCCTCCTCCGTTTTTGTTTACTCGTTTATTTTTGCGCAGGTGTTGATAATACAATAGACCGTTAACGATATGTGTTTCCGGCTGGTGCGTGCTGGAGCGCTCACGAAGGGGGAAAAGAACACTAAGCTCCTAACTAATTGGGTTCTTTGATGACGGCGTGTAAAATATCCGATCGCGTTTACGTCTGACTCACCGTTTTGTTTTGTTTTATGGTCTAATCGCGCAGGAAGCGCAGGACTGACTCACGGGTCGATCTACGTCTAACACAGTAAACCATCCGAACCATTAAAGCGTTATATGGAGCCCTTGTTTGTGAACTGGTGTGGAGAGACACCTAGGGGTCGGAGATCAGCACTGCAGAACTCCGTGACCTCTGAGGTGTGTTTTATTCTTTTAATATATTAATTACAATGTTATTTGTTTAGTGTTGGTTTGAAGTGTAAAATATGGGACGTGGCTCCTTTAAGAATTGTGTTCCGGTTGCTTTTCCATATAAACTGGTGATACAGTGTTTAGGTGATACGGAAGCGCTTTATTGCGTTCAGTAAAAATGCGCTTTATTGCAGTAATAGGGATTTGGGAATGCGATGCGCTTGCGTAAGGTTCCGTACGGTAATATACGCTAATATAGTGAGGAGATCGTACCTGTTGTGAATGCGCAGCTAGGGGGCGTCATTCGGGGAAATTTAGGAAGCGTGAGTGGATGCACTGAGCGTTTATTTATTCGTTGTTGTTTGTTGTTTGGGTTCGCCAACACAACACAGAGTGAAGGAGCAGATCGCTCACATAGTAATGCACACTGCATTATAACATGTTAACGTTAAAGTCAATTTGTGGAATTTAATTTACACACACACACACACACACACATATATATATATATATAAATATCTGCTGATTGTGTTCTGTCGGTTTGAGCGCATGAAAATCGTACTTTGTATGGAAGGATTTCGTTTCACCTTTTGTATATTTGTTTATTTATTTGTTCATATTGAAACCCACTCTAAACCTTCGTGGAGCTAAGCGAAATACTCGTAAATCGTTTATTTGTCCCTAGTTTTTGGGGTTTTTGGGACTCAATCATAAACTTGAATCCGAGCCTGGAAAAGCGCCGGGTCACATGGTTGCGTCCGAAATGTGATCGAGACGACGATGTGATCGTATTAACGTTGTTGATTGAGGAGCGTTGTGTGTTGTTGTTTTTGTTTTTGTTTTTCTCGTGCCATGTGCCCTGGAGAAAGTCGAGGAAAACACAGCGAGACGAGTCGACTTTCACGGAATAAAAGGAAATGGACGGTTTATCTTTTAGACAAATCCAGCATTAGTGTAAAAACTGTTATTGGTCCTGGAAGAAGTCTCGTTAAAGCATGTAACCCGGGCGCGTCTGCCAAAACGCGTCCCTCGTTAGCGCTCGCTCGGGAATGAATTGCAAATCCTAATGAAATACGACGGCAGGGATTCAAATAATAAATAAATTAATTAATTAAATTCCTACACACACACACACACACACACACACACACACACACACACACACACCGGGCAAGCTGTTATAATCTATAATCTCTAATATATTACATTTTCCCCCGTAACACTTTCATTTCATATTCATGAGTGGATTCGGCAATCTTGCTATTTTTCGAAAAGGTATTATATTTTACGAGATTAAAAAAAAACAACAATAACAACAACAACACTTTAGGGATGAAACGATCCTTCAGTAACGGAATAATTAGAATTTAAAAACAGGCCATTGAAATACACACAGAGCATCGCGTTTCCTCACGGACCGCTTTTACTGACGCACCGGAAAATCTCTACACACATTCCCACATTCACCATGATCCCGATTTTCCCTAGAGATTGGAAAAGAAGGGAAAACTGTGCCATGTAATGTCCATCTTTTCTTTAAAAAAAAATAAATAGAAATTTTTGTGTTTGTGTTATTAGCCGAGATGATTGTGATTTAAAATGGCGCTGGTCAGGGGTCGAGTCTGAGCGCTCAGACTGTAGGACATGAATAGGCAACACACTGGAGGTGCACAGGAGAATATACAGGAGCATGTACACAGGAGTGAGGGATGAGAGAGAGAGAGAGAGAGAGAGAGAGAGAGAGAGAGAGGGAACTGAAAAACAAAAGCAGCTCACACTATTAATGTGGTGCGAGACTCTCGGGGTACAGCAGGGGCGTGTTTACTAATGGCATCAGGAGATATTAACTAATAGAACAGAGGTGACATTTTTGCATGAAAGAGAGTGTGTGTGTGTGTGTGTGTGGTGTGTGTGCATGTTTGTGTGTGTGTGTGTGCATGTGTGTGTGTGTGTGTGTGTGTGTGTGTGTGTGTGTGTGTGTGTGTGTGTGTAAAAGGGATTCAAGAGAGAATACAATGAAGATCCATACAAAAAGTAATTATAATAGACAGATAGTGATAGTGTGATAGTGTGATAGATAGATAGATAGATAGATAGATAGATAGATAGATAGACAGACAGACAGACAGACAGACAGACAGACAGACAGACAGATAGATAGATAGATAGATAGACTTGTGTATATTTTAGGTGTACTTGTGTATATTTTAGGTGTATTTTAGGTGTACTTGTGTATATTTTGGTGTATTTGGTGTATTTTAGGTGTACTTGTGTATATTTTAGGTGTATTTTAGGTGTATTTTTAGGTGTACTTGTGTATATTTTAGGTGTATTTTAGGTGTACTTGTGTATATTTTAGGTGTACTTGTGTATATTTTGGTGTATTTTAGGTATATTTGTGTATATTTAGGTGTATTTTAGGTGTACTTGTGTATATTTTCGGTGTACTTGTGTATATTTTGGTGTACTTGTGTATATTTTGGTGTACTTGTGTATATTTTGTATTTTAGTGTATTTTATATTTTGGTTATTGTGTATATTTAGGTGTATTTTAGGTGTACTTGTGTACATTTAGGTGTATTTTTGGTGTACTTGTGTATATTTTAGGTGTACTTGGGTATATTTAGATGTATTTTAGGTGTACTTGTGTATATTTTGGTGTACTTGGGTATATTTTAGGTGTATTTTAGGTGTACTTGTGTATATTTAGGTGTATTTTAGGTGTACTTGTGTATATTTAGGTGTATTTTAGGTGTACTTGTGTATATTTTAGGTGTATTTTAGGTGTACTTGTGTATATTTTGGTGTAGGTGTATTTTAGGTGTACTTGTGTATATTTAGGTGTATTTTAGGTGTACTTGTGTATATTTAGGTGTATTTTAGGTGTACTTGTGTATATTTAGGTGTATTTTAGGTGTACTTGTGTATATTTTAGGTGTACTTGTGTATATTTTAGGTGTATTTTAGGTGTACTTGTGTATATTTTGGTGTAGGTGTATTTTATATTTTAGGTGTACTTGTGTATATTTAGGTGTATTTTAGGTGTACTTGTGTATATTTTAGGTGTACTTGTGTATATTTAGGTGTATTTTAGGTGTACTTGTGTATATTTTAGGTGTACTTGGGTATATTTAGATGTATTTTAGGTGTACTTGTGTATATTTTGGTGTACTTGGGTATATTTTAGGTGTATTTTATGGTGTATTTTAGGTGTACCTTGTGTATATTTTGGTGTATTATTTTGGTGTATTTTAGGTGTACTTGTGTATATTTTAGGTGTACTTTTATATTTAGGTGTATTTTAGGTGTACTTGTGTATATTTTGGTGTATTTTATATTTTGGTATATTTGTATTTAGGTGTATATTTTGGTGTATATTTTGGTGTATTTTAGGTATATTTGTGTATATATAGGTGTATTTTAGGTGTACTTGTGTATATTTACTTGGTATATTTTGTGTATTTTAGGTGTACTTGTGTATATTTTAGGTGTATTTTAGGTGTACTTGTGTATATTTAGGTGTATTTTAGGTGTACTTGTGTATATTTTAGGTGTACTTGTGTATATTTTAGGTGTATTTTAGGTGTACTTGTGTATATTTTGGTGTATTGGAGGTATATTTGTGTATATTTGTATTTGGTGTATTGTTATTTTACTTGTGTATATTTAGTGTGTATTGTATTTTAGGTGTACTTGTGTATTTAGGTGTATTTTAGGTGTACTTGTGTATATTTTGGTGTACTTGGGTATATTTTAGGTGTATTTTAGGTATATTTGTGTATATTTTGGTGTATTTTAGGTGTACTTGTGTATATTTTGGTGTATTTTAGGTATATGTGTATATATTTTTGTGTATTTTAGCTATATTTGTATATATTTTGGTGTATTTTTTGTTATATTTTAGGTATATTTGTGTATTTTTTGGTGTATTTTTAGGTATATTTTGGTGTATTTTTTGTTATATTTTAGGTATATTTGTGTATATTTTGGTGTATTTTAGGTGTACTTGTGTATATTTTGGTGTATTTTTTGTTATATTTTAGGTATATTTTGGTGTATTTTTTGTTATATTTTAGGTGTACTTGTGTACATTTAGGTGTATTTTTGGTGTACTTGTGTACATGTAGGTGTATATTTAGGTGTGCTTGTGTATATTTACGTGTATATTTTGGTGTACTTGTGTATATGTTGGTGTATTTTTGTGTACTGCTGTGTTGTTTGCTGTAATGTATGTACACTGGTGTGCTGATGTACTGCTTTTGCTATATTTGTTGTGGTACTGGTGTATAGTGTGTTTTTGTGTACTTTACTGATGTAGTGATGTGGTACATGCGGGTGTATTTGTGGAGGATTATTTGGTGTTGATGATATTGAAGATCGTTAATTAAACACGAGGCCAAACGTAAAAATGACGCAACAACAATCTGTAGTTAAACAATAAACAATAAGATATCGGTGAGTAAACAAGGGGAATCTCGGCCCTGAAGGACGGCGTGGCGCGGACGTTCCGGGTTCGACGCCGACGCGGTGGTGAATCGCGTCCTTTGAAAAGCAGTTGATGCTTTAACAGAAAGCTAATTTACGCCTAAAGAGAGACGCTTGCCGAGGGTAATTTCCTTTTTTTTTTCTTTTTTCGTCAAAGGTAATTTATTTATTTATTTATTTTTCTTCCCTGCGAGATGATAAAAAGGCCGCTTGGCTCGGTGACTAATGACGGACGCAGCACTTGTCCGTGTGAGCACTTCTGCCCGGGAATATCATCAAAGGCTGCGGCGCGTCGGAAAATTTCCATTTCTCAGCCCTGCGCGTTCTAGTCGTTAGACGGGAAGATGCTGCTTTAATTAACACAGGACTTCAAAGGTGCGCATTTCCCTGACTAATGTTGTGTGGTTCTATTTGTTTATTTATTTATTTACTCGCCTTTCGAAGACGTGCGATTTACAGAAGACACGATGGTGAGTCGCACTGCTACATTTGTAATAAGTGTGATCAGTGCGCACTAATCTGAGAAAATAATAAAAGCCACGCCTCCATTATGAGGAGAACATCCTGAAGGCCACACCTCCACCACTAGGAGACAATCCTGAAGGCCACGCCTCCTTTATGCGGAGAAAATAATGAAAGCCACGCCTCCACCATTATGAGGAGACAAATCCTGAAGGCCACGCCTCCACCATGAGGAGACACCTCCATTATGAGGAGACAATCCTGAAGGCCACGCCTCCACCATGAGGAGACAATCCTGAAGGCCACGCCTCCTTTATGCGGAGAAAATAATGAAAGCCACACCTCCTTTATGAGAACATCCTGAAGGCCACGCCTCCATCATGAGGAGAAAATCCTGAAGGCCACGCCTCCATTATGAAGAGACAATCCTGAAGGCCACGCCTCCATTATGAAGAGACAATCCTGAAGGCCACGCCTCCTTTATGAGGAGAAAATCCAGAAAGCCACGCCTCCATCATGAGGAGAAAATCATGAAGGCCACGCCTCCATCATGAGGAGAAAATCATGAAGGCCACGCCTCCATCATGAGGAGACAATCCTGAAGGCCACGCCTCCATCATGAGGAGAAAATCCTGAAGGCCACGCCTCCATCATGAGGAGAAAATCCTGAAGGCCACGCCTCCATCATGAGGAGAAAATCCAAGGCCACGCCTCCATCATGAAGGCCACGCCTCCATTATGAGGAGAAAATCCTGAAGGCCACGCCTCCATCATGAGGAGAAAATCCTGAAGCTTAAAAGGTGTCTTAAAATAAGGTTTTAAATTGTGCACTGACGACAAACTACATCTCCCACAATGCATGCGACCGTGTTACCCGGCAGTGACGGCATCCCGCCACTAGAGTGCAGCGTGCAGGGCCATTTTTACAACGTTTGTTAAAAATAACAATAATAAATAAATAAACATATGATTTCTGCACTGGTGCTGCTAATTAACTTAACGATCTGTTAATTACGCTAACGATCTACGTCTGCGCGCACCTTAAACCCGTCGTCTCGTCTCGCAGCGCGAAATGTGGCCGAGCGTTAACGACATCGCTCAATAATGAATAATAAACGACAACAACAACAACAAACAAAAACAAATCTCACCGTTTGTTAAAAACAATTCAGCTCGTGCCGTTTTCGGAGCCGCGCAGAAAAACCTGCAATGACAAGCACAAAGTTTCAGCATTTCCCGCCCAGTGCAACACTTTCTTACACATAAACAACCGCTTCTCACAAATCCTGTACACACAAACACAAACACACACACACACACACACACACACACACACACAACACGAAAACGGACAACAAAAACACCTCGAGTCATCACTCTGTGGGGACACGTAACATAACTTTTTCACGCTCTTCGCCGTCCCCCTCCTTGGTTTCCCTGCTGTGAGCAGGCGTGTGTGTGTGTGTGTGTGTGTGTGTGTGTGTGTGTGTGTGTGTGTGTGTGTGTGTGAAAGCAGCTAACACTCTTTAAGCCTCCTCTGAGACTGAGGAGCAGGTCCGAGCCACAGCAGCGACGCAGCCAAAGCGGCACCACGTCTTTCCGAGCTCTCTGTAGATTTCACGCCACACTCCGAGTAATTATAACTCCGGGGGAAGTTTCGGGAATCTTTAAATGGCGTCTGTGTTTCTCCCACATGGAATGCCGAGCCGTTTGATTTATGATCAGCGAATTGATTTTTACTGGGGGGGGGGGGGGTGGGGGGGGGGGGCACCGAAAAATCAGTGCATTGCAGTTTTGTCTGTATGCGTTTTAATAAGAAACACCAAAAAGAGTGAAGCCGGAGCTCCTGTACTGAGCACAAAGGGAAAGGCGCCATCACTTTATCACACCTCCTGACCAGTGTGTGCTGAAGCCACACCCCCTTCTGTAGTGTTTCTTCTTTCCAGTATTAAGGCACATGGGTTTGTTTCTTTAGTAAAACGAGCGACTCTTAACAAGACCAGTGTGTGCTGAGAACACACCTCCTTCTTCGAAAGTGACACGCCTCCCATGCGGTTATTAATGTCGTTCCTCCTGAAATAGGAGGAAGACATGACGGCCACGCCTCCATCCTGAGGAGAAAATCATGCAGGCCACGCCTCCATCATGAGGAGAAAATCATGAAGGCCACGCCTCCATCATGAGGAGAAAATCATGAAGGCCACGCCTCCATCATGAGGAGAAAATCATGAAGGCCACGCCTCCATCATGAGGAGAAAATCATCAAGAAGGCCACGCCTCCATCATGAGGAGAAAATCAGAAAGCCACGCTTCCATCACGAGGACAAAATCAAGGCCACGCCTCCATCACAAGGAGAAAATCATGAAGGCCACGCCTCCATCACGAGGAGAACATCAAGAAGACCACGCCTCCATCATGTGGAGAAAGTCATCAAGGCCACGCCTCCATCATGAGGAGAAAATCATCAAGGCCACGCCTCCATCATGAGGAGAAAATCATAAGGCCACGCCTCCATCATGAGGAGAAAATCATCAAGGCCACGCCTCCATCATGAGGAGAAAATCATCAAGGCCACGCCTCCATCATGAGGAGAAAATCATCAGAGGACGCCTCCATCATGTGGAAAAGTCATCAAGGCCACGCCTCCATCATGAGGAGAAAATCATCAAGGCCACGCCTCCATCATGAGGAGAAAATCATCAAGGCCACGCCTCCATCATGAGGAGAAAATCATCAAGGCCACGCCTCCATCATGAGGAGAAAATCATCAAGGCCACGCCTCCATCATGAGTAGAAAATCATAAAGGTCTCTCCTCCCTCATAAAGCAAAAGTCAGAGCCTTCTTAAATAGGAAGTCATGAATGTGTCACCTTGATTACTAGGAGAAAGTCATGAAGGCCACGCCTTCCCTCATTAGGAGAAGGTACACACGTCCTGCAGGGGTGCGAAGGCTTCCTGACAGTAAAGTCCACCGTTTATGCACAAGGCAACATCAAAGCCGAACGACGAACCCTGCACCTCCACAGCGAGTCACACAGCGCTGCATTAAAACCTCAGGAAATGAAGGTATGAGGAAAGAGTAAAGTATCACCGCGGGAAGCTTCTGCCACCATCGACAGCCATCTGGTGTCTTCATAACCTTTATTCCAGCTCAGTGTTGCTGAGACAGAGAGTTGTTTTTACCTGGTATGATAAATGTGCATGTTTCCTGCTTAAGCCATCTCGCCCTTGAGGCCACCAGCAGATCATGACACTCATAACTCCAGTTAAGTGGCTCGGCACGATCCTTGGCTGACTCTGAAAGGTCTAAATAATGACTGACCCTGAGTTGAGGTTGATCCAGTAATCAGCAGGTTGTCAAGTATCTCATTTGCTGGGAACTGATGAAAACCGGCAGTCTGCTGATTGATCTTTCTTTTGTCGAGAGGTGAACGTCTTTGAGGAGTGGCATGTGCATGTGTTCAGCCAGGTTTCTTGTTTCGGGGTGGATGAGATCAGCGATGTCCGTCAGAACTTGTCGAGATCTAGTGGCGAAAGAAATCTCCATGAGGAGGAAACCTCGGGAAGGGAACCTCATGCTCAACACTGCATGTTCATTCCATTCTGAAAGTATCCTGAGATACTGACAATCATTCCAGTATCAAGTTGCTCAGCGACTTCATGGACCTTTAGGCTGTAGATGTAGAGCCCTCCCCAGCTTTGAGTTTGTTTGGTATCATTGTTTTGCCATTTGGTTTAGGTCTAAGGGGGCCACATTGATCCGGGCCCAGATTAAAAGGACCAAGAGGCCTGATGTAACCCCTTTGGGGCGTAGTTTGGGCACCCCAGGTTTAGGTCCTGCCTCATGGACCTTTAGGCTGTAGATGTAGAGCCCTCCCCAGCTTTGAGTTTGTTTGGTATCATTGTTTTGCCATTTGGTTTAGGTCTAGGGGGGCCACATTGATCCGGGCCCAGATTAAAAGGACCAAGAGGCCTGATGTAACCCCTTTGGGGCGTAGTTTGGGCACCCCAGGTTTAGGTCCTGCCTCATGGACCTTTAGGCTGTAGATGTAGAGCCCTCCCCAGCTTTGAGTTTGTTTGGTATCATTGTTTTGCCATTTGGTTTAGGTCTAGGGGGGCCACATTGATCCGGGCCTAGATTAAAAGGACCAAGAGGCCTGATGTAACCCCTTTGGGGCGTAGTTTGGGCACCCCAGGTTTAGGTCCTGCCTCATGGACCTTTAGGCTGTAGATGTAGAGCCCACCCCAGCTTTGAGTTTGTTTGGTACCATTGTTTTGCCATTTGGTTTAGGTCTGGGGGGCCACATTGATCCAGGCCCAGATTAAAAGGACCAAGAGGCCTGATGTGACCCCTTTTTGGCCGTAGTTTGGGCACCCCTGGTTTAGGTCCTGCCTCTGCTTGTTAGCCCGCAGTGTTCACCTGTTTTATGTTTCTACAATTGCGGAGGTGTTATCAGATTGGTTAAGGCACCGGATTTGAACCCCAGAGCCACACCAAACGTAAGACCCCTAAATGTGGTAATTTAATGTCGTGCGGGACGTGACCACAACCATCTACTGGAAATACACGGAGACGCTGGATGGTTTGAGGCGTCACACCGAAATGTCTCTGCTTTGTATAGTTCACAGAGTAATCCCGAACAAACTGCGGCGCTTTTTTCCGCGTTCCGTCTCGCTTCGGCGTCCTGATGTTTAGCCGTTGAGTTGTGCACGGGGCGTGTTCAGCATTTTAAGCAGGCTTTGAAATGACATCCGTTCGCCTCTGGCACGTCAAGAGCCCTTTTCCCTGAAATGAAGTTTTAACGGCTTACTGACTTTCTTAATCCCCCGGTTGGGAAGGATTTGGAACCATGTGCTAATCATGACGCTTGTATTTGACTGATACGGATGCGACTGCAGAGACCTGAGACTGATCTCCGGCTCAAACAACACCTGGGTGGGTTTGGGACTCGGGGTCGACTGTATAAATCTGATCTACTCATATAATACACTTGTTATAAACACTCACTAATAAAGATTATACAATGCAAGTAGTTCCATAATCCATAATGGTTTCTCCATCCATTTTAAAGACTCTGGTTTGGATACTTTGGGGTCAAATCTGAAATGTTAACCCTGTTTATTGATCAGGAGTTCCTGCTTTCACAACTCACTGTAGAAAGGACATTACAGGAGACATTTAAGGCATTGTTCTCTGGACAGGAAGGCTGCTGGTTCAAATCCCAGGACCACCAGGCTGACACTTAATGGGCCCTTGAGCAAGGCCCTCATCCCTCAAATGCTGTAAATGTACTCATAATTATGTCACCCACATGAGGACAGGTTTGTCTTTCGAGACTAGTTCCTCTCGAGGTTCCTCTTTTGTCCCTACTGGAGGGATGCAAAAATATGAGGCAACTAAAGTTGTCAGCCTGGTAAGCTCCTCCTCTAAACATTGGTAGGCCCCTCCTCTAATCTTTGGTAAGCCACTCCCCAAAACTTTTATAAGCCCCTCCTCTAAACTTTGGTAAACCCCTCCCCTACAATTTAGAAAGCTCTTCCTCTAAACTTTGGTAAGCTCCTCCCCTACAATTTAGTAAGCCCCTCCTATAAACTTTGGCAAGCCCCTTTAAACTTTGGTAAGCCCCTCCCCTATAATTTAGAAAACCCCTCCTCTAAACTTGGGTAAGCCCCTCCCCTATAATTTAGAAAGCTCTTCCTCTAAACAGTGATTGGTGGGTTTCTGGTGGAACCTTTGTTTCACATTGGTTTTCTCTGGTGTTAAGGTTATATTTATGCACTGAAAGACAGAATGGGATTCGTGTAATATTGTTTTTTTTTGTCATTGATCTTTAACGAACGTGTTATTAACGACCCCAGGCAAAACTTTTAATACCACCTCGTCCCTCCAGCTGATCTTAAACCAGATATTAATGACCCCGATTTTGTCTCTGTACCCATTCGCACTAAACCAAATCATTCCCTGACAGCATGTGGTTCAAATGTAAAATACTGCCTACTAGTTATGTCATGTCAGTGTGTTATTAACAGGAGGTTATAAGCTGTGAGTGGAGTTAAACACGGGCCTCCGACTCGCCTTAACGACTTTTTAAAGTCAGTTACGTTCATGTGGAGATTTTTCGGCTCCTCCAGGGAGAAACAGGGATCCGTCTAAAGCGGCGCCGCAGATGGTGCTGCTTATATTTGCCTTCGTAGCCGTGGCGTTTTAATGAGATTTGGTACAGTTAAGTCCATCATGCTGTGGTGTTCCGCGGAGTAATCGCTCTTAGATCTCGCTAAACTCGGAAGTTGACAGACATCCAGTTCGACCAACCTGACGTTAAAGGAAGTGAATGGATCACAATACAGAGACGAATCTCGCAGCCGTCCGATCGATCCTGTAATGTAATTTGGTCGTAATTAGGCCTGAAAATATTTAATCGCGATTAATTGCATGTTTACAATGTAGCATAAATGAATACTTTTCATGTTTCAGATGTTATAATTATATATATTTCTATCAATAATACAAATTATCGATTATTTCATATTTATTTTTACTCTGGAAATGATTCTTTTAATACGAATTACTTGTTAATGACAATGTTATTTTGTTTAGTGTTGGTTTGAAGTGTAAAATATGGGACGTGGCTCCTTTAAGAATTGTGTTCCGGTTGCTTTTCCATATAAACTGGTGATACGGTGTTTAGGTTATACGGAAGCGCTTTATTGCGTTCAGTAAAAATGCGCTTTATTGCAGTAATACGGATTTGGGAATGCGATGCGCTTGCGTAAGGTTCCATACGCTAATATAGTGAGGAGATCGTACCTGTTGTGAATGCGCAGCTAGGGGGCGTCATTCGGGGAAATTTAGGAAGTGTGAGTGGATGCACTGAACGTTTATTTATTTATTCGTTGTTCGGGTTTCGTTCATTTGCCAACACGACGCAGAGTGAAGGAGCGGATCACTCACATAGTAACGCACACTGCGTTATTAATAATGATATACATATATATATATATATTAATAATAATATACATATACATATTGTTGATTGTGCGAGTTGAATGTGTTTCTGGCAGAAATTACATGTAATAATAATTTTATTACATAGAATAAAATATTGATATTTCCCGTGAGAAATAATAAAACAGGAAGGAGGTGGGATAAGGAGCGAGAAATCCCGGGACTCCCGGGAGAAACGGAATAATGGAAGCCAAACATATAGTCGCTGTTTGGGCGTATCGGGATTCCGTAGAGGGTCGGTGAAAACTAACTAGGCAATATTTAATGTCCGTGTCGCTGGATCCATGCCGGAAATCGTCTTTTAGAGGCACGGATTCTGGAGGTTCTCCTCGAAATCCCAAACGATTTCCGCCGATTAAATCAACGCCCACAAAAGATAACTGGTAGCTCACTTTGGTTATTGAGAAATAGCAGATTTATTTATAGCGACTCGTTCGAAGCATCTCTATTACTATATACTATATACTATCTATAACTTAACCTTCTCTTCAGGTTCCTCGCCAGAAGCATTAGAAGATGTTTTTGTACGGTTAAAGCCATGTAAGTGTACCAGGAAAAAATTCATACCATCACGAGGCATGGTGGATTAGTGGTTATCACATTCGCCTCACACCGCCAGGGTCCGGGTTCGATTCCCGTCTCGCCCATGTGTGTGTGGAGTTTGTGCATGTTCTCCCCGTGTCTCAGGGGGTTTTTCTCCGGGTTCTCCAGTTTCCTCCCCCGGTCCAAAAACATGCACGGTAGGTTGATTGGCACCTTGGAAAATTGTCCCTAGTGTATGAATGTGTGTGTGTGTGTGTGTGTGTGTGTGTGTGTGTGTGTCCTGTGATGGGTTGGCATTCCATCCAGGGTGTATCCTGCCTTAATACCCATAGATGCCTGAGATAGACACAGACTCCCCGTGACCCGAGGGAAGATCGGATAAAGCGGTAGAAGATGAATGAATGAATGAATAATATCACTATGTGACATGTGAATGGAAAAATGTCATTTCTGGAGATCCGAATCTCCTCAGTGTGTTGTTGTGTTGTTGTTTTTTTTGGGGGGGGGCACAGGAATGTTTGTCGCAAACAATAATCTCCTTTCAAATCCATTTGCACGAAATGATGGTCAGGTGTCATTTTGGGTTTCAGAGAATTTGTATTCAGAATGAATGGAAGGATTTCTAGTGGGGGGGGGGCGAAAAAAATACAGCAAATGGACAAACGTTCTGTTTGTATTATATCGGCTGGATGTGGTTCTTCTCCAGCCTGTCGGAGGAACGCAATTGTGAAGATCTACTTTCCATGGGATGGGAGTGGAAGATCTCCTGCTATGGAGCTGAGGAAACATCACCTGAACCTCCCGTACATCACCGCCCGATGTGATCTTCATCCCCAGCAGATCACGAGGACCGTCTTCTCAGAAGTGCCGAGGTTTCGTTTCGTGTTCACGTTTGGCCGCTACACGAAAGATTTGATTTTCACAGCCGGGTACGAAGATAAAAAGTGGAACGTCTCTACAGTGGAGAGGAGGCGCGTTCGCCGCAGCGTGACTTTCGTTTGGTTTAATTGGGCGAGGAATAAAGAGGAGCTTTTTTTATATATAAGGATTATTAATAGAAAGGATTGGGCATGCTGTCTGGATCTCTGCTGTTCTTTTTGTTCTTTTTGGTCGTCATCGATCAATCGTCGAATCCCAATCGACCGAAAGTACGATTTTTGTAACCGGGAGGAAAAATACTCGAAAAATCACATTTCCTGGCCATTTTTCCCCCTAAAAACAGCGCCACCTGCTGGTAGATTTGCTGTATTTGCCAGTAAAGTTGGCAGAAAGCGAGTAGCACAAGCCGCTAGCTTTTCCGAAGACACACATCTCCAAAGTTTTTTGCTATTAAATAGTTTAAAAGTTGTCGTAGAATCAATAGCTATTCGTAGTCAATTATGCGGATTCGGCGTTTATATGTTAGCTACAGAGGTCACCGGTGGTAATACATAACAGCAGTGTAACAGCTAGATAGTTTTTCTGGGTCACAATTGGAGAGCGGCCTCTAGTGGTGAACCACCGACTCGCCCAACGCTTGAAAATGCACCATATATTCATTCATTCATCTTCTAGCGCTTTATCCGATCTTTCCTCGGGTCACGGGGAGTCTGTGTCTATCTTAGTCGTCTATGGGCATTAAGGCAGGATACACCCTGGATGGAATGCCAACCCATCACACACACATTCATACACTAGGGACAATTTTCCAAGGTGCCAATCAACCTACCGTGCATGTTTTTGGACCGGGGGGAGGAACCGGAGAACCCGGAGAAAAAACCCCTGAGGACACGGGGAGAACATGCAAAACTCCACACACACATGGCCGAGATGGGAATCGAACCCGGACCCTGGCGGTGTGAGGCGAATGTGCTAACCACTAAGCCACCGTGCCCCCGCACCATATATTTATTATATTAATTATACAATTATAATTATTCATTAATTAATTAACGAGCATCGATCTACAGTGTAACACAGATGTTGGTGTGTATACGGGTTGTTTTTTTTTCTCTTTTATTTTCCTGGTTTATTGAACTTTCTCCATTGTTTATAAACCTCTTGGCAATTCTTCCGTGTCTTTTCCTGATAAAAAGGGAATCCTTTTTTTTTTTTTTGACAGCACAATCGTGCTGCCAAGTCGTCAACTTAAAGAGACTCTTCCGAGACGCACATTGGACAGATAGCAGTCGTGAAATTCTTGCAAGCGTGAATCATTTTCTGCTCCAGCAGCTAAATTTGCCATTATTATTATTATTATTATTATTATTATTATTATTATTATTATTAAATTTATTATTATTATTTATCTTATTATTATTATTATTTATTATTATTATTATTTAATTATCCATTATTATTATTATTATTATTATTATTATTATTATTATTATTATCCATCTATTATTATTATTATTATTATTATTATTATTTATTATTATTATTATTATTCATTATTATTATTATTATTATCCATCATTATTATTATTATTATTATTATTATTATTATTATTATTCATTATTATCCATCATTATTATCAATTATTAGGATTATTATTGTATTATTTATTATTTATTAGTATATTATTATTAGTATTCATTATTAACATTATTTATTATTTATTTATTATTAATATTCATTATTATTATTATTATTATTATAATATTATTATTATTATTATTATTATTATTATTATATTATCCTATTTTTATTAGTTATTATTATTTATTCATTATTCATTATTCATTATCCAGCATTATTATTAGTATTATTATTCCTTATCATTTCATTATTATTATTATTATTATTCTTATATCCATTAGGATATATATATATTATAATCCATTATTATTAGTAAGGAATATAAGGATTATTATTATTATTATTCCATTCATTAGGATTAGTATTATATTATTATTATTATTATTATTATTATTATTCTTATTATTATTATTATTATTATTATTATCCAGCCATTATTATTATTATTAATTATTGTTATTATTGTTATTATTATTATTATTATTATTATCATCATTATTATTATCCCTCATTTTATTATTAGTATAACAAATTGGATTATTATTAAGATATTATTATTATTATTCATTATTATTATTATTATTATATTATTATTATTATTATTATTATTATTCCATTTATTATCCATTATCATTATTATTATTATTATTATTATTCATTATTATTATTATTATTATTCATTATTCATTTTTATTATTATTATTATTATTATTATTATTATTATTATCCATCATTATTATAATAATAATAATAATTATTATTAGTTATTATATCCATTATTATTATTATCATCATTATTATTATATTATTCATTATTATTATTATTATTATATTATTATTATTATTAGTGTTATGATGAATCCATTATTATTAATTATCATTTATTATTATTATTATTATTATTATTATTATTATTATTATTATTATTATCCATTAGTTATAGCCATTATTATTATTATGTATTATTATTATTATTATGGTCCATCATCATCATATTATTAGTTATTATTATTATTATTATTATCCATCACCATTATTATTATTATTATTATTATTATCATTTATTATTATTATTATTATTATTATTATTATTATTATTATTATTATTATTATTATTATTATTTCCATTAGTGTACCACTTGGTATTACTTCAGATATGTTGGCGAGATTACTGGCGATTTTCCCGCGGTCGATTCGTAAACGAAGATCAAAGCGAAAAATTCTGAATGCGCATGTTTATGTTTAACAGATGGTAGGCGGTAATGAATCGTGTGCCCTGCATCCTTCTTATGTCATTCACTTCGCAGGTGTAAATAAGTCGCTTAACAAATTTATAGCTAGCCGGAGCAAAACTCATTTTTATCCTCCAACATCGAAGGTCACACCGACTTCCTTCGAGCCGCGAGGCCTTGACACATACTAAACGAGCGCCGGCATCGCTCAGATAGACCCCCCCCCACACACCCCCCCACTCTCTTGATGTCACGTGTTTAGCTGTGGTGTTTGCAGGCGATTGATCCGGAGGTTAGGCAGATGCTAGCTGAATGTTAACGAGTCCCGGAGCCTCTCCCCGATGGCCTTGTGAGTCATCTGTGAAGCTGCACCGCTCCGGTCCCATTGAGGCAAGCGCAGTGCAGCCACGAGCGAGCGCTAGCTCGTGCTTGGCATGCTAATGGGGCTGCTTTGTGACTAGCACTGATGGTGTGAGAGAGAATGCCACTGATTTTGTGAATGGGGCTTTGCGAGGCTGCAGCTGGGAACGGGTACTGACGATTCTGTCGGCGTCACCGGCAATTCAGGCTTCTAAATAAACGCCGCTTGTGCATGAATTACAGCCGGCTGAATGGGTAGCAAAAGATGGAGGAGGAGGAGGTGCAGGGGTGCGGGGGTTGGGGGGGGGGGGGCTGGGTGGGGGGGCGGGAAGCGAGGCAAGCTGTGAATGACATTCAGAAATATTGTAGGCCGAGACAGCAGACAGAGGGAACCGTGCGATGCCAGGATAAAAGTGTAATGTAAGTATTAAGAGGCTCTGATTGGTTCCAGAACACCGCATGCAGCAAACACACTCACATTGTCACCCAATCCTCTCCGGGTTTCAGATCATATACGTAGTATGTAATTCTATCTATCCTAGAAAATCTGTCATAGAAAAAACATCTCTCTTAAGAATGGTTTGTTTGTTCCTCCACCAGGTGGCGCCCTCCAGGCTTGTAGACTCACTCGAACAGGGATCATGTTCTAAACAGGAACGACCATGAAAAGCATAGGGGCCAGCCACGCTCGTCACTTGTCGGACTCCTGCATGCCTGTGGCAGGTCCCCAGGAGCCGATATGCCCCTTGACTCCGGACCCTCATGGGGCGTACCTCTTAAGCCCCACCATCGGCCATTATGGCACCCTGGACCCCCACATGCACCACTTCCCTCCAACAAGTCCCCTCGCCCTGCAGTCCGATTGCCTGCTGCCGCTCAACAACCAGCTGACCACCAGCAACACCTTCCCTCGCTTCCAGTTTCCCTCGCAGGTCACTCAGGCCGAGTACACTCAGGTAGGAAATTGAAGAGAATCATATTAGCGCCCGTCGCCTTGAATCTTAAATGCCTCGGAGTATTCTCCGAGAATATGATCGATGTCTACTATGAGAATTCACAGGTAGGACACCGCAAAGAATTCAATTATGCAATGTATTTATTTTGCCTTAAATTCTAGTACTTAATGTACCATAGCGGAGCGGTTCCAGGCACGGTCCTGCGGGACTACACATTGTGCGTTTATTTCCTTCTCCCACTGCATTTGACCAGGTTAATTTGCACTTTATTACCTGGCTCGGAAGCAGAAACATAGGTTTCCCCGAAGACTGAGCTCAAATCTGAAATAGTGTGTTGCTGAATCCAGCAGGTCTTAAGTTTTTTTTTTTTTTTGGGCCTCATTGCAGCAGGGTTGCGTGTCTCAGACGGCATCTCGCACCGGAACCCTCACCACCTCAGCGTCTATGGGAATGGGCTTAGGCCTCGGCCTCACGGTTCCGCCGATGATCAGCAGCGGCACGGCGACCATTTCCTCCGCCGCCGCAGCCAAGATGAACCGCCTCCCGACTGGCCTGCTGGACCAGCTGGAGCACCACGGACCGCTGCAACGTGACGGCTTCAGTACGCTTCAGTTCCACAGGCGGAGTCGTGGCACCAAGCAGCGCAGCGAGAGCCCCGGTCGCATCCGCAACCTGGTGCACTCCGTCCAAAAACTGTTCTCTAAGACCCAGTCTATGGAGGGCTCGGCCGCCAAAGGGACTGTTCAGGTAGCCGATGGCAACCCCAAGGCGACACGGCGGTCAAAGAGTAAAGACCGTGCTAAGACAGAGGGTGCCAAAAAAAGGGGACGGCCCAACCTGTCCGGGTTCTGGAGCTCAGATGACGCTCTGGAGGACGAAGCAACGACTCAAGAGGCTACGGGTCCGGTGGCTGTAGCTTATCGCAACCCGCTGACCATGATGACACTAGGCAGGGCGGTATCTGACAGCCAGGCGCCTACCAGAACCCAAGTACAGGGCTATAACACCATTGCTGCTCATCGTTCTCTCAAGTCCTCAAAAAGCAGCGGCGAGCTGAAAACTCAGACCGTGACCTCGATCGGTGGACCAGCAGGGGATATTCCCCTGGCAAAAAGAGGCTCGTGGTCGACGCTGACCCTGAGCCAGGCGCGCCAAGTCCTGCAGAAAGGCACGGCCACCGTGAACAGGACGCTGCTCAAGTCGAAGTCCTACCACCAGGACCTGACATCCAACTTCCTGCAGGTAAACATTGAACATATGAAGCCCTTTGCGGAATGAAGCACTGCTAGTATCGGATCATTCTCTGTTTCCGGAATTACCCCAGGTCCCGCTTGGCGACTGGAGTGGGACGACTGGGAAAGGGGCCGGAGTAGGGGCCGGAGGGGAGATCCCATGCCGGAGAATGCGCAGTGGCAGCTACGTCAAAGCCATGGGCGATCCCGAAGACAGCGACCAATCCGACAGCCCTCCATCGCCGAAACCCTCGCCAAAAACAGCCGCTCGGCGCCAGAGCTACCTAAAGGCGACACAACAGTCACTCAGCGAACAACAACCGCCTTTGCCACCTCGCAAGTGAGTATCACGCACAAACACGTCCGTAAATAGTGAGACAACGGTACAATTACAGGTTTAGTCAAGAAAAAAAGATTTTTTTTACGCTAAACATGTACTGCTAAATATTCGTATGTTATCATACACGTCAACAAATTGCTGGTTTTCTCCAATAGTGGTATCTATAAGAAAAAATACTGCATCATGTCGAGTCGTGATAAACGAAATACAACTGTCAATAATATTAACGAATCTTTTTGGAAAATGAAAGCATGTAGCGTCAGTGATTCGCCTCTAGAGGTCACTCTCGTACTGCATCACGCATCCTGGAGAAACGATTCGTTCGCCCGTAGTTCTATCGGTACGATTATTCGGCAAAAATCGGCGAATCGGATATATTTCCAAGCGTAAATATTATACGTTTGATCCCCTTGAAAAATAACCCTTAATATCCTGTCGTCCTCTCGCGCTGTACGCGTTAGCGGTCATTTATTTCCGCACGAGAACGATTTTACAGTGTCGAACGGACTGGCAAATGGGAAAAGGGAGGGAGCGAGTGAAGTGAGGAAAGCAGCATGAAGAACAACCCGAGCGAAACCCATACAGGAAAAGCAGCATGGTGGAGTCTATTTTTGTGTCAGAACCTGCAAATAAATAAATAAATAAATAAATAAATAAATAAATAAATAAATAATGCGAAAGGGCATCGAATACACCTGGATTTCAATTTGTCATTTTTTTCCATAGTTTTTCACCGGTAGTTTTCCATGACCAAGCCCCCCACCCCCCACCCCCAATTACCCCCACCCAATGACCAAACCATGTTGAGTTTTTGGCCTCTCCCTCACCACAATTTAACAACAATTACGCCCCCTCTGGCCGTAAGGTGAATTGCACCCACTGCAAAATGTTTTAAAGAACTCTTTATAAAACCGCACACGCTCTTAATTTATTTATTATTTATGACATTTATTCATTTTTGTCTTTTTTTTACCATTTACAAATGAAAATCAAGCATTTGGACTACAAGAACAATATAATAATAATAATAATAATAATAATAATAATAATAATAAAAATAAATAAAAACATCTCTCCCGTTCGTTATATCGGCGCATGCCTCACAGGTATTTGGGTGTATCCTTACAGGCAGTTTAAATCGAGGTAAAGGATGTTTATTCCCAAACAAATACAGCATTTTATTTATCCGTGGACCAAAGCACGGAACCAAAGGCAAATGCATCTGTTTGAACGTGGAAGGTTTGTTTGTTTTTTGATAACGCTCCGCCTCCTCCTCCTCCCGACCCCGTCCTTATTCGACTTGCTGACAGACACCGCTCGTACCCGTTCACGTGGGAGCAGTACAGGGTGGCATGGGCTCCTCTACAGAGCGCTTACTCCATGCAGCACCTGGCAAGGTCAGTGGAACGACCCGAGAACCTCCTGAGAACCTCCCGAGCACCACCTGAGCAAGGCCATTTACACGCCCCCCCCCCCCCCCCCCCCCCACTCCGACCCCCCCCCCGACTCCACTCTAACCACTCTAACCACCACGGCTTGATCCCGATTCCCCACAACGCTCACTTTCTTCATCCTTCAGCCCTCCTTCTGTTACTGTAAACAAAAACAATAACAATTTGCACAGTACCGTCGTCCCGATGCCACAATTGTGACTTCGATACGATATCGAGTATCACGATACCGATACCCAGTCGATATTATCCCATGTAAATATATTTGTTTTTATTTACTATCAAAAAACCCCGGTGTTTGCTGCCTGCTGGAACTTGATGGTAAAACTGGTCATCATTTCTTTCTACACTGTTTCTACAACCGTCTTCTAACGAACCTCACCCCTCCCCCCCCTTCAGCCACCACCGCCCCCGCCCACCCCCATCAACCCCTTCCATCTCATTTGCTATCCTCTACTCTTCTCCCGGTTATATTCCTTCTCACTTCCTGCGATGTCTCGTCTCACAGCTGCCTGCCGTCTCTGCGAGAACTCACCACCAACCGCAGCCTGGATAACCTGGACTGTCTGGTGGGGCCGAGCGATTCTCAGCCCTGGGACAGAGAAGGGAACTTCGCCCATGGCTCCTCCACACTCGGGCGCGGCTCTGGAATTAGCCAGGTTAGATATACACACACACACACACACACACACACACAGTCTTGCTTCACTTTGTTATGGAGGGTTTTGGCTCTGTGGGGGTTCGAGCCCCGGTATCGCCAAGATACCACGTTTGGGTCCTTGATTGAGGCTTTTAACCCTCTGTCCTCCATCATCATGGCTGACGTCGCACTTACCTGAATTTATTAATACATTTATTTTGAAAAACAATTATTAGCCACAAATCTGCAGAAAATCTCAGAAAAAAAGAGAAGCACATAAAAAAAAAACATCTAATCATCTGACTATATCAGTTTTATTTCAGACTTGTGTTGATGTTTTTGTATTTTATACAAATAGTATTTTTTCCATGAGGACATTCCCCCACCTAGTGTCCAAAAATCATCATTATTATTATTATTGTATTATTATGTATTATTATTATTATTAGTTATTATTATTAGTATTATTATTATTATTGTATTGTATTATTGTATATTATTATTACTAATGATTATTATTATTAGTAGTATTATTATTATTATTAGTTATTATGATGATGATTATTATAATTATTATGAGTTTTATTAGTAGTAGTTTTATAATTGTTGTTATTATTATTATTATCTCATTATTATTATTATATTATTCATTTTATTAGTATGAGTTTATTATTAGTAGTAATATTATTAACTAATGATTATTATATTATTATTATATTTATTTTTTATTGTTATTATTATTATTATTATTAGTTTTATTATTATTATTATAGTAATATTATTAACTAATGATTATTATTATTATTATTATTATTATTATCTTTGACTAATGATATATTATTTTGAGTTTAATTATTATTATTATTATTATTAGCTAATTCTGCTTTTTGCCCCTTTCCAGATGGACCCAAGCTGCCTGTGCTCGGCGTCTTACGGTCACATGGACTCGCAGGCGGTGGAGGCTTTGGATCTGACCGCACCGGCGTACTTCCGCTCGCGCAGCCACAGCTACCTGCGCGCCATCCAGGCCGGCTGCTCTCAGGACGACGACTCGGACTCGGACGAACCTCCTCTCACCGCCGGAAGCAACATGAGCAGTGAGTCTCGCATGCGTCAGCATTACGGTTTCCCTCGCGGGGCCAGGTGTAATGATGAAACAGTATAGAGTGTTATAGATGTGCGATGTCGCCTCATAACACAAAACACACAGTCGCGGGTTACAGAGACGCGTGCATTGTGGGAGATGTAGTTTATTATTAACGCACGCACGCTTTAAATCTTTATTTGTAGATTAGACACACTCTTGCGGGAGACATAAATGACATGCGGGAGACATAAATGACATGCGGGAGACATAAATCACATGCGGGAGACATAAATCACATGTGGGAGACGGGAGACATAAATCACATGTGGGAGACATAAATGACATGTGGGAGACATAAATCACATGACATGGGAGACATGGGAGACATAAATGACATGCGGGAGACATAAATCACATGCGGGAGACATAAATGACATGCGGGAGACATGGGAGACATAAATGACATGTGGGAGACATAAATGACATGCGGGAGACATAAATCACATGTGGGAGACATAAATGACATGCGGGAGACATAAATCACATGCGGGAGACATAAATCACATGCGGGAGACATAAATGACATGCGGGAGACATAAATCACATGCGCAAGACATAAATCACATGCGGGAGACATAAATGACATGCGGGAGACATACATCACATGTGGGAGACATAAATCACATGCGCGAGACATAAATCACATGCGGGAGACATAAATCACATGCGGGAGACATAAATCACATGCGGGAGACATAAATCACATGCGGGAGACATAAATCACATGCGCGAGACATAAATCACATGCGGACATAAATACATGACATAAATCACATGACATAAATGACATGCGGGAGACATAAATGTGGGAGACATAAATCACATGCGCGAGACATAAATCACATGGGAGACATAAATGACATGTGGGAGACATAAATGACATGTGGGAGACATAAATGACATGTGGGAGACATAAATCACATGCGGGACATAAATGACATGTGGGAGACATAAATGCGCGAGACATAAATCACATGCGCGAGACATAAATCACATGCGCGAGACATAAATCACATGCGCGAGACATAAATCACATGCGCGACATAAATCACATGCGCAAGACATAAATCACATGACATAAATCACATGACATAAATCACATGACATGCGAGACATAAATCACATGCGGGAGACATAAATCACATGTGGGAGACATAAATGACATGCAGACATAAATCACATGAGACATAAATCACATGCGGGAGACATAAATCACATGCGGGAGACATAAATCACATGCGGGAGACATAAATCACATGCGGGAGACATAAATCACATGACATAAATCACATGCGCGAGACATAAATCACATGCGCGAGACATAAATCACATGCGGGAGACATAAATCACATGCGGGAGACATAAATCACATGCGCGAGACATAAATCACATGCGGGAGACATAAATGACATGCGGGAGACATAAATCACATGTGGGAGACATAAATCACATGACATGTGGGAGACATAAATGACATGCGGGAGACATAAATCACATGTGGGAGACATAAATGCGGGAGACATAAATCACATGCGCAAGACATAAATCACATGCGGGAGACATAAATCACATGACATGCGGGAGACATAAATGACATGCATGGGAGACATAAATGACATGCGGGAGACATAAATCACATGGGGAGACATAAATGACATGCGGGAGACATACATCACATGGGAGACATAAATGACATAAATCACATGCGGGAGACATAAATCACATGGGAGACATAAATGACATGTGGGAGACATAAATGACATAAATGCATGGGAGACATAAATCACATGGGAGACATAAATGACATGTGGGAGACATAAATGACATGTGGGAGACATAAATGTGGGAGACATGCACATGACATGTGGGAGACATAAATGACATGTGGGAGACATAAATGACATGTGGGAGACATAAATCACATGACATGTGGGAGACATAAATCACATGCGCACATGTGGGAGACATAAATCACATGCGGGACATGTACATCACATGGGAGACAAATGACATGCGGGAGACATAAATCACATGCGGGAGACATAAATCACATGTGGGAGACATAAATCACATGTGGGAGACATAAATGACATGCGGGAGACATAAATCACATGCGGGAGACATAAATCACATGCGGGAGACATAAATCACATGCGGGAGACATAAATAACATGTGGGAGACAAATGACATGCGGGAGACATAAATCACATGCGGGAGACATAAATGACATGTGGGAGACATAAATGACATGCGGGAGACATAAATGAGACATAAATCATGTGGGAGACATGGGAGACATAAATCACATGCGGGAGACATAAATCACATGCGGGAGACATAAATCACATGCGGGAGACATAAATCCCATGGGAGACAAATGACATGCGGGAGACATAAATCACATGCGGGAGACATAAATCACATGCGGGAGACATAAATCATGTGGGAGACATGACATGGGGAGACATAAATCACATGCGGGAGACATTCGGTCTCAAATGTTCTCCTGTACGTCTCCTTTCCCTCTCTCTCATTCCCAAACTCTCCCACTCTATGTTTCTCTTCCCCTCATTCTCTTTTACTCACTGTCTCTCTCTCTCTGTCTGTGTCTCTCACTGTCTCTCCTTCTCTCTCTCACTCTGTCTCGCTCTCTCTATCTCTCTCTCTCTCTTTCTGTCTCTTTATCTTCTCATGGCTGAGATATAATAATGAATAATGCGACTCAGGAATCATTAACGCTCCGCGTGTTTGTGTGTTGGTAAGAAACGAACTTAATAATCAAAACACAATTAAATCTCTCACATCCTTTACTATTAAATTCATTAAGAGCTTTAATATTAATATTAACCAATCAATCAATAGATCATTTATAGTGATCATCACCATTATTATTATTATTATTTATTTATGATGATTATCTTCACCATTATTATTATTATTATTTATTTATTGATGATTAAAATGTCTCTAGTGTTGTGAATGTGTGTGTGTGTCCTGCGATTGGCATTCCATCCAGGGTGATGCCTAGACGCCTGAGATAGACTTCGTAGGATAAAGATAATGAGATTATGAATGAATGAATGATGAATGATGATTATTATTATTATTATTATTATTTATTTATGATTTATCTTCACCATTATTATTATTATTATTATTTGATGATTATCTTCACCATTATTATTATTATTATTTATGATGATTATCTTCACCATTATTATTATTATTATTTATTTATGATTATTATTTATTTATGATGATGATCATCACCATTATTATTATTATTATTTTATTATTTATTTATGATATTTATTATTATTATTATTATTTATGATGTTTATCTTCATTATTACCATTATTATTATTATTATTATTATTATTATTATTATTTATTATGATGATGATATTATTATTTATGATGATCACCATTATTATTATTATTATTATTATTATTATATTTATGATGATGATGATCATCAACATTATTATTATTATTTATTATGAAGATATTATTATTATTATTTATGATGATCATCAACACCATTATTATTATTAATATTAGTAGTAGTAGTATTTATGATGATCATCGCTATTATTATTGTTGTTATTATTATTATTTATGATCATGTTGATTATTTTATGATCATGTTGATGTTGATTATTATCATTGTTATTATTATTTATGATCATGTTGATGTTTATTATTATTGTTGTTGTTGTTATTATTTATGATCATGTTGATGTTGATTATTATTGTTGTTGTTGTTGTTATTATTATTGTTTATGATCAATGTTGATTATTATTATTATTATTTATGATCATGTTGATGTTGATTATTATTATTGTTATTATTATTTATGATCATGTTGATGTTTATTATTATTGTTGTTGTTGTTATTATTTATGATCATGTGATGATTGTTATTATTATTGTTGATTGTTTTTGTTATTATTATTGTTTATGATATGTATTATATGTTGATTATGTTGATTATTATTATTATTGTTTATGATCATGTTGATTATTATTATGTTGTTATTATTATTATTGTTATTATTATCTATTATTATTTATGATCATGTTGATGTTTATTATTGTTGTTGTTGTTGTTGTTGTTGATTATTATTGTTTGTTGTTATTATTATTATTGTTTATGATCATGTTGATGTTGATTATTATTATTGCTATTATTATTTATGATCATGTTGATGTTTATTATTGTTGTTGTTGTTGTTATTATTATTATTTATGATCATGTTGATGTTTATTATTGTTGTTGTTGTTATTATTATTGTTTATGATCATGTTGATGTTTATTATTGTTGTTGTTGTTGTTGTTATTATTATTGTTTATGATCATGTTGATGTTGATGATGGTGGTGAATGCCAGCGTGGCGCGCGCTCTCATTTCGCATCCGCTAGCTCGCGACCCCTCCGTACCACGTGCCCGTGTCCCTGCGTTCCCATTGGCGGATCCCCGATCAAAAGGGCGGGGCGCGATATTCTGAGGCCGCGTTCCAAACGCTGACTCGTGCCCTCCACCGTGGCGCCCTTACGCTGCACGTGACGTGCTGCGACGCGCTCTCGCACTCGCTCACTTCCGAGTGGACGAAGCCGCGGTTTGGGATTCGGCCGCGCGCGATTGTGTCGCAGGTAAAGAGAAAAAAAAGAGAAGAGGAGTGAGGAGGGGAAAAAAGGAGCCGCGGGTTCGGAATGGTGTCCCGGTGCGGTGCGTGGTGGTGATGATGATGGTGCTGGTGCTGAAGGTCCGGTCGGGAGGTTCGGGGCGCTGCACGGCGCCTGGTGTCGAAGCGAAACACCACGTTTTGTGCCGGTGAGCGGCGCGGGGAATCCTGGGACATCAAAAACAAGGATTTTATTATTTAATTCCCTGGTTCCGAAAATATTATTATTATTATTTATTATTATTATTATTATTATTTTTAAATCTTGCATCATTACGGAGTTCCTTCGTCTGCATTAATCTCCAGTAAATAAGAAGAGGAAGCGTTTCACGGTAAAGTCCCAACGACGGGGAAAAGTCTTCCAGTTATACGTTATATCTTTCTCCAACAACAACAACAACAATAATATTTGTGTCCTTGCTATAAAGTGTTATATACATCATCATACAGGTTATATTCTTTATTCACTTCCTGTAAGTTAAACCTCCGTTGCCTGGTTGCCATATCGGGAGTAAATCCATTTTAAAAGTAAAATGAATTGTAATGGAACAGATGCGTGTGTGTGTGTGTGTGTGTGTGTGTGTGTGTGTGTGTGTGTGTGTGTGTGTGTTGGTGTGTGTTACGCGTTACGGGAATATGTGGGAAAAAATGTGTTGATTGCATCAAATTGATCAAATCTAATCTAACTAGTTGTAATCAAACTATTTTGTGGGATTGTGTTGCAATCTGGCAACACGTCTAACCGTTCAACTGTGAGGGAGCGATCATACAACAAGAAAACACACAACAACAACAACAACAACAACACAACACTGTGTAATACTAACCCTACAGCTGATATTTCCCATTTTCTAAATGTAACTGAATAAGACACAACAACAGTTCAGCATCACTGGCACAACAACAACAACAACAACAACAACAATAGCACGACAAATGCACCACAGGAATAAATACACCAAATGTAGAACAATAGTACAACAGTGGCACAAAAACATACCCGAAATACAACACCAGCACAAAATAAATAAACAACAAAACAGTGGCACAACAAAACAACAGTGATGATGGATAGGTTGTTGTTGTTGTTGTTGTTGTTGTTGTTTCTCATTTCTAAATATGTTTCTGTACAAGTTTAAAATATACAATTAAATTCCTACATCACCTTCATTCCCACCACCTCCATCACCACCTACATCACCTACACCACCATAACCTTCACCAACTCATTTTCCGACCACCTCACATCACCACCACCACCTCCATACCACCTTCACCACTTCACTTCATCACCTTCACCACCTACACCACCTCACCTTCACATCCTACATCACCTACACCACCATAACCTTCACCAATCACCAGGCAACCACCACCTACATCACGCACCACACCGGCTTCACCACCCATCCCCACACCACCTCCCAACACCTACATCACCTTCATCCCCTACACCACCTCCATCACCACCTACATCACCTACACCACCATAACCTTCACCAACTTCATCACCACCTACATCACCTTCATCCCCTACATCACCACCTCCATCACCACCTACATCACCTACACCACCACCTACCACACCAACACCTTCACCACACCACCACCTTCATCACCTTCATCACCACATCACACCTACATCACCTACCACCTCACCACCTCACCTCATCCCCTACACCACCTACACCACCTCACACCTATCACCACCTACATACACCTACACACCACCTAACCTTCACCCCCTAACCACCTCACCACCTACATCACCACCTACACCAACTCACCCACCTACATCACCTTCACCTACATCACCTACACACCTACACCACCTACACCACCTACCATCCACACCCACCAGTTCACCACCACCTTCACCACCTTCACCACCTACATCACCACCTCCATCACCTACACCACCATAACCTTCACCACCTTCATCACCACCTACATCACCTTCACGACCACCTACATCACCTAAACCTTCCCACCATACCTTCACCACCTTCACCACCTTCCATCACCCATCACCTACACACACCTACACCACCATAACCTTCACCACCTTCACACCACCTCACCACCTTCATCACCCTTCATCACACCTACATCACCACCCACCATAACCTCACCACCATCATCCTACACCACCTACACACCTTCACATCACCGATCACCTACACCACCTTCACTACCTACATCACCTACACCACCATAACCTTCATCACCACCTACATCACCTTCACCACCTTCATCCCCTACATCACCACCTACATCACCTACACCACCACCATAACCTTCACCACCTTCATCACCACCTACATCACCTACATCACCCACACCAACCTAACCACCACGCATTCACCACCTACACCCTACACCACCCACCTACACACACCTTCACCACCATTCACACCTACACTTCACATCACCTTCACCACCTTCACCACCTCACCTACACCACCTTGATCACCTACACCACCTCACTCCTCCACCTACACCACCATATCACCACCATACATCACACACACCTCCCACCACACCACCATCACCACCTTCACCAACCGCACCACCTCCACCACTCACCACATCCTTCCCACCATCACCGGCACCTACCGCATCCCTTCACCTCCACACACCTACACCACCATACACCACCTCATCACCACCACCTACATCACCTTCATCCCCTACATCACCACCTACACATCACCTACACCACCATACACCTTCACCACCTTCATCACCCTACCATCACCTACATCACCTACATCACCACCTTCACCACATCCACCTACACACCCACCTACATCATCCACCTACATCACCTACACCACCCACCATAACCATCACCACCTACATCACCTTCACCACCTCCCCACACCTACACACACCACCTCCATCCCCTACATCACCACACCACCTCACCGTCACCAACCACCCTCACCACCCCCCCTACATCACCACCTCACCTCACCTACCATCGACCACCTTCATCCTACCTCCCCTACATCACCACCTCCCCACCTTCACCTTCACCTTCCTCATCCCCTCACCTCCCACACCACCTTCACCACCCCTACACCCGCCTCATCCCTCACCCCTTCATCCCCACATCACACCCATCACCGCATCACCATTCACACCTTCACCATCCCCTACATCACCACCTACATCACCTACACCCTACACCACCATCCATCACCACCTTCATCCCCCTACATCACCCTACCACCTCTCCAGCATACCACATCACCACCACCACCCGCATCACATCACCATCATCCCCTACATCACCTACACCAGCATAACATCACCATCTTCATCCCCTACATCACCTACACCAGCATAACATCACCACCTTCATCCCCTACATCACCTACACCACCATAACATCACCACCTTCATCCCCTACATCACCTACACCAGCATAACACACCACCATCCCCTAACATCACCACCTAACATCATCCCCTACACCATCACCTACACCACCATAACCACCATCACCACCTCACACCCCATACATAACACACACCACCATAACCATACACCACCCTCATCCCCCATACTACCCCTCACCACCTCATCCCCTACATCACCACCATCACACCTTCACCCCTACATGACCACCACCACCACCACCACCATCATCCCCTACATCACCTTACCACACCACCCCATTACCTTCATTTACATCAGTACCGCATCAGTGCCGCTGCTGTGGTTTGGTTTTAAGCAAACCCGTATTGTTCTCATGTAAAAAGCTTGAATGAAGCAGAAACCAGACGTGTGATGCTCCCCCTCCTCTCTCTCTCGCTCTCTCTCTCTCTCTCTCTCTCTCTCTCTCCCCCCCCCCCCCATGTGGACTGTGTTTTCTCTCTCCCTCGCTCCCTCCCTCCGTGCCCCTGCATTGACTTTCTGTTGGTCATTTCAGTACACAGTCGCCTGGCCTTCACACAGCAGGGAAGCAAACACACTGTTTCTCTTTCTTACAGTCCAACACACACACACACACACACACACACACACACACACACACACACACACACACACACACACCAACGTAATGCAGTAGGAGGCTTTATTTTTGTGATAAGAGATATAGGAGGTATATAGAAATGAAAGTGCACTTCTCTGTAACTTTATAGCCGAGGTGCTGATGGACGTTGTGATGATGGTTGTTGTAATTGTTGACTTGGAGGTGGATGTTGTAGTGATTGTCGTTGTAGTGGTGGTTGTTTATGAAGGTTGTGGAGGTGGTGGTGGTTGTTGTGCTTGTTATGGTGGTTGTTTATGAAGGTGCTTGTTGTGGTGGTTGTTTATGAAGGTTGTGATGATGGTTGTTGTGGTTGTTTTTGAAGGGTGTGGAGGTGGTTGTTGTTCTTATGGTTGTGGTGTTTGTTTATGAAGGTGGTGGTGGTTGTTGTGGTGGTTGTTTAGGCAGGTCGTGGAGGTTGTTGTGGTGTTTGTGAAGGATCTGGAGGTGAGGGTGGTTGTGGTGCTGTTGGTTGTTGTGCTTGTTGTGGTGGTTGTTTATGAAGGTGGTGGTGGTTGTTTATGAAGGTGGTGGTGGTTGTTTAGGGTGTGGTGGTGTTTTGTCTGTTGTTGTTGTTTATGGTGTGTTGTTGTTTTGTTGTGGTTTTTCTTATGAAGGTGGTGGTGGTTGTTGTGCTTGTTGTTGGTGGTTGTTTATGAAGGTGCTTGTTATGTTGGTTGTTTAGGAAGGTGCTGTTGTTGTTGTGGTTGTTGTTGTGGTGGTTGTTGTTGTTCTTGTTGTTGTGGTGGTTGTTTAGGAAGGTTGTGGTGGTTGTTTAGGAAGGTGCTGGTTGTTCTTGTTGTTGTGGTGGTTGTGTTTATGATGGGTGCTTGTTGTTGTTGCTTGGTTGGTTGTTTATGAAGTGGTGTGGGTTGTTGTGCTGTTTTTGTTGTGGTGTTGTTGTTGTTGGTTCTTGGTTGTTGTGTGGTTGTTAGGACGAGGTGTTGGGTGGTTGTGGTGTTGTGTTGTGTTGTGGTTTTTTGTTGTTTGTTGTTGTTGTTGTGTGTTGTTGGTTGTTTGAAGGTGTTGTGTTGTGTTGTTGTTTATGAAGGTGCTGTTGTTGGTTGTTTAGGAAGGTGGTGGTTGTTGTTGTTGTTGTTGTGGTGGTTGTTTATGAAGGTGCTTGTGGTTGTTGTGCTTGTTGTTGTTGTGGGTGCTTGTTGTTGTTGGTTGTTTGTTGTTTGTTGTTTTTTGTTTAGGTTTGGTTTGGTTATGTTTGTGTTGGTTGTTTAGCTTGTTGTTGTGGTGGTTGTTTTGTTGTTGTTGTTGGTGGTTGTTTATGGTGGTGTTGTTTGGTGGTGTTGTTTGCTGGTGCTTGTTGTTGTGGTGGTTGTTTTTGAGGTGTGTGGTTGTTTGTTGTGTTGTTGTTGGTTGTTTATGAAGGTGGTGTGGTTGTTTATGAAGGTGGTGGTGTTGTTGTGCTGTTGGTGGTGTTTATTGTTTGGTTGTTGTTGTTGTTGTTGTTGTGAAGGTGCTGTGGTTGTTGTGCTTGTTGTTGTGGTGCTTGTTGTTGTTCTTGTTGTTGTGGTTGTGATTTTTGTTGTGGAAGGTGTTTCTGGGAGGTTGTTGTTGTTGTGTGGTTGTTTATGAAGGAGTTGTTTAGGTGTTGTTGTTGTGGTTTGTTTGTTTGTTTTGGTGGTTGTTTATGAAGGTGGTGGTTGTTTTTTGGTGGTGGTTGTTGTTGCTTGTTGTTGTGGTGGTTGTTTATGAAGGTGGTGGTGGTTGGTTGTTGCTGTTGTTCTTGTTGTGGTGGTTGTTTATGAAGGTGGTTTGGTGGTTGTGTTGGTTGTGGTGGTGGTGTGGTTGTTGGTGCTTGTTTTTGTTGTTTTTTGTTCGGGGGGTCCTTATGGTGGTTGTTTATGCTTGTTGTAACTGTGTGGTTGTTGGGTTTCTGTTGTTTTCTTGTTGTTGTTGCTGTTGTTTGTTGTTTTTGTTGTTTTTGAGTTTTTGTGGGTTTAGGAAGGTGCTGGTTGTGTTGTTGTGTGGTTGTTTATGAAGTTTTGGTGGTTGTTTAGGAAGGTTGCTTGGTTGTTTTATGTTTGTGGTGGTTGTTTATGAAGGTGGTTGTGTTTGTTTATGAAGGTGGTGGTGGTTGTTGTGCTGTGTTGGCTTGTTTTTTTTTGGTTGTATTTGTTGCTCTTGTTGGGTTGTTGTGTTGTTTATTTTGGTTTGTTTAGGAAGGTGCTGTTGTTGTTGTTGTTGGTTGTGGATTATGTTGTTGTTTTGTGTTGTGGTGTGTTGTTTTATGGAAGGTGGTGGTGGTGTTGTCTTGTTGTTGGGTGTTGTTGTGGTGGTTGTTTATGAAGGTGGGGTGGTGTTGTTGTGGTGGTGGTTGTTTATGAAGGTGGTGGTTGTTGTGCTTGTTGTTGTTGTGGTGCTTGTTGTTGTTGGTGGTTGTTATGAAGTGGTGGGGTTGTTGGGATGTTGTTGTGGTGGTTGTTATGAAGTCTTGGTTGGTTGTTTATGAAGGTTTTGGTGGTTGTTTAGGAAGGTGCTGGTTGTTGTTGTTGTGGTGGTTGTTTATGAAGGTGCTTGTTGTTGTGGTGGTTGTTTATGAAGGTGGTGGTTGTTGTGCTTGTTGTTGGTTGTTTATGAAGTGGTTGTTTATGAAGGTGCTGGTGGTTGTTGTGCTTGTTGTTGTGGTGCTTGTTGTTGTTCTTGTTGTTGTGGTTGTTGTTTAGGAAGGTGCTGGTTGTTGTTGTTGTGGTGGTTGTTTATGAAGGGTGGTTGTTTCTTGTTGGTGGTTGTTTATGAAGGTGGTTGTTTAAGGTGCTGTTGTTCTTGTTGTGTGGTGTTGTATGAAGGTGGTGGTGGTTGTTGTGCTTGTTGTTGTGGTGTTGTTGGCTTGTTGTTGGTGGTGTTGTATGAAGGTGGTAGTGGTTGTTTATGAAGGTGGTGGTTGTGGTTGTTGTGGTTGTTTATGAAGGTGCTTGTTGTTGTGCTTGTGTTCTTGTTGTTGTTGAAGGTGCTTGTTGTTTGTTGTTGTGTGCTTGTTGTGGTGGTTGTTTATGAAGGTGGTTTGTTGGGTGGTGGTTTATGTGGTGGGTTGTGTGCTGTTGCTTGTTGTTGTGGTGTTGTTGTTTGTTGGTTGTTGTATGAAGGTGGTGTGGTTGTGGTGTTGTTGATGAGGTGGTGGTGGTTGTTGTGCTTGTTGTTGTGGTGGTTGTTTATGAAGGTGGTTGTGGTGGTTGTTTATGTTGGTGGTTGTTTTGCTGGTGTTGTTGTGCTTGGTGTTGTTGTTGTGGTTTTTGGTTTGTTGTGCTGTTGTTGTTGTTGTGGTTGCTTGTTGTGGTGGTTGTTTATGAAGGTGGTTGTGGTTGTTTATGATGGTGGTGGTGGTTGTTGTGCTTGTTGTTGTGGTGGTTGTTTATGAAGGTGTATGGTGGTGTTGTTGTTGTTGTTGTTATGGTGGTTGTTTATGAAGGTGGGCTGGTGGTTGTTGTGCTGCTTGTTTTGTTCTTGTTGTTGTGGTGGTTGTTTATGAAGTTTTGTTTGGTGGTGTGGCTTGTTTTGTGGTGGTTGGTTTAAGGTTGTTTAGGATGGTGGTGGTGGTTGTTTAGGAAGGTGCTGGTTGTTCTTGTTGTTGTGGTGGTTGTTTAGGAAAGGTGCTGGTTGTTGTTGTTGTTGTGGTGGTTGTTTATGAAGGTGGTGGTTGTTGTGCTTGTTGTTGTGGTTGTTCGGCGCGGTTGTAGGTGTAGACATTAAAGCGTCGCTTTCTTCCCGTTTGGAAGATTTGCCACCAAGAAGCTACAGATCCCGTTAACGTGCTAATAATCCACACGGCATCTGTCGAGTTTAAATCGTTAACTTCATGACCACAACGAGCCGCATCACGCTTATCCACTTCCCCATAATGCATCTCTCCATCCAGCCTGAGAGACACTGAGACTCACACAGGGTTTAAAAGGCCTCTTTTGTTCCCATATTGGCCACGAGCCCAGGTGTCTCAACTGTGTGTGTGTGTGTGGTGTGTGTGTGTGTGTGTGTGTGTGTGTGTGTGTGTGTGTGTGTGTGTGAGACGATAACAAGCCGGGAAGCCAGTTGTCCATGTGCTGTAATGAGGTTCTGTCTCTAAGTATGGAGTCAGACAAAAGGCTTTTATATCGGTTTATACTCTGTTGCCACCTGAGAATAAGATTTGTGTGTGTGTGTGTGTGTGTGTGTGTGTGTGTGTGTGTGTGTGTGTGTGTGTAGTTTTTGATATAATAATAATTTTGGAATCTGTTTTTTTTAATATATATATTTATTTATTTTACCCCACCTTACCCCCCCCCCCCTCTCCAGGCCGTAATAAGACTCCGCCCCCGGTTCCCCCACGCTCCGCCTCCAAGCCTTTTATCTCGGTGACGGTTCAGAGCAGCACGGAGTCGGCGCAGGACACCTACCTCGAGCAGCGTAGCGAGGCCAACAGCCAATCAGGACGCAGCAACTCCTCGGACAGCGCCACCAGCTCGAGGACAGGCAGCTTGGCCCAAGCTCCTCTGGTACCCCACATCCCCATACCCGTCCCCCTGGTGCCCCTCGTCCCCGTACCGGTGCCCAGTGCCCGTGTGAGCAGCCCTCCTCCTCCTCCTGCCCGAGAAACCCAGACGGTCAGCGTCGGGTTCACGCAGGACGAACCTCGGGCCGTGGCCAGGAGGAAACTGTCCTCCATCGGCATCCAGGTGAGTCCTCCAGACCAACACGTTGTAGGTGGTGTGAGTGTGTGTGTGTGACTGATCGTGTGATGCCTGTGTGTGTGTGTGTGTGTGTGTGTGTGTGTGTGTGTGTGTTGGACAGGTGGACTGCGTTCAGCCCGTTCTCCGAGAGGAACAAACTCCCACCACGAAGTTCCAGTCAATCGGAGTTCAAGTGGAGGACGGCAGGCCGTGAGTTCATACTTACTACCCCAGTCATCATGTTTTCCTGGTTAGATCCCTCTATAGATCCCTCTATAGATCCCTCACAGGTCCTGCATAGATCTTTGACACATGCTGCATCCTTGGTATTGTGATAGTTGTTTCCCTGTTTGGTTTCCTGGTTGTTTTGGTGGTTGGGATGGTTGGTGTAGTAGTGGTGGTTGTTTGTTTGGGTTGGTTTGTTGGCAGTTTGTTTTGCTCGTATGTTTGATCGGGTGGTGATATGGCTGTTTGTTTGATTGTTTGGTGGGTGATGTTATGGCTGTTTGTTTTGTTGTTATGGCTGGTGGTTTGTCTGTTTGTTTGGTTGGGTGGTTGTTTGTCTGGTTGTTTGTTTGAGTGTTGTTATGGCTGGTTGTTTGTCTGTTTGGTTGGGTGGTTGTTTGTCTGATTGAGTGTTGTTATGGTTGGTTGTTTGTCTGATTGTTTGTTTGTGTGGTGTTACGGCTGGTTGTTTGTCTGATTGTTTGGTTGGGTGGTTGTTTGTCTGATTGTTTGAGTGTTGTTATGGTTGGTTGTTTGTCTGATTGTTTGTTTGTGTGGTGTTACGGCTGGTTGTTTGTCTGGTTGTTTGTCTGATTGTTTGTTTGTGTGGTGTTACGGCTGGTTGTTTGTCTGATTGTTTGTTTGGGTGGTGTTACGGCTGGTTGTTTGTCTGATTGTTTGTTTGGGTGGTGTTACGGCTGGTTGTTTGTCTGATTGTTTGTTTGGGTGTTGTTACGGCTGGTTGTTTGTCTGATTGTTTGTTTGTGTGGTGTTACGGCTGGTTGTTTGTCTGATTGTTTGTTTGTGTGGTGTTACGGCTGGTTGTTTGTCTGATTGTTTGTTTGTGTGTTACGTGTTCGGCTGGTTGTTTGTCTGATTGTTTGTTTGGGTGTTGTTACGGCTGGTTGTTTGTCTGATTGTTTGTTTGTGTGGTGTTACGGCTGGTTGTTTGTCTGATTGTTTGTTTGTGTGGTGTTACGGCTGGTTGTTTGTCTGATTGTTTGTTTGTGTGGTGTTACGGCTGGTTGTTTGTCTGATTGTTTGTTTGGGTGGTGTTACGGCTGGTTGTTTGTCTGATTGTTTGTTTGGGTGGTGTTACGGCTGGTTGTTTGTCTGATTGTTTGTTTGGGTGTTGTTACGGCTGGTTGTTTGTCTGATTGTTTGTTTGTGTGGTGTTACGGCTGGTTGTTTGTCTGGTTTGTTTATTGTTTGTTTGTGGTGGTTTGTTAGCTGGCTGGTTGTTTTGATTTTTTTTTTTTTGTGGTGTGTGTGCTGTGTGTTAGAGCTGGGAAATTAATAGTCATTATGGATTAATTTGAGTTTATGGTTTATGCCGATGTTAAAAAAAAACCCAATCCGGAGAGCTCGTTTCCAAGAGGGGGCGGGGCTTCATCCGTGTTATGGAAACGCTTCGGGTTTGTAACTTCAGACGTGCAACGAACCAAAACCCCGCTGTAACATTTATCTAAAGTCTGTAGCGACTCATTTATTCCAGCATCTCAAAACACATACAAATAGCGAACACATTGTGGTACTGCTGATTGTTTGTCTGATTGTTTGGTTGGGTTGTCTTTCGTTTGTGTCGTCCATGATATGCTTTCACTCGTTTGCCACACTGATGAATTGATAGTGTATTCACACACACACACACACACACACACACACACACACACACACACACACACACACACACACACACACACACACAGCATTCTGTACAGACCGGAGGAAGAGCTGGGCGAAAAGGAGATAATCAAATTCCGCATGTCACATCATCCGTTCCTCATTCCTGCTGTCACTGTGTTTCCATACCCCTCTCTTTCTCACACACACACACACACACACACACACACACACACACACACACACACACACACACACACACACACACACTTTCATTTATGTTCCTAAAACACATTCCTGTAACCACACAAGCATACTCTCATAACGATAACAAATGATCTGCTCTCTCTCTCTCTGTGTGTGTGTGTGTGTGTGTGTGTGTGTGTGTGTGTCCAGGCTGAGCCGTTTCAGCAGCATGGCGTCCAGACAGGAGACGGCAGACGCCGAGACTCGGGAGCGGACGGAGACCTGCAGCACCGCCTGCAGCACGCAGACGTTCGACTTTCAGATGTGCTCGTCCATCGTGCAGGAGAGCGCGGAGTCGGACCTCGACCCGTCCTCACTGCCTCCTCCTCCTCCGTCCCTGCAGAGCGCAAGTGTCAACGGAGCCTCGGAGCAGCCCGGGGCCCCCACGGCGTCCCTCAGGGACGGACACTGCTTCCTCCGACTTCTCCAGGCAGAGACGGGGCGCATGGACGCCTGGTGCCAGCAGATGGAGCAGGACAGCAAAGAGAAGCCGCTCTCAGAAGAAGGTGAGACGCAACGTGGGAGGGGGGGTCACAATCAGGGCGAGGGGGCGTGGCTAAAACTAATTAATTCAATAAGTGCCCTGTGATTGATCTAAAAATATCCCTCAGTAACGGTTTCTGGACAATATCTTTTTTTTTTTTGTTATTTTTAACATTAAAGTAATAAAGCCGAGCCGAATCCACGTTTCCTTGTTCACGCCGCAAGGAATGAAAGTAAACGATGCGTTATATATATATCCAGCGAAATCTGGGTTGCCAGATATTGTGTTCGGTCCGGTCAGTGTTATTATTTTATTTTAATACTGATTAATCTGGCAACCCGTCCTTTTTAAAGCAGCGAACATGTATCCGAGGTCGCTAGAAATCCGTCCTGTAACTCACGTCACATTTTCTTCTCTAGACTGCGTTCACACATTCCTGTTTTTTGTTTTTGTTTTTGTGTTGTTCCTGGATTATTCCTGTGGTGCGGTCAAAGTCACAAAATCGGACAGCACACACACACACACACACACACACACGCACGCTGTTCTTTTTACTAGCTGCGTTTCAGACGCCCGCTTTACATATACACTCTCCAAAGCATTGTCCTCCATGTTGTTTTTGTTTGTTTGTGTTTGTTTGTTTGGTTTCCCCCCTCACTTCAAAAACCCCTCAGTTGCATTCGCCCACCTCACGGACCTACTAATCTCAAATCCCGCCCACTTTACTTCCTACTGCTCACAAATCCCCGCCCACCTCACTTCCTACTAATCTGAAATCCCCGCCCACCTCATGTCCTGCTAATCTCAATCCCCGCCCACCCAACGCCCTACTAATCTGAAACCCCGCCCACCGCACATCCTACTACTCTCAAATCCCCGCCCACCTCACGTCCTACTAATGACAAATCCCCGCCCACCCAACGCCCTACTAATCTGAAACCCCGCCCACCGCACATCCTACTACTCTCAAATCCCCGCCCACCTCACGTCCTACTAATGACAAATCCCCGCCCACCTCACGTCCTACTAATGACAAATCCCCGCCCACCCAACGCCCTACTAATCTGAAACCCCGCCCACCCAACGTCCTACTAATGACAAATCCCTGCCCACCTCACGTCCTACTACTCTCAAACCCCGCCCACCTCATGTCCTACTAATGACAAAACCCCACCCACCTCACGTCCTACTAATCTCAAACCCCGCCCACCTCACGTCCTACTATCTCAAATCCACCTCACCTCACGTCCTACTAATGACAAATCCCCGCCCACCCAACGCCCTACTAATCTGAAACCCCGCCCACCCAACCTACTACTCTCAAATCCCCGCCCACCTCCTACTAATGACAAATCCCCGCCCACCCAACGCCCTACTAATCTGCCCACCTCACGTCCTACTACTCTCAAATCCCCACTCACCTCACGTCCTACTAATGACAAATCCCCGCCCACCTCATGTCCTACTAATGACAAAACCCCGCCCACCTCACACCCTACTAATGACAAAACCCCACCCACCTCACGTCCTACTAATCTGAAACCCGCCCACCTAACATCCTACTAATGACAAATCCCTGCCCACCTCACGTCCTACTACTCTCAAATCCCCACTCACCTCACTTACTACTAATGACAAATCCCCGCCCACCTCACGTCCTACTAATCTCAAACCCCGCCCACAAAACCCCACCCACCTCACGTCCTACTACTCTCAAACCCCGCCCACCTCATGTCCTACTAATGACAAAACCCCACCCACCTCACGTCCTACTAATCTCAAACCCCGCCCACCTCACGTCCTACTACTCTCAAACCCCGCCCACGTCACGTCCTACTACTCTCAAACCCCGCCCACGTCACTTCTTATTAATCTCAGCTCTGATGTGTGAGAAGTGTAAAAGCAGCGTACAGAGAACCTTCATGTCTCCTTTCGTTTGACCCGTGTGACACTGATCTGTGTCCAGTTCAGCTTCCCGAGTTTCATCAGCATACCATCACCACCTTCAGCAAAGCGGGACCTGCTCGTTCACATTCCTTACATATTGATTTCTCTTTCTTTCTTTCTTTGATTCTATCTGTTCTATCATTCTATCGGCTTTGATCCTCCTAAAGGAGCTACATGTCAGACTTATTCATCTTATTTCTTTACGAGCATTTTCTTTACACGAATCACTTCAAGACATCGACTCTGTCACTCATCTACCGTCTGGCCAAATTTGGTATCCGGACTGTGAGGAGGAGGAGGAGGAGGAGGAGGAGGAGGAGGAGGAACATCATCATCTTACATTTAGCTCCTTTAACGGATATCAGAGCCGAGACACACACGTCCGAGCTCTTTCCTTTTAATAACCCAGAAAAAAAAGATCTTAATGATATCCGATGGCCTGTGTGTGTGTGTGTGTGTGTGTGTGTGTGTGTGTGTGTTGTGTGTGTGCCTGGTTGATATATATATATATATATATATATGTATATATATATAAAAAAGAGAGTTTTAATCACAGCGTGAATAAAGGATGGACTCCGGTTTTAATTATTTCATTAGACGCGGATATTATTGGCTTAAATAATTACAGGATTGAATTCCGCCAGGATGTGTTAAAAAAAAAAAAAAAAAATTCCCAGTGCAACCGAATGATCCAAAGGGAAATTAAATGAACATTAACAGTGAGGATCCACACACACACACACACACACACACACACACACACACTGAGGAGGGTTAATTGTAGGACGTGGCAAGCGGATGAGTGCAGCGTGTCTTCCATAAAAGGGCTAGTGTTTAAGCGTAAGTTTCTGTCATCCTGCATGTGTGTGTGTGTGTGTGTGTGTGTGTAGTGCTGGGGAAGATCCGCAGTGCGGTAGGCAGCGCTCAGTTGCTCATGTCTCAGAAGTTCCAGCAGTTTCGAGGCCTGTGCGAGCAGAACCTGGTGAGTCCCAGAACTCCGGCTTTTTTTTTTTACATTTTAAAATCCTTTCATTTTTTTCCCCTCCACTTCCGCGATTCTTAAAGGAGCTACATGTGAGATCACGCTCACTTTTAAGTTTCTTTTTACGCATCAAATCATCCTCATGTTTTCACTCACACACACACACACACACACACGAATCCGCCCGCTGCTTCCGAAAGTGCTTTTTATTTTCCGAATGTATTTGTTTTTATTTAATTACACGTTTTAACACCTCAGACGACGAGCACGTTTGGGCGGCTCGAGGATGCTTTACGCTGCTCTAAAACACCGGTTGCTGGGCAACATTATTTATATATATTGTACAATAAAACTGTCCTATGCATGGTCAAACGTATTGGGACACCCGAGCATTTGGGCTTTCTCTGCGTTCCTATTCGTACATGGTAGCATGACATGACGTCCCTTTACTTCATCTAGCAGACAAACTTACATAGGTTGGATAGTTGTGTCCCGATACTTTTGTCCGTATAGCGTGTTATGCCGTACGTGTTTGGAATTTTAAATGCAATACCGATAATTGAATGTGGCTGTAATTTCGCATTTGGCTCCTTTAACAGCGAACGCGGAACAAGTTAGTTCCTGTCCTCTAGGCCAGGCTTCGTCTGTATCCTCACTCGGACGAAAAGCAAAGCAGACGAACCCCAAAACACGGGGACTGACTTGTACCGCGCGGCCTGACGAATAAAACGTACGAGGATTAAAACGCTGGGCGACGTGCTGAAAGGGCTGCGGCGCGGTTACCGCGGTAACCCGTCCAACCCGTCTTCCTGTACCAGCACCCGCAGTGTTTTATTCTTCGGTGTCGCTGTGTGTGTAGGTGGAAATCTGTGTATAACCACTTGTGAATTCTTGTGCACACCAGGACGTGAACGCTCAGCCGCGGCCCACTGCTCAGGACCTGGCGGGCTTCTGGGATCTTCTGCAGCTCTCCATCGAGGACATCAGCATGAAGTTCGACGAGCTCCACCTGCTCAAGGCCAACGACTGGGAGGTCCCCGAGGGCAGCTGCAAGGAGGTAAGGCGCTAGAGAACGAGACCACACACCAGATGTTTTCATCAACCCTTCCCTCCCTCCCTCCCTCCCTCCCTCCCTCCCTCTCCCTCTCTCGGCTTTTGTTAAAGCCTACATGCTTGTCACTTTGTACAGGAGGAGAAGAAGCCGGGCAGCGTGACGACGCCGAAGAAAGTGCCGAAACCCAAATCAACGTCTACAAAGGAGAAGAGCAGCGGAGACTCGGCCGCTGATAAACAGAGACAGGAAGCGCGCAAGCGGCTGATTGCGGCCAAACGAGCCGCGTCCGAGCGCCAGAACTCTGCCACGGAGAGCGCCGACAGCATCGAGATCTACGTCCCTGAAGCTCAGACTCGCCTTTGAGAGAGAGAGAACCCACACACACACACACACACTTGCACATTCTCGTTATTCTAAAGCGAATGACGACACCAGAAACTGCAAAAACAATACAAACTTTTTTTGGGGGGGGGGGGGGGGGGGGGGGGGGGGGGGGGGGGGGGGGGGGGTGGGGGGGGGGGGGGCGGGGGCGGGGGGGGGGGGTGAAATAATAATGAATAAAGAGCGCAGAGTCTTACGGAACTGCCGCGGAGGTTTATTCCTCTCGTCCTGGTTCTAATGAGAGCTGTAATTATCTCACGTAATATATCACCTGTAAATCGTCTTCATATCTCAGACGCCACGCCGCGTGTGTTTGTGGCAGTGTTTTCTAAAGAATCCTATGCCCCGCCCCTTTTCACATACGCCGGCCCCACTCTACTCAGAGACTCCCTGGCCCCCTGTCCTAAGAGACTCCCTGGCCCCCTCTCCTCAGAGACTCCCTGGCCCCCTGTCTCCTCCCTGGCCCCCTGTCCTCAGAGACTCCCTGGCCCCCCCCCCTCTCCTCAGAGACTCCCTGGCCCCCCTCTCCTCAGAGACTCCCTGGCCCCCCTCTCCTCAGAGACTCCCTGGCCCCCCTCTGTCCTCAGAGACTCCCTGGCCCCCTGTCCTCAGAGACTCCCTGGCCCCCTCTCCCTCCCCCTCTCCTCAGAGACTCCCTGTCCTCAGCCCCCCTCTCCTCCCTGGCCCCCTGTCCTCAGAGACTCCCTGGCCCCCCTCTCCTCAGAGACTCCCTGGCCCCCTCTCCTCAGAGACCCCCTTGGCCCCCTGTCCTCAGAGACTCCCTGGCCCCCTCTCCTCAGAGACTCCCTGGCCCCCTCTCCTCAGAGACTCCCTGGCCCCCCCCCTGTCCTAAGAGACTCCCTGGCCCCCTCTCCTCAGAGACACTTTGGCCCCCTGTCCTCAGAGACTCCCTGGCCCCCTCTCTCCTCCAGAGCCTCCCTCAGAGACTCCCTGGCCCCCCTGTCTCCTCAGAGACTCCCTGGCCCCCCTCTCCTCCCCCTCTCCTCAGAGACTCCCTGGCCCCCCTGTCCTCAGAGACTCCCTGGCCCCCTCTCCTCAGAGACTCCCTGGCCCCCTGTCTCCGAGACTCCTCCCCCTGTCCTCAGAGACTCCCTGGCCCCCTCTCCTCAGAGACTCCCTGGCCCCCCCCCTCTCCTCAGAGACTCCCTGGCCCCCTCTCCTCCCTGGCCCCCTCTCCTCAGAGACTCCCTGGCCCCCTCTCCTCAGAGACACTTTGGCCCCCCCTCTCCTCAGAGACACTTTGCCCCCCCTCTCCTCAGCCCCCCCTCTCCTCAGAGACACTTTGGCCCCCCCTCTCCTCAGAGACTCCCTGGCCCCCTCTCCTCAGAGACACTTTGGCCCCCTGTCCTCAGAGACTCCCTGGCCCCCCTCTCCTCAGAGTCTCCCTCTGGCCCTCCCTCTCCTCAGAGTCTCTCCTGGCCCCCTCTCCTCAGAGTCTCTCCGGCCCCCTCTCCTCTGAGACTCCCTGGCTCCCTCTCCTTGACACTCCGACCCCCTCTCCTCAGTTACTCTCTGGCCCCCTCTCCTCTGAGAGACCCTTTGGCCCCCTGTCCTCGACACTCCGGCGCCCTCTCCTCAGAGACTCTCTGGCCCCCTCTCCTCGACAGTCCAGCCACCTCTTCTCAGAGACTCCAGCCACCTCTACTCAGACACTCCGACCCCTCTCCTTAGGCAGTCTGATCCCTCTCCTCAGAGACTCCGACCCTTCTCTTTAGACTGACCCTCTTCTTAGGCAGTCCGACCCCCTCTCCTCAGAGACTCCGACCCTCTCTCTTTAGGTAGTCTGACCCCTCTCCTTAGGCAGTCTGATCCCTCTCCTCAGAGACTTTGACCCCTCTCCTTAGGCAGTCCGACCCCCTCTCCTCAGAGACTCCAACCCTCTCTCTTTAGGCAGTCTGACCCCTCTCCTTAGGCAGTCTGACCCCCTCTCCTCAGAGACTCCAACCCCCTCTCTTTTAGGCAGTCTGACCCCTCTACTTAGGCAGTCTGACCCCTGTCCTCAGACTCCCTGGCCCCCTGTCCTCAGAGACTCCCTGGCCCCCTCTCCTCAGAGACTCCCTGGCCCCCCTCTCCTCAGAGACTCCCTGGCCCCCCTCTCCTCAGAGACTCCCTGGCCCCCTCTCCTCAGAGACTCCCTGGCCCCCTGTCCTCCGAGACCCTTTGGCCCCCTGTCCTCCGAGACCCTTTGGCCCCCTGTCCTCAGAGACTCCCTGGCCCCCTCTCCTCAGTCCTCCCCCCTGTCCTCAGAGACTCCCTGGCCCCCTCTCCTCAGAGACTCCCTGGCCCCCTGTCCTCAGAGACTCCCTGGCCCCCCTCCCCTGTCCTCAGAGACTCCCTGGCCCCCTCTCCTCAGAGACTTTGGCCCCCTGGCCCAGAGACCCCTGGCCAGAGACTCTCCTCAGTCCTCAGAGACTCCCTGGCCCCCTCTCCTCAGAGACACTTTGGCCCCCCCTCTCCTCAGAGACACTTTCCTGGCCCCCCCTCTCCTCAGAGACACTTTGGCCCCCCCTCTCCTCAGAGACACTTTCGCCCCCCCTCTCCTCAGAGACACTTTGGCCCCCCCTCTCCTCAGAGACACTTTGGCCCCCTGTCCTCAGAGACTCCCTGGCCCCCCTCTCCTCAGAGTCTCTCTGGCCCCCTCTCCTCAGAGTCTCTCCGGCCCCCTCTCCTCTGAGACTCCCTGGCTCCCTCTCCTTGACACTCCGACCCCCTCTCCTCAGTTACTCTCTGGCCCCCTCTCCTCTGAGAGACCCTTTGGCCCCCTGTCCTCGACACTCCGGCGCCCTCTCCTCAGAGACTCTCTGGCCCCCTCTCCTCGACAGTCCAGCCACCTCTTCTCAGAGACTCCAGCCACCTCTACTCAGACACTCCGACCCCTCTCCTTAGGCAGTCTGATCCCTCTCCTCAGAGACTCCGACCCTCTCTCTTTAGGCAGTCTGACCCCTCTCCTTAGGCAGTCTGACCCCCTCTCCTCAGAGACTCCAACCCCCTCTCTTTAGGCAGTCTGACCCCTTTACTTAGGCAGTCTGACCCCTGTGCTCAGAGACTCCGACCCCTCTCCCCTCTACACTCCAGCCACCTGTCCTCAGATACTCAGATACTGTTCTCCTCAGATACTCATACCCCCTTATCTCCTCAAAGATTCCGCCCCCCCCCCCTCTCTCTCTGAGACTCTGACCCCACTCGTTATACACACTCTACACCCAACTATCAGATGCTCCACCCCCTCTTCTCGGACCCTCTACCACTCCGCACCCTCTTCTCGGACACGCCCCTCACAGCACGCACTCAGGATTCTGCACGTGTGCACTTGTTTTACGGCAATGTGGTCTTCCTTTCCTCGCCTTCATCCTCATCCTCATTGTCATTATTGCTCAGTTGGTCATTTTAGGGGATTTAAATCATAGGAATTTATTTATTTATTTTTTTTGTTACAACTAATCCAGTACTGAGCTTTGGGGGTCAGATTTTCATCCTGCGTTCACACGAGCGAGCGACATGCAACATACTACTTCCTGTTTAACTTCCTGTCTGCATGCATTGCCTCCATTATGTGACCTGCCTCAAACGGAATTTAAAAGTAATTCTCCCCTCCCCTCCCCCACACTGCCTACCCTTGTCTCCACACCAGGGGGTGTGATTGGAGATTTTTCTTCATTCTATGCAAACGAATCCCAAGATCCATTCCTGGCTCAATCGGTTCCTCAACAACCCAATTCCTTTCTTGGCGCCTTTCATCAACCGACTGCTTTAAAAGACAATGAATAGCTCATTAAAACTAGCTCCGCCCACAAGCGCCATAAACTGTCCGTCTCTCGCTACTGTGAACTGTGAGTGTCTTGGTAATCCCACTCAATGCTTCATATCATCAATATATCATTACCCCTGAACCCCATCTCGCACACCAGCACCAGCCTTCATGATTCGCTGCTAAAACCCCGCCTACCCCTTCCAAAGCATCTAACAGCATGAGCTACGCTTAATCCGAGAGCATCACATGACCTAACTGTTGCATCATCGATGGGTCCGTCATGCATGTAGGGGTCCCGCTTGCCTTTCTTTTCTATCCTTTAAATAGATTTTTGTGCATAACCAAGCCGAAATGCGCCGTCGAGCGCGGACGCTTGTGTTACGGACCACACGCCGGCCTCGGCAATAAGCGCAGGGTTTATATTAAAGCCCCGAACCTCGCTCGGCTTTATCGCACACTCCGGGATTGCAGGATAATAATGATCCCTGAGCTTCTTTCAGTGCAATGTATAGTTGTAACGAACGTGGAATTAAAGGGGGTTTCGGAGCCCCTCCCCCCCCTACGCCCTCCCTGCAAGCCAAAGTGTAACAGATACTTTATATTTAGACGCCTTATATTTTTCCAATCGTTAGCCTGGTAGCTTCCATCCCGGCCGATCGTCCGCGTTCAGATTCACCATTGGTTTGCTTTAACGCCAGCGTTGTTGGATGTAGCACTTAGCGTTACGATTTTACACTCCTATTTAGCTTCGTTTGTTTTCCACCCTCATGTTTCCGTGCGTTTCGTACTGGAACCCAGAGCTTGTGTTGATGTTTTAGATTTCTGCATGGTATAGCAATATCTCCCAGGTTCCCCCCCCCCCCCCCCCCTCCACACACACACACACCCACACCTTCTCCTCTCACTAACTTTATTTCTTTTTTTATCGGATCATTTGCCTCCACTGGTTTTGGTGACAGACAGAGCGTTCGCCATCGGCTCATCACAACGTTTAATAGGGCTACAGCTCGCGTCGACTCGGTGATGGAGGACCGACTCCGATCGAGCGAGCGAGGCTGCTTTTTATAGCTCCTTCCCTTTTTAAGAGGAACGATTCGCACGGACTTGTACAAAAGGACAAGCGCCAAGGACGCCTCGTGTAAATCTGGATTATTTAACGGTTGTTTTCTTTTCCTGTGCGCCGGACCGTCGCGTTTGGGGGACTTCTCCTTTGTACTCTGTTTTTATCATCCGCCCAAACCAGATTCGCTGTGGTGTTTTTTTTTTTTTTCGGGACAGATTTTGGTAGCCAGCCAAAATTCCCGAGCCGAAACGAATATCGACGTAAATTCAACCTTTCTTTTCAGCAGGAGCTCGGTTCTGAAATCGTACCCTCGCTACACCGTGTAGACAAAAGATTGTGGACACCTGGTCATGTTTTAAACATCTCCCCCCCCCCATTTGCTCTTAAAACAAACTCAAAGATGTAGGTGAGGACGTTCCCAAACATTTATCCCAAAGGTGTTCAAAAGCTCCATAGCCGGAGATCTTCCAACCCATGGGGAGATGGAGCAGGTCTGGGTCTCGTTGTTCAGGTGACGGGTATCCAAACGTTTCGGGAAGGACCAAATAATGGGTTGGAAGCAGGTGTCCGAATACTTTTGCTCTTATCGAGTAGCATGAACAAGTTCGGGGACGATTTCAGACGCCCCTCTCGTTCCCCGTGTCCCGGCGTTGCGCTCCTAATGGATTACACACCGATCAGCCATAACATTATGACCAGCTGAATAACAATGTGTCGGCCCAGACTTATCCCGACCCGACATCCTTGACTTTTCCCTCGTGTTTCCTTGACTTTCATTAAGTAAAAAGCTGTCCATGTTCGTGGTTACACTGCGATATAGATATAGATAATATAGATAATCGATCATTGTGTTAATAAGCGGAAACTAAAGCGACCGCCTGATATTCCACGACTTGGACATAAACATTTCACTTGTAGATCTTTTAAAATTCCATGAAATTCCCGTCATTTTCCTGACCTTCGGACACCCTGTGTCCACACGGAGCCAATGACCCCCGGCCCCCAAACTCACCACGGCGTTTTCCTTGAATGCCTCCCAATCTGGCCCTTAGGCTTGTCCATTTTTCCTGCTTCAGACACTTTGAGGGCCAAACGTTGACGTTCTGCCGACTGAAATCCCACCCAGTGACGGGTGAAGAGAGAATCAGTGTTATACACGTGTTATAATGTTACGCCTGATCGCTATAAATGCCCGGGTGGTACTACGGGAATGTCATGAATTCTTGTATTTGGGTGGGGGGGCATTATGGGAAATGTTTGAAATCTAAACACCATGTAATAACCTTTACCTTTCTATCAATCAAGGTGTTTTTTTTTGTTTTTTTTTTAGTTCCCAAGTGCACTCTGGGTAATAATGTTATCGCTCCATCCGGGGGGGGGGGGGGGGGGTGTTTTTGAATTTTACAAGGGACCTTTTTTTGTATTATCCTGGTGAGTTTTGCAAGGATACGATGTAAAATTTATACCTTATGCATTTCAGGCTACACAATAAGAACAATGTCTCCTCCCTGTTTTTCCTTTTTCTTTTCTTTTTTTTTTTATATATCTCTTCCCGTATGGAGCTTTGGATCCGATGCGTCCTCATGAGCTCCGGAGGCGTCCATGTCGCGAGATCGCTCCCCGTGTCTTTTGGTTCCCCTTCGTTGTAAAATGGTTATTTTACACATGCAGTAAAAAAAAAAGAAAGAACGAGGACTCGGTGATGAAATGATATACTGTGTAGACTATAGGGGTGTCGTGGGGAAATTTCTTTTACAAACATTCGAATCAATCAGTAAATAAAGTTTTATTTAAGACGTAATGGGACTTTTCTTGCCTCCCGAGCGGGGGGGGGGGGGGGGGTTGGAGTTTGATGGCGTGAGATGAATTTCCGATATCGGGACTAAACAGGGTGGTACAGGAAAGCGTGCGCTGCTTATCTCGGCCAACATCGCGGGTTTGTTTGCTTTTGCAGTCCCGAACACCAGGGGGCGGAGCAACGAGAGTCGGCAAAGAAAAGTCGTATGGATAAATCGGGGAGTCGCCGAGGAATTCCGAGTAATGCTTTATGGAATGTCCAAACCGCAGCAAGACTCGCTCATGATGTGATTTTTAGAGACTGTTGGGGATATGTGAAAGACTCGGAGAAGGTCTCCAAAAACAGTACCGATTGGCTCTACAATCTAATCTGAGACCCTCAAATGTTGACTGATCTCAGTTCAGCCCTTTGACATCTGATTTCTGACCCTGAATGAAGGCAGATTGTCTTTATCCAGCTCTAGTGTTTACACGGGCCCTTGAACGAGGCCCTTAACAATTATACCGAGCTCTTAAGGGCCTTGCTTGAGGGCCCAAATTGCTGTTGCTGGGATTCCCTCCCTCCTCCATCCTTTCACCACTGTACCCTTTACCTCCATTCTTTTCTACTGCTTCACTGATCCCCGAACCCCCCCCCCCCCCCGGCCTTCCTTATCCTCAATGATGGACCCACTAATCCCTCCATCCACTCATCCCCTTCGTCCTTCACCGATACGGTAGCGAGCTCTCCATCCTCTACCACCGCTTCACTCATCCCCTCCGTCCTCTATTAATACTGCACTGATCTCTCCATCCTCTACCACTGCTCCACTCATCCCCTCCATCCTCTACCAATGCCATATCGATATCTCCATCCTCTACCACTGCTCCACTCATCCCCTTTTTCCTCTACTAATACTGTACCGATCCCTCCATCCTCTTCCACCGCTCCACTCATCCCCTTCATCCTCTACTAATACTGTACCGATCCCTCCATTCTCTACCACTGCTCCACTCATCCCCTTCGTCCTCTACCAATGCCATATCGATATCTCCATCCTTTACCACCGCTACCACTCACCACTCATCCCTTTCCACTCCTCTACACTCATCCCTTTCGTCCTTTACCAATACCGTACCGATCCGTCCATCCTCTACCACTGCTCCACTCATCCCCTCCATCCTCTACCAATGCCTTATCGATCCCTCCATCCTCTACCACTGCTCCACTCATCCCCTTTTTCCTCTACTAATACTGTACCGATCCCTCCATCCTCTTCCACCACCGCTCCACTCATCCCCTTTTTCCTCTACTAATACTGTACCGATCCCTCCATCCTCTACCACTGCTCCACTCATCCCCTCCATCTTCTTTCAGTGCCCCATCGAACTCTCCATCCTCTACCACCGCTACACTCATCCCCTTTTTCCTCTACTAATACTGTACCGATCCCTCCATCCTCTACCACTGATCCACTCATCCCACCATCCTCTACCACTGCCATGCTCCACTCACCCCCTTTCTCCTCTACCAATGCCCTATTAATCTCTCCATGCTCTACCACTGCTCCACTCATCCCCTCCATCCTCTACCAATGCCTTATCGATCCCTCCATCTCCTACCACTGATCCACTCATCCCCTCCATCCTCTACCAGTGCCCTATCGAACTCTCCATCCTCTACCACTGCTCCACTCATCCCCTTTTCCCTCTACTAATACTGTACTGATCCCTCCATCCTCTACCACTGCTCCACTCATCCCCTTCGTCCTCTACTAATACTGTAGTGATCCCTCCATCCTCTACCACTGCTCCACTCATCCCCTTCGTCCTCTACTAATACTGTACTGATCCCTCCATCCTCTACCACTGCTACTCCACTCCTACCCTCCTATCCTATACTGTAGTCTCCATCCTCTACCACTGCTCCACTCATCCCCTTCGTCCTCTACTAATACTGTAGTGATCCCTCCATCCTCTACCACTGCTCCACTCATCCCCTTCGCATCCTCTACTAATACTGTACCGATCCCTCCATTCCTCTACCACTGCTCCACTCATCCCCTTCCATTTCCTCTACTAATACTGTAGTGATCCCTCCATCCTCTACCTCTACGATCCCTCCATCCTCTCTCCACCACTGCTCCACTCATCCCCTTCGTCCTCTACTAATACTGTAGTGATCCCTCCATCCTCTACCACTGCTCCACTCATCCCCTTCGTCCTCTACTAATACTCTCCATCCTCTACCACTACTCCACTCATCCCCCTCCATCCTCTACCAGTACCTCTCCATCCTCTACCACCGATCCCTCCATCCTCTACCACTGCTCCACTCATCCCCTCCTCGTCCTCTACTAATACTGTACCGATCTCCTCCTCTATCTCTCTACCACTACTCACCACTCCTCGCTCCACTCATCCCCTCCATCCTCTACCAGTGCCCCATCGATCTCTCCATCCTCTACCACTGCTCCACTCATCCCCTTCTACTACTATACTCCCCTCCATCCTCTACCACTGTGCTCCACTCATCCCCTTCGTCCTCTACTAATACTGTAGTGATCCCTCCATCCTCTACCACTGCTCCACTCATCCCCTTCGTCCTCTACTAATACTGTAGTGATCCCTCCATCCTCTACCACTACTCCACTCATCCCCGTCATCTCCATCCTCTACCACCTCTACACTCGTCCCTCCATGCTCCATCTCTGATCTCTCCTACTGATCCATCCATCCTCTACCTTACTGCTCCACTCATCCCCTTCGTCCTCTACCACCGCTAATGCACCTGTAGTGATCCCTCCATCCTCTACCACTGCTCCACTCATCCCCTTCGTCCTCTACTAATACTGTAGTGATCCCTCCATCCTCTACCACTACTCCACTCATCCCCTTCGTCCTCTACCAGTGTCCTACCAATCTCTCCGCCCTCCATCCAGCAGAGTAGGGTTGTTTTTATCTCCAGCCTACCGAATTCCTTCCTGGTGCTTTTGATAAAATTCCACTTCAGTCACAAGACGTTTATCTTATTCGCAACAACAATGAAAGATTGTGGAAAACGTTACTTTATTCGGTTAATCTTTCTTATTGGGTTTAACAAAGAGGCTTAGAAAGAGATCGAGTTCATGAGCAGATTTACAACAATGCTTATTTTATAGCCGTTCCTTTTATCGAATTTTATTTATTTATTTATTTGTCTATTAGCCGTATAATGATATGCAGTAAATGTAGCAGAAGGTGGTTTTGCAGACAGACATGATACATCCTGATTTAGTAAATAAGCATTTTTTAATTTTCATGTAAATATATCTCTCTCGTCCAGGATTAATCTGTGTGCGCAGAAGAACCCCTCGACTACTAATTATACAGTAAGCTCATCTGCATTTTTGAGGAAAGTCCTGATTTTAGATGAATATATGCGCTATCCTGTTTTTTTTATATTATTATTATTATTTATTTTTGTTTACATGTCATCCTTTTCTTTGGCGCCGTGTTTGAGGATGCGAGTGAACTCCGTGTAATTGAAGTTTCCTTTCTTGTCGATCGGCGCCTCGCGGAAAAGCTCGTCCACCTCCTCGTCCGTGAAGCGGTCGCCCATGGTGGTCATGAGCTCACGGAGATAGTCTTCGTGGATGAAACCTGCCGGAAAAGACAACGAGGATTACATCGACACGACCGGGTCGGTGTTTTGTTTCTGACTTGCAGAAGGCGATGGAGAACCACCTGCAAGAACCTTGCACATGAGGCGGTATCAAAAAGTGTCGTTTTCTAACACGCCAGCAGGTGGCAGCACGGCGCTTCACGCACAATCACAGGGCGCTTTATAAGTCTGCTGCTATTCCGAGCGCACGTTACCACCTCTTTCCCAGAAGACCGCCGTGGAGATCCCGGCGTGACTCGCAGAAGGTGCTCGACGATGCCACCTCATGGACAGATTATATAAAAGACGAACAAAAAAAACGCATCGTACCTGAGCCGTCCTCGTCAAAGCAGGTGAAGGCGTTCCGTATGACGTCCTCGGGATCCGTGCCATTGAGTCGCTCTCCGAACATGGTGAGGAACATGGTGAAGTTGATGGGACCTGGAGCTTCGCTCATCATGCCCTCCAGGTACTCGTCCGAGGGGTTCTTTCCTAAAACAAAAACAGGATAGCGGATGAAACGGCGCGGCGAGCGCGGAAATCCGCGGCTGCTGGAGAGGATCTCTGGGAACTACCGAGCGACGCGAGCATGTCGTGGAGATCCTCCTTATCCACGAAGCCATCGCGGTTCTGGTCGATCA
>JACRUU010000030.1:2163783-2181283 GCA_030449085.1 Kryptopterus vitreolus
TGAATAAATTAAGTTGCTTTTTTGCGATTTTTTTTTTTTTATTATTTAATTATTTTTTTTATTTATATAATACATTTTTTACTTACTTTTATTCTACTTTTTCATTTTTGTCTTTTTTATTCTGTTTATATTTAGGGCACGGTGGTTTCGTGGTTATCATGTTCGCCTCACACCGCCAGGGTCCGGGTTCGATTCCCGTCTCGGCCATGTGTGTGTGGAGTTTGTGCATGTTCTCCCCGTGTCCTCAGGGGGTTTTTTCTCCGGGTTCTCCGGTTTCTCCGGTCCCCTCCCCCGGTCCAAAAACATGCATGAAAATTGTGAATTTACTGTGTGAATGTGTGTGTGTGTGTGTGTGTGTCCCTGCGATGGCTTGGCATTCCATCCAGGGTGTATCCTGCCTTAATACCCATAGACGCCTGAGATAGACACAGACTCCCCCGTGACCCGAGGGAAGATCGGATAAAGCGCTAGAAGATGAATGAATGAATGAATGTTTATGTTTACAGTGGTACTAAAAGTGTAATTCACGTGTAATTTAAAATTTGTTAAATACTTTTGCAAGCCGCCATAAATAATGTATTTTCTTGTTTGCATCCAAAATGACTCAACAGGAAATTATTTGCATTTTCATCCAGAGGTTGGAAGTCAGAGAGAGAGAAACAACTGTGTGGGCGGGACATGTGCGCTCATTCCCTGTCAATCACAGCAACACCAGCCAATCACATGCGTCGATCGAGAAGCGCGCCGATAGCGATTTCCTTCAGGTGGGTTTCTCGGCCATGCCGTGCATTTTATTCTACTTTCTGTATTCTCAGCGAGCCATAAATAAACAATAAGACACAAATGTTTTAAAGTGGTTAAATAGAAAAGTGTCCTAAAACTAAGACACAAAACTCGATATATAATTTAAAAAAACGATATAAACTTTTCAAAAATATTTATACAGCGACAAACGTAAAATAATCTAAGCATTCTTAATAATATGTAGAACTGAATATTTATATATATATATTTATATATTTTTTAAATATCATTTGATTGAAACGCTTAACTACTGATTCATTGGTAAATTTTTGTTTGTTTGGTTTTCATTTGTAAATAAAACAGCCGAATGAATACAATAAACAAACGATATGAAAAATAAAGTATAGACCAGACAATTTTCTATAACTATTTCACTTTATCACTATATAATAATATCTCTCTCTCTCTCTATATATATATATATATATATATAGAGAGAGAGAGAGAGAGAAAGGTGTGTGTGTGTGTGTGTATGTATATATATATATATATATAGAGAGAGCTAGAGAATATATATAGAGAGAGAGCCGAAATGTGTGAAGAGAACGTGTATATATATATATATATATAGAGAGAGAGAGAGAGAGAGAGTAGTGAAAGTGTGTGTGTATATATATATATATATAGAGAGAGAGAGAGAGAGAGAGTGTGTGTGTGTGTATATATATATATATATATATATAGATATAGAGATAGAGAGCGCGAGTACGAGAGAGCGACGCGCGGTGTGTATATATGTATATATATACACACATATCTCTATCTCTCTCTCTCTCTCTCTCTATATATATATTATATATATATATATATACTCTATATACACACTCACACTCTCCTCTCTATCTCTCTCTCTCTCTCTCTCTCTCTCTCTCCATATATATATCTCATCACCACCCACCTCCCCCCTCTCTCTCTCCTCTCTCTCTCTCTCTCTCTCTCTCATCTCTCATATATCTCTCCCACCACACACATCTATTCTCTCTCTCTCTCTCTCTCCTCTCTCCTATCTTCCTCTCTCCTCTCTATATATCACATATATATATATATATTAGTATATACCTACTTCATATCTCTCTCTCTCACATACACTCTTCTCTCTCTCTCTCTCTCTCTCTATACACACACACAGCCTCTATATCTCTCTCTCTCTCATCTCCCTCATCTCTCTCTATATAATATATATATACATACACACACACACTTTCTCTCTCTCTCTCTCTCTCTCTATATATATAACACACTCTCTCTCTATCTCGCTCTATATATATATATATATATATAATATATACACACACGTATACACACTCTCTCTCTCTCTCTCTCTCTCTCTCTCTATATTCTCCACCTCTCTCTCTCTCTCTCTCTATATCATCATATATATATATATAATATATATACACACACACACCACCTTTCTCTCTCTCTATATATACACATATATACACACACACACACCCTCTCTCTCTCTCTCTATATATATATATATAAAATTAAGCAAGTCACGCACGCACAGAGCCCCGTATTCAGTTTTCCAAAATAAAAACTCACTATTTAAATTTGATTGACGTCACTGACAGCCAATCACTAGCGCTTTCGAGCAGGAGGTGGGGTTTTGACTGCTGGTTGCCATGACGACATGAACGCCTTCTCCTTGTGTTTGAGCAATCAGGGCGCAGTAAAGGCGGGATTTTGTCGCGTTTATTTCCTGAAACAAATCCGGAAAAAAAAAAAAACCGTTTTCACGTTTATTTACACTAAAGTTGGGAAACTGATAAGTGTGCGCGTGCAATACAGCGATAGAGAAAGCGTCGGATTGTTTCCTGCATGCAGGGTAAGTCCGTATTATTATTATTATTATTATTTGTATATTGTGTGTGTGTATATATATATATATATATATATCATATATATATATATATATATATAGACGTCGGTAAACCGGGTAAAATGACCCGGATGCTTCTTAATGAACGTTCATTCCCCTGCTCCTAGTGCAGAAGTAGTTTATTCCATGACGTAACCTTTTCTTGTTTATAAAGGGACATAAGGGGACGTTTAGAACAGAGCTATGAACCTGTCTCGGGTTTATAAAGGCACAACGCACATGTATTCACGGATATGTATAAGTATACAAGTAACCACTTCCGTTCTATTCGTCATTACAACGCGTAATAAAATAACCATAAAGCACAACAGGTGATATAACTGCGTTACGTGCAGGTAGTTCGGGACACGCCGGAATGACGTCACGACTGTAATTTAATACGCCGAGTAGGAATGCGATTTAAGCGCGTTATGACGACAGCAGCAAGACGCGTAAACGAGGGATTGCGGCAATTAAGCCACGCCCACCAAATTTTAATCGTGCACAAGATTATTGTTGGTAAATAAAAGTAAATAATAAAATGATGGGGGGGGAGGCACGGTGGCGTAGTGGTTAGCACGTTCTTCGCCTCACACCCGCCAGGATCCGGGTTCGATTCCCATCCCGTCTCTCGGTCATGTGTGTGTGTGTGGAGTTTGCATGTTTCTCCCCGTGCCTCAAGGAGGTTTTTCTCTGGGTTCTCCGGTTTCCTCCCGGTCCAAAAACATGCACGGTAGGTTGATTGGCACCTTGGAAAAATTGTCCCTAGTGTATGAATGTGTGTGTGAATGTGTGTGTGCCCTGCGATGGGTTGGCATTCCATCCAGGGTGTATCCTGCCTTAATGCCCATAGACGCCTGAGATAGGCACAGACTCCCCGTGACCCGAGGGAAGATCGGATAAATCGGTAGAAGATGAATGAATGAATAAAATGATGGACAACAACAGATACTTTGTGATACTTCAACGAGATAATTAATCCTGTGTGTGAGATAATGAGTTTATAAAACACACCCACACCTGTATATGTCGGATAATGAGATAAATAATATAATGTGTACGGTGAGATAAGGAGGACGTACCTCTGGATTCTGTCTCTGGTCGCATCCGTTCGCAGCGTCGAACGCCGCCGCAGAGGCTCGGAGTCGCCGCGGTCCGAGTGGAGGACACGCCCCCCAGGGACCCGTGATACCACGATCCATGGAGGCGAACGAGCGAATGAGCAAGCCGAGGCCCAGCGAGAAGCAATGCTGTAAGTGATGTGGATTTAAACTATAAGGATGCAGTGATGTCGCTTTTTATCTGTACAGTTTGTTCATGGAAGGAGTCTCCAGTGTCAGGTCTTTGCTAAAGACTTTGCTAAAGACTTATCCGTCCTCCATCTGTCTGTTTATCCACACGTTTATATATTTATCTGCAGAAGTTCTAAGCAAATTCAGCAAAATGTTTGTTTGTTTATTTATTTCGTACATAAAAACGTTCCATACTAATATGTTCACAGAACATCTCTGAATGGTTTTTAAAGGGAGAAACAGGAAGTGATGACCATATAAGGAATACACACCCGGATCCTCGCGAATGAAACCAGTTCTATGGCATTTTGATGCGTATGTGTGTTTCTGGCTTTTTTTTCTGCCCCCCCCCCCCCCCCCCCCCCCCCCCCCCCCCCCCCCCCTCCTCAGCATGGGCGTCCCACATGACCAACTCGTCCACTCTGATCGTGATGATCGGTCTCCCGGCCAGAGGCAAGACCTACATGTCCAAAAAGCTGACTCGCTACCTCAACTGGATCGGCGTTCCTACCAAAGGTTGTGTAGAATCGATTTTATAACACCACTTTAATAAATAAATAGAAACCGGAGCTCCAGGCGTCACTTTTGGTGGTCGTTTGGCACCATTAGATGATTATTGGCAGTGTCGGCCGTTCGATAGTTTTTCCAGGTTATTATTACAGTACGAGGGCGGCCTCTAGTGGCGAGGCACTGACACCACGTGCCGCTTGTTTTTGACGCATTGACCGCCCGGTACCTCATTGGTTTATAGTGCATTAATTAAAACAAATATCAACATATTAGGAATATGTTAAAAATCAACAAATAAACAATAAAGTGTTGATTAAAGTCAGTCGATGTTGCAAATGGAATCGTACTGTCGATTCCCACCACCGCCAAGCTATCACGACTGGGCCCTTGAGCAAGGCCCTTATCCCTTAATGTTGGGTTTTAGTGAGGTTGGAGCTCAGTGGTTAAAGGCTTTGGTGGCCTCAGGACCGCAAGATCGCAGGTTCGAATCCCAGCTGATCCCACTATTGGGCCCTTGAGCAAGGCCCTCAAGTTCTCCATTGTAAGTCGCTCTGTAAATGCCATGTGCCTTAAATGTAATGCAAATCCAAACAGTCTTCACAATGTCTTCACAAAAGGCCAGCACACTGAATTGTATTTTCACTATTTGTTTTACATTGTTTGTTTGTTTGTTTATTTTTTTTTACAGTACTTACTTTAAAACTATCCACTGATTAATTGGATATCGCCAAGGACCAAAAACATAGCCCGGGACCAAATCCCCAAATCTTTCGGGCTCTTTAAGCCTTGAGCCAGAAAAGACTCGAACTCCTGGGAGGCGAGGTTTAAAAATAGTCATGACTCCACCCTTTTAGGCTCCGCCCCTTATAAATGATGATCGATTAATAGTAGAGTGACAATCTCACATTAAAACATGAAATAATGGATTTTAATCTTTTTTTTATTGCCATTATTTATGTACATTAATGTATTAATGTGTGTGTGTGTGTGTGTGTGTGTGTGTGTGTGTGTGTGTGTGTGTGTGTGTGTGTGTGCGCAGTGTTTAACCTGGGCGAGTACCGGCGTGAAGCGGTCCGTTCCTACAAATCTTACGAGTTCTTCCGGCACGACAACGCCGACGCCATGAGGATCAGGAAGTAAGGAAGCGACTTATCGCTCATAAAATCGCTCATAAATATTGGCGCCCACGGCGAGATCGCATCCATCCGTTAATGATCAATTGCGACGCGTGTCTTGCGTTCCTGAGTGATGATGATTTGCACATGAAGGCAACACGGTGATCACGGTGACGTTTACTCCGCAGAGAGTGCGCTCTCGTGGCTCTGCAGGACGTGAGGAGTTACCTGAAGGAGGAAGGAGGACAGATCGCTGTGAGACGCGTTTCCTTGTTTCAGCAGGACACTAATGCATGTATAGAGTTGTGTATCTCCCTGAGACGGAGCGGATCTCCACTGAGATGTTCTTCTGTCGTCGTTTAAACCCCTGCAGGTCTTCGATGCCACGAACACCACTCGAGAGAGACGAGATCTCATCCTGGAGTTCGCCCAGGAGAACGAGTACAAGGTCAGAGACCTCTATTCAGATCCTCCAGGGGGCGCCAAATCCTCTGGAGCTCAGAATTCCCAATCAACAGCGTGGAAACAGGATTTAGTGTCATTAATTCGTTATTCGTGTGATTTTTTTTTTTGCGAAATTATTTATTTATTTGTTTATTTTTTACCTTCCAGGTGTTTTTCGTTGAGTCGGTTTGCGACGATCCAGATGTTATAGCAGAAAATATCATGGTATGTTTTCTGCAGCTGAACAAATCACTGCACAGTAATGAACTAATGTGTGTGTCCTGGACAGACAGACGGACAGACAGACAGACAGACAGATAGATAGATAGATAGATAGAAGTGGAAACAACCTACATTAATTAATGTAGAAATTAATAATTAATTTACTGCAGTAAGTTGTAAATCCTGTAGGTGGCGACATATTGCTGTTTAATTACCGGTGAAACCTTAAATTAAGCTGTGATCAGTTACGTGCCGACACACACACTAGTCTCCATTTACTCTCAAAACCAGTCTCCATTTACGCTCTCAAAAACCAGCACACACATTACACACAACACACACACACACAGCCACACTACACACACACACACACACACACACACACACTAGTCTCCATTACTCTCAAAACCAGCTCCANTCTCAAACACACACACACACACACACACACCCTAGTCTCCTCATTTACTCTCAAAAAAAGTCACAACCCGCTAGTCTCAACCACACTCCCATTATCTCGCTCCATATTACACACACACACACACACACACACACCACTCCATATACACACACACACACACACACACACTAGTCTCCATTTACTCTCAAAACCAGCTCCATATTACACACACACACACACACACACCACTAGCTCCATTTCTACTCAAACACACAGTCTCCATTTACTCTCAAAACCACACACACACACACTAGTCTCCATATTACTCTCAAAACCAGCTCCATATTTACACACACACACACACACACACACTAGTCTCCATTTACTCTCAAAACTCACTCTCAAAACCAGCTCCATGTTCTGTACTCTAGATCAGGGGTCACCAACGTGGTGCCCGTGGGCACCAGGTAGCCCCCAAGGAGCACATGAGTAGCTCTCAGGCTTGCTATAAAAAGTGCACAACTCATCAGTGAGATGCGTCTATAATGTAAAATGTAGTTAATTCGTTGTTGATAGTCACTGTCAAAAATCACAAGTGTATTCACATAGATAAACGAGTATCATTAATAATAATAATAATATATAACTAAAGGTAAATTTGTTATTTCAGAGGAGTATTTCAAACTGGTAGCCCTTTATATGACTCGGTGTCCATGTAGTAGCTCTCAGTTACAAAAAGGTCCACTGGTGATCCCGATGTTCCTCTAGATGTTGTAGTGGTTCACAATGGATAGTGGGTAAATGGATAAATACATAAATGGATAGATAAACGGGTGGAATGGAGGGGTAAATGGAAAAACGATAATTGGATGGGTCAGGGGATAAATGAGACGGGATGGATGGATGGATGAGGGACTATGTGTGGAAGGATGGATTATAGGTGGATAAATGAGTGGAGGGGATGGATGAATGGATAATTGGATGGATGATGGGTGGATAAATGAGTGGAGGGGATAGGTTGGATGGATGGATAAATGATGGGTGGTTGGATAATTGGGTTGATGATAAATGAGTGGAGGGGATGGATGGGATAATTGGATGGATGATGGCTGTGGATAAATGAGTGGAGGGAATGGATGGATGGATGGATAATTGAATGGTTGATGGGTGTATAAATGAGTGGAGGGGATAATTGGATGGATGATGGGTGGATAAATGAGTGGAGGGGATGGATGGATGGATGGATAATTGAAGGGTCATAAATGGTGGATGATGATGGTGTATAATGGGTGTATGAGTGGAGGGGATAATTGGATGGATGATGGGTGGATAAATGAGTGGGGATGATGGATGGATGATGGGTGGTATGAGTGGAGGGGATGGATGGTGGATGGTAGGTGGATAAATGAGTGGAGGGGATGGTGGATGGATAATTGGATGGATGATGGGTGGATAATTGGATGGATGATGGGTGGATAAATGGGGAGGGGATGAATGGATAATTGAATGGTTGATAGGAGGATAAATGAGTGGAGGGGATAGATGGATGGATGATGGGTGGATAAATGAGTGGAGAGGATGGATGGATAATAGGTGGTTATATGAGTGTTATGATGGTGAGATACATATATGTAACATGTGTTTGATAAACAGAATTGATAAGGATGTTTGTGTGTGTGTATGTATATATATATATATATATATATATATATATATATATATATATATATATATATATATATTATATATGTGTATATATAAGCTGATGTATGAACATTTATAATGCTGCAGGATGTGAAGGTGTCGAGTCCGGATTACCCCGACAGAGACCGCGAGAGCATCATGGAGGACTTCCTGAAGAGAATCGAGTGCTACAAAGTCACCTATCAGCCTTTAGACCCGGACCATCACGACAAGTAAGGACGATGTAACGTCGACATTTGACCAGCAGGGGGCGACGAAGATCACGTGTACGAAAGTCTGGCAGTCGGGGACGGTGATCGTAAACACACCTCTGTTTTGGAAGGGCTTCGGATTCCACTCTCTTTCTTTTTTTCCCCCGTGATTTGATTGGTGGAAGTGTAAAGGGTGTGTGTGTGTGTGTGTGTGTGTGTGTGTGTGTGTGTTGTGTCCCATTTAATTTTTTTAGTTATAAATAACCGGCCAATCAAAACACAGAGTTCAGGAACAGGAAGCAGGCTGATATAATCAAAATTCCTGAGAAGAAGGTCCAAACCACGTTTATTTTTTTTCCCCTTTGATTAATCACACACACACACACACACACACACACACACACACACACACACACACACACACTTGGACTTGGAGGTCCTTTAATCCACAGGAACATCTCCACAGACTTTGGCCCGTACATCCATCCTTTTCATATATATGTGTGTGTGTGTGTGTGTGTGTGTGTGTGTGTGTGTGTGTGTGTGTGTGTACAGAGAGCGCTCCTTCATCCAGGTGATCAACGTGGGCCAGCGCTTCTTGGTGAACCGCGTGCAGGATTACATCCAGAGCAAGATCGTGTATTATCTCATGAACATCCACGTTCACAAACACACCATCTACCTCTGCCGTCACGGGGAGAGCGAGCACAACCTGCAGGGGCTCATCGGGGGGGACTCGGCACTGTCGGCTCGCGGAAAAGAGGTTGGCCAATCACAAACATATACACACACACACACACACACACACACAACAACAGACACTGTGTGTCCTCAGAAAAAGTATTCTTTAATGCAGCGATATAATTACAACGTGTGTATATATATATATATATATATCCATCCATCCATCCATCTTCTTCCGCTTATCCGGGACCGGGTCGCGGGGGCAGCAGTCTGAAGCAGAGATGCCCAGACTTCCCTCACTCCAGCCACTTCCTCTAGCTCCTCCGGGGGGACACCGAGGCATTCCCAGGACAGTCGAGAGACATAGGTCCCTCCAACGTGTTCTGGGTCTTCCTCGAGGCCTTTTCCCGGTGGGACATGCCCGAAACACCTCCCCTGGAAGGCGCCCAGGAGGCATCCGAAATAGATGCCCGAGCCACGCCAGCTGGCCCCTCTCGATGTGGAGGATCAGCGGATCTACTCCGAGCTCCTCCCGAGTGACTGAACTTCTCACCCTATCTCTAAGGGAGCGCCCAGACCACCCTGCGAAGGAAGCTCATTTCGGCCGCCTGTATCCGGGATCTCGTCCTTTCGGTCATGACCCAAAGCTCATGGCCATAGGTGAGAGTAGGAACGTAGATCCACCAGTAAATTGAGAGCTTTGCCTTTTGGCTCAGCTCCCTCTTCACTATGACGGACCGGTACATCGAGCGCATTACTGCAGAGGCTGCACCGATCCGCCTGTCGATCTCCCGTTCCATCCTCCCCTCACTCGTGAACAAGACCCCAAGATACTTGAACTCCTCCACCTGGGGAAGGAGCTCTCCACCAACCTGAAGTGGGCTTAACCACCTTTTTGCGGCTAAGGACCATGGCCTCGGACTTGGAGGTGCTGATCTTCATCCCAGCTGCTTCTTCACACTCGGCTGCAAACCTTCCCAGTGCATGCTGAAGGTCTTGGCCTGATGGAGCCAACAGGACAACATCATCTGGCAAAAAGCAGAGACGAGATCCTGTGGTCCCCAAACCAGACTCCCTCCAGCCCCTGGCTGCTCCTAGAAATTCTGTCCATAAAAATAATGAACAGAACCGGTGACAAAGGGCAGCCTTGCCGGAGTCCAACATGCACCGGAAACAGGTCTGACTTACTGCCGGCAATGCGAACCAAACTCCTGCTCCGTGCATACAGAGACCGAGCAGCCCTCAACAGAGGGCCTCAGGACCCCATACTCCCGGAGCACACCCCCCACAGAGTGCAGCGAGGGACATGGTCGAATGCCTTCTCCAAATCCACAAAGCACATGTGGACCAGGTTGGGCAAACTCCCATGATCCCTCCATCACCCTGTAGAGTGTATAGAGATGGTCCAGTGTTTCACGGCCAGGTCGAAAACCGCATTGTTCCTCCTGAATCCGGGGTTCGACTAAAGGCCGAATTCTCCTCTCCAGTACCCTGGCATAGACTTTTCCCAGGAAGGCTGAGGAGTGTGATCCCCCTATAGTTGGAGCACACCCTCCGGTCCCCTTTCTTAAAAAGAGGAACCACCACCCCGGTCTGCCAATCCAGAGGCACCGTCCCCAGCTGCCACGCGATGTTGCAGAGGCGTGTCAGCCAAGACAGCCCCACAACATCCAGAGACTTCAGGTACTCAGGGCGGATCTCATCCACCCCCGCTGCTCTGCCACCGAGAAGCTTCTCAACTACCTCGGTGACCTTCAGCTTGGGTGATAGATGATGCCACCTCTGAGCCCATGGCCTCTGCTTCCTCATCGGAAGGCATGACTCCGGGGTTGAGGTGATCCTCAAAGTATTCCTTCCACCGTCCGATGATGTCCCCAGTTGAAGTCAACAGCTCCCCACCTTCACTGTAGACAGTTTTGGCAGGGCACTGCTTCCCCCTTCTGATATGCCGGACGGTTTGCCAGAACTTCTTTGAGGCCGACCGATAGTCCCTCTCCATGGCCTCTCCGAACTCCTCCCATACCCGAGATTTTGCCTCAACAACCACCCGGGCCGCAGCCCGCTTGGCCTGACGGTACCCATCAGCTGTCTCAAGGGTCCCTTACTTCCGGAGACCACCACCGGGTTCGGGGATTACCGTCACGACAGGCACCTGAGACCTTACGGCCGCAGCTCAGAATGGCTGCATCGAACAATGGAGGTGGAGAACATGGTCCACTCAGACTCAATGTCTCCAACCTCCCTCGGGATCTGGTTGAAGCTCTGCCGGAGGTGGGAGTTAAAGATGTCTCTGACAGGGGGTTCTGCTAGGCGTTCCCAGCACACCCTCACAATACGTTTGGGTCTGCCGAGTCTGTCCAGCTTCCTTCCCCGCCATCGAATCCAACTCACCACCAGGTGGTGATCAGTTGACAGCTCCGCCCCTCTCTTCACCCGAGTGTCCAAAAACACACGGACGGAGGTCAGATGAAACAACCACAAGGTCTATCATCGATCTCCGGCCTAAGGGTGTCCTGGTACCATGTGTACTGATGGACACCCTTGTGTTTGAACATGGTGTTCGTAATGGACAAACTATGACTAGCACAGAAGTCCAATAACAGAGCACCACTCGGGTTCAGATCAGGGGGGCCGTTCAGATGGGGGGCTATTAGCAGGCCCACACCAGCCCGTCGTCTCTCACTGCAGGCAACTCCAGAATAATGGAGAGTCCAGCCTCTCTCGAGGAGTATGGTTCCAGAGCCCAGACTGTGAGTGGAGGTGAGCCCGACTATCTCTAGCCGGTATCTCTCAACCTCCCGCACAAGCTCGGGCTCCTTCCCCACCAGCGAGGTGACATTCCATGTCCCTAGAGCTAGTCTTTGTGTCCAGAGGTCGGGTCGTCGAGGCCTCCGCCTTCGACCACTGCCCGAACCAAAATTGCACCGGTCCCTTTTGAGCCTTCCTGCAGGTGGTGGGCCCACGGGGAAGGTGTCCCCACGTCACTCATTCGGGCTGAGTCCCGGCCGGGCCCCATGGGTGGAGGCCCGACCACCAGGCGCTCGCTTTCGAGCCCCAGCCCCGGGCCTGGCTCCAGGGAGGGGCCCCGGCTGCGCCATACCGGGCGACGTTACGGTCCTTGATTTCATTTTTTTCATAAGGGAGCTGGAACCGCTCTTCGTCTGAGCCGTCCCCTAGGACCTGTTTGCCTTGGGAGACCCTACCAGGGGCATCTAGCCCCCGACAACATAGCTCCTAGTTACTCAAACCCCTCCGCCACTATAAGGTGGCGGTTCAAGGAGAGAATAGATATATATATCTCTATATGTATGGTGTATGTGTGTGTGTGTGTGTGTGTTGTGTGTCTAAATATAAATATAATTCATTCATTCATCTTTTACCGCTTTATCCGATCTTCCCTCGGTCACGGGGAGTCTGTGTCTATCTCAGGCGTCTATGGGCATTAAGGCAGGATACACCCTGGATGGAATGCCAACCCATCACAGGACACACACACACACACACACACACACCATTCACACACACACATTCACACACACATTTATACACTAGGGACAATTTTCCAAGGTGCAATCAACCTACCGTTCATGTTTTTGGACCGGGGGAGGAAACCGGAGAACCCGGAGAAAAACCCCCTGAGGCACGGGGAGAACATGCACAAACTCCACACACAACAACACACATGGCCGAGACTGGAATCGAACCCGGACCCTGGCGGTGTGAGGCGAACGTGCTAACCACTAAACCACTGTTAACCCCCCCCCTTTATAGATATATATATATATATATTATATATATATATATATATATATATATATACACACATATATACACCCACACCGGGAATACATTACCATAGTGTTGGTGTCAGTACGGAATTCAGGAAGTGATGTCATTGTGTTTTTGATGTCGATTTTGCCAGACAGCGTCTGCGGCCGAATGTCTGAGTTTAACCCGCGTGGGCTTTTTTTTTTATTGTATTTTTTTAACTCCACTAATAAGCGCATGTGAGGGCGTCTGTGGTTAGTAAGTAGCTGTTACATCAGACGTCAACTCTGGGTGTGATTCTTTGTTTGTTTAGTGTGTGTGTGTGTGTGTGTGTGTGTGTGTGTGTGTACAGTTTGCTGTGGCTTTGAGGGATTTCATAATGCAGCAGAAGCTGGTGGATCTGAAGGTGTGGACGAGCCAGCTGAAGCGCACCATCCAGACGGCGGAGGCTCTGGGCGTTCCGTACGAGCAATGGAAAATCCTCAACGAGATCGATGCTGTGAGTCAGAGCGCCACCCGAACTGGGCGGGGGTGCTTTTAATACGACAAACAAACATCCTGTCACCTGTCACTACAGAGATGACTGTGGGGTTTTATTCTCATCGAAAGTTCTTAGGGTTATTATTATTATTATTATTATTATTAAGTTTACATCAAATTTACAGAGTTTACAGCAATTTTACAGTGAGTTTACAACATGTTTGAATGAAGTTTATAGTAGTTTTACGGTGAGTTTACGGCAAGTTTTACAGCGAACTTGCCGTGACTTTAAAGCAAGTTTGACAGAGATTTTGTTTACAGAAAGTTTACAGTGGTTTACATTGTGATTTACAGAGATTTTACAGTGACTTTACAGCAGGATTTACAGCGAGTTTTAGAGATTTTACAGTGGATTTATAACAAGTTTTACAGAAAGTTTACAATAAGTTTACAGCGAGTTTTAGAGATTTTACAGTGGCTTTATAACAAGTTTTACAGCAAGTTTACAGCAAGTTTTAGAGATTTTACAGTGACTTTATAGCAAGTTTTACAGAAAGTTTACACTGGTTTTACAGCAGGATTTACAGAGATTTTACAGCAAGTTTTGCAAAGATTTTACAGTGACTTTTTCATAAAGTTTACGGTGAGTTTACAGCGGTTTCACATTATGATTTACAGAGATTTTCAGTTACCTTACAGCAAGTTTTACAATGGTTTTGCAGCAAATTGTAGAGGTTTTACAGTGGCTTTATAACAAGTTTTACAAAGGTTTTACAGTGACTTAATAGTACGTTTTACATAAAGTTTACAGTAAGATTTGCACAAAGTTTACAGTGACTTTACAGCAAGATTTACAGCAAGTTTTAGAGATTTTTCAATGACTATAACAGGTTTTACAAAGATTAGCATATAATTATTTTTTTAGCAAGATTGTAGTATCAAGTATACAACGAGCTTACGGTGACTTTTAACAGGTTTACGGAATATTTACAACAATATGGGTTTTTTCTTAGCTAGTTTATGGAGGTGTTGAAGTTTACAGCAAGTTTATTATGGGTTTACAGATGCCCTTTAAAAAAAACAAAACCTACATTTGTTTTGCTCCTTCAAGGGGATCTGTGAGGAAATGTCCTACGACAGGATCAAGGAGAAGTACCCTGACGAATTCGCGATGAGAGATCAGGATAAATATCATTACCGTTACCCAGGAGGGGAGGTGAACACACACACACACACACACACACTTCACCTTCACCACCACGATGCAAACACACTTTCCAATAAGTGGAGAACACTCCGTGAAGGACGAGGCCACGTCTTCTGCTGTTATGTCTATAGTATATCTGTACAGGAGACGCGTGTATCTCTTATTTTCACAAGTGTAGATAATTCATTTGTAGACGAATAGAAAAAATTGATTTGACGTAATGTGGGTTTGTTTTGTTTGTTTGTTTGTTTGTTTGTTTTCCCTCCACACGGCTGCTGTAGTCCTACCAGGACCTGGTGCAGAGATTGGAGCCGGTGATTATGGAGCTGGAGAGGCAGGGAGACGTTCTGGTTATCAGTCACCAGGCCGTCACCAGATGCCTGCTCGCGTACTTTCTGGACAAAAGCGCCGGTCAGTTTTAACGAGAGTCTTTTTTAGATTTATCGTTTATTTTGTTCCTATAAAAGATTTGATAGAAGGGGAAAAGGGTTCTTTGTGTCCTAGAAGCTTATTTTGGAAAATTCTCCTTCGTCTCCAGAAGATGCCTACTAATGCATTCTCTTTTCCCTCTCGCACCCACGCCGGCTCCACCCCCCCCCCCCCCCCCCCCCGTCTCCTCCCTCCCACACGTTGTTGTTGTTGTTTTTTTTTCCCGCGAATTTCGTCTGTGGTTTGTTTTCCAGATGACTTGCCGTATCTGAGGTGTCCTCTCCACGTGGTGCTGAAACTCACCCCCGTGGCTTACGGTAATTACTTTCATTGTGGAAAGTCCACTTGCTGTTTACAGCGGGGGTTTTTTTTTTTCCTTTCTTCCTGGAAACACTTTACGTCCATCCATGAAGCGTTTATGATTCATGAAAGGAGTCGGGATTTTTAAAAACACTAATGTTTTTTTTTTGTTGTTGTTGTTTTGTTTTTTTTTTCATGATGTTAAAAACGTTTTCTTAAAACAAAACCATTATATTAGTATGTCATTTTATCAGGGGCGTATACGAACATCCCGATAACGAACATATCATTATTATTATTATTATTACGGGTTCAAGCACGTAAGGCTGAAACCCTATTGCTATTATTATTATCATTATTATTATTGTTATTGTTACTGGTTCAAGCACATAAGGCTGAAACCCTATTGCTATTATTATTATTATTATTATTATTATTATTATGATTGTTACTTATGTTACTGGTTCAAGCACATAAGGCTGAAACCCTATTGCTATTATTATTATTATTATTATTATTATATATTATTATTGTTACTGGTTCAAGCACATAAGGCTGAAACCCTATTGCTATTATTATTATTATTATTATTATTATTATTTATTATTATTGTTACTGCTTCAAGCACATAAGGCTGAAACCCTATTGCTATTATTATATATTATTATTATTATTATTATTATTATTGTTTACTGGGGTTCAAGCACATAAGGCTGAAACCCTATTGCTATTATTATTATATTATTATTATTATTATTATTATTAATGTTACTGGTTCAAGCACATAGGCTGAAACCCTATCTATTGCTATTATATTATTATTATTATTATTATTATTGTATTATGTTGTTACTGGTTCAAGCACATAAGGCTGAAACCCTATTGCTATTATTATTATTATTATTATTATTATTATTATTGTTACTGGTTCAAGCACATAAGGCTGAAACCCTATTGCTATTATTATTATTATTATTATTATTATTATTATTGTGTTACTCTGATCAAGCACATAAGGCTGAAACCCTATTGCTATTATTATTATTATTATTATTATTCTGTCCTAAAAGTTATTGTGCAGACTAAACCGTAAGTCCTATAGACTTGAAATTAGAAACAGCTATTTCGTTATTTTATCATTATAATAATAATAATATATATAATAATAATAACGCGCTCAAGGGGGCCCACTAGTGACAGTTTGGTGGGGGTGGGATTTGAACCTTTTCAATTGGGGACTAGAAAACTGTTAAAGATGCATTGGTAGTGTAGGTTTAGTGGTTAGCACGTTCGCCTCTCACCGCCAGGGTCCGGGTTCGATTCCCGTCTCGGCCATGTGTGTGGTGGAGTTTGTGCATGTTCTCCCCGTGCCTCAGGGGGTTTTCTCCGGATTCTCCGGTTTCCTCCCCCGGTCCAAAAACATGCACGGTAGGTATGAATGTGTGTGTGAGTGTGTGTGTGTGTGTGTGTGTGTGTCGATGGCTTGGCATTCCATCCAGGGTGTATCCTGCCTTAATGCCCATAGACGCCTGAGATAAACACAGGCTCCCCGTGACCCGAGGGAAGATCGGATAAAGCGCTAGAAGATGACTGAATGAATATATGTAGTCCTATGAATGTTCACGAGCCCTGATTGTGTCCTTCATTAACGTGCGCAGGTTGTAAAGTGGACATGTTCGACCTGAACGTGGATGCCGTGAACACACACCGGAGCAGACCACTCGTAAGACCTGTTTTTTTTTGTTTTGTCATAATAGTGGAGATGAGAAAATGAACGCTTATAGCTGCTCTAATACACGTTATAACTCACTCCCATACCTTTCATTGGATAATGAGATAGAATTAATTAGAACTGGAGAATTTCGCCAAACTGACAGATGATACGTGTGTCTGTGTGTGTGTGGTGTGTGTGTGTGTGTGTGTGTGTGTGTGTGAGATATCAGAATTGTTGTAATCGGAACGTCCGGGATAAACGTCGTCATGCTGTGATGAGGAATCCGGCTGATTCTAATCCTGATGATTGTTGGGTTTCGGCGGTTCCTGTTTGCGCGCCGTTCCGGGAAGTGGGCGGGGCCGATAATTACAGCTT
>JACRUU010000030.1:2186283-2248783 GCA_030449085.1 Kryptopterus vitreolus
GAGAATTAAATTTGTGTCGGAAATTCAAAAGTCGCAGGAATTCTGAGAAAACGTTTGAATTGACGTAGTTGAAGTTATAACTGATCATAACCGAATTGAAGTTATAACTGATCATAACCGAATTGAAGTTATAACTAATCATAACCGAATTGAAGTTATAACCGATCATAACCGAATTGAAGTTATAACTGATCATAACCGAATTGAAGTTATAACCGATCATAACCGAGTTGAAGTTATAACCGATCATAACCGAGTTGAAGTTATAACCGATCATAACAGAGTTGAAGTTATAACTGATCATAACCGAGTTGAAGTTATAACCGATCATAACCGAGTTGAAGTTATAACTGATCATAACCGAGTTGAAGTTATAACCGATCATAACAGAGTTGAAGTTATAACTGATCATAACCGAGTTGAAGTTATAACCGATCATAACCGAGTTGAAGTTATAACTGATCATAACCGAATTGAAGTTATAACCGATCATTGGAATTTCATGGGGAAAAAAAGGTTGAATTCTTATAAATTAATTTAACGCATTTGCGAGAAATAACGTGGAAATGGACAGAAATGAAGAAATAAATGTCGGAATCACCAGGAACAAATTCATAATTGTGAGGGGAAAAAAAGGTCGTAATTGAAAGAAAAACATTTTTAAATTGCGAGAAATAAAGTTAGAATTGCGAGAAATGTGAGAAAAACGCCGGAATTGACGTAAAAAAAAAAAAAAAATCAAAAAGTTGGAATAAAGTCAAAACTCGGACAAAAAAGTTGTGAGAAATAAAGTCGTAATTGGAAGAAAAAAAAAGTGAGAAATACATTTTTTTAATTGTAAGAAATAAATTCCGAATTGCGGGAAAAAAATTCGGAATTACCAAAGAAATTAAAAATTGCGAGGGGGAAAAAAAAAGACGGAATTTGGAGAAATACATTTTTAAATCGGGAGAAAGAAATAAGGGGCACGGTGGTTTAGTGTTTAGCACGTTCGCCTCACACCGCCAGGGTCCGGGTTCGATTCCCGTCTCGGCCATGTGTGTGTGGAGTTTGTGCATGTTCTCCACGTGCCTCAGGGGGTTTTTCTCCGGGTTCTCCGGTTTCCTCCCCCGGTTCAAAAACATGCACGGTAGGTTGATTGGCACCTTGGAAAATTGTCCCTAGTGTATGAATGTGTATGTGTGTGTGTGTGTGTGTGAGTGTGTGTGATGGGTTGGCATTCCATCCAGGGTGTATCCTGCCTTAATGCCCATAGACGCCTGAGATAGACACAGACTCCCCGTGACCCGAGAGAAGATCGGATAAAGCGCTAGAAGATGAATGAATGAATGAATGAGAAAGAAATAAAGTTGGAATTGCGAGAAATAAATTGGAAAATGTGAGAAAACGGTCGAATCGGTGTAAAAATTGAGTCATGATCGAGGGAAAGTCGGAATAAAGTCGGTATTCCGAGGGGGGGAAAAAAAAGTCTTAATTCCGATATAGCTGAACTTTTTTCGTTTTTTTTTCCCCTCCATCCCTCACAGGTAAACTTAGCTGAACGAATCATTGCGCCATGATTCATGAGTCACGAATCTTTGAGTCATGAGTCATTTCTTGTCTTAAACAGACTGGTGCGGTTCCTGACTCAATCCCAATCAACACAATGTGCGTTACGTCACGCCGCTCCGCCGTGCGTTTTTTTTATCCACCGCGTAGTTTGGCGTCGTTCCAAAGTGGAATGGGATCTTGGGAAGCATGGCGCGGATATTTCGGTCATTCCGATGAGAATTCCTTTCCAGCGTGACCTTTTTAGGAGATTTTGCTCAATTTCGGGTTGCCGTTCGCAGGAGACGCACAACAGCTCGAGTTCTGGAGATTAAGACGAGACGACGCTCCCGGTGACGCAGGAAAGCTTCGCTCTCCACCCGGATGAGTCAAACTCTCACCTTGCAACACCTTTTCCTCCATCAGCCCATCCCAGAAAGTCCGTCTACACCATCCGTCTGTTTCCTTTATGCTCACACCAATGTAGTCCTTTATCCAGCACGCGTTCCGCGTCCGAACTTTTCATTTCCTGCACACATGTGTATAATCCCGTTTGTTACCTCCTTTCATTGGCCGAATTTCCCTCCGTGGAAAAACGTGTTTTATAGCAAAGTCCGAGCGAGAACGCGATAATTTACTCGTAACAATAAACGGACAATAAACGTAACAAAAAAAAAGATTGCATAGAAAGTAGGGAAAATACTTTACATGCACTTATTATTATTATTATCTAAAGCAAGTAAATGACGCTGATCACTCGCATTTATCTCCGGCCTCGGATAATCGTCATGTTTGTTTGTTTGTTTTTCGGGGACATTTTTCGTTTGTTAGTCGTTTTTTCGGATAAACATTCCGCCGAGCATTTACACACACAAAACGGTTCTTGTTCGCTACTGAATCCTCCGTCTGTTCTACCGGGGGGAGTGTTGTGCGGTCACGCCGCAGTCAATCAGGGAAGAATGCGAGTTGCGTTAGAGTTGTGTCGGCGTTCTGGGAACTAATCCCAGAGATTTCCTCGGAAAATTGTCTCCGGTCAAAAGCACTGGTGTGAGTAAATATTCCCCATCATTCCTCAGGTAGACGTGTAAATACGAGGGTTTCAAAAGACTTACACGTGAAAAAGTGTACGTAAAACATGCTGGTTTCAAAATGACTAAGTCTAAAAGTAATATAAGGGGAATAAAGCGCCATTAAGGCCCATTGCTAATTTATAGAGACGTGTCTCTTTGAGTAGCAACGCCCCCCCCCCCACAACACTGCTGACGTCCTCGCTAGATTGTGACGTGATTTGTGTGTCGTTTGCAGGTTGGCGGCGTTTCGAGTACAAACCAATAGCGTGTCGGAATGGTGTTTAATGTTTATATCTCATCCAATCACATTCACTCCATCCAGATGGAGACGTTTTATCCGGACAGGGTTTTATATTTTTAATTAAAAACAAGCGAAATGAAACGGGCTGTTTTTTTTTTTTTTTTGTTTTGTTTTTTTTAATGTAAGGATTAGACGTAAAAAAAAAAAAAAAGAAAAAGTCGTAAGAAAAAGAACCACCCAAAATTTCTCTTTAAGTAACGTAAAGTATTTCAGTGCTCCGTTACTTAATCACCTCTGTAACCCACGTCGTCGTACTGCCGATATCGGATTCGTTCATTCTCAGGGAGGAGCCTCTTCAATCTGAATCCAATCAAAATGCAGAAAAGGGGCGTGGCCTATGTATGTGTATGATGTGTTATATAGAAGAAAAATGAGCACTAAAGGTGGATTTAAATGCTTTAAAAGAAGCCGTTCAAAAGTCCGGGTCCGTATTGTTTATGATATGATCCTCAGCGTAAATCTTATTGAAAGGGGGCGTGGCTTCGGTATCTCAACGTTTAGAATGGGATCAAATTTGCATAACAATTAGGAGTTGTTTGTTTGTTGTTTTTTTGGGGGGGGGGGGGAGGGGGGGGGGCTTTCGTGCCCGAGCGACACTGATCGTTTCAGTCGCATTTTTAGTTCAAGCCAATGTTTTTGTTTTTGAAATACTCTTTAAATTTTGTGTTTTATTTTTTTTTATTGTGTGTTTGTTTTCAGGATAAAAGTGCTTTTCCAGTAAAGGGGGGAGAAAAATGTGTATTGCTAATTGTGTGACGCGTTGCTGGCGAGGTTATTTATGGTTATAGAGTAAATGTAAATAAATTTGTTTCAAATGATATAATATTTGTTTATCAGCACTTTTTACACACACCGCCTTTTATACATTATGAGTTCTCTCTCTCAAATTTTCGGCGCGTAACTCGTCCCGCAGTTTTTGTCCGATCCTCACGAATCGTACCTCATATCGTGCGGCCCGATGGTGTGAGGTGTGCTATTACTTTTATAAGGAATCGCCCTGCGGAATTCCGAACCCGGGGCCAAAAAGCGGGAATTTTTTCCCATAGAAAATGAATGGGGTTGAAATTTCGTGCCTCACAGTTCGGGCCTGTGAGTGTCCGACATGCACATATTGGCAAATCCACTCGTAGGGGGTCCGGAGTGGATCACGATCATATACCTCCCGAATCCCACACACGTTCGGAATTTCAGGAAATCCGTGACATTCCGGCCCCATAGAGAATGAATGTGGAAATTTGACGCTCCGCTGTTCGGCCCCGTGTTCGCCCGACATGCACAAAAGCGACCTGAAGAAAATGTGAGTGATGCTTGCCTATGCAAATCACAGATCCGGGCGCGACCCCCTTACAGCCTGGTCCCTTTAATATTGAGCTTGGGGAAATGTGCATGTCGGGCGAACACGGGGCCGAACAGCGGAGCGTCAAATTTCCCCATTTATTCTCTATGGGGCCGGGTTCCCAAAATTCCGAACGTGTGTGTGGGGTTCGGGAGGTATATGACCGTGATCCACTCCGGACCCCCTACGAGTGGATTTTCCATATGTGCATGTCGGACGCTCACAGGCCTGAACTGTGAGGCAGGAAATTTCAGCCCCATTCATTTTCTATGGGAAAAAATTCCCGCTTTTTGGCCCCGGGTTCGGAATTCCACAGGGCGATTCCTTATAAAAGTAACAGCACACCTCACACCATCGGGACGCACGATATGAGGTATGATTCGTGAGGATCGGACAAAAAATGCGGGACGAGTTACGCAGGCGAAAATTTGCCCGAAGTGAGAGAGAGATTCTAATAGTGATGCTTTTGCACACGGCACTAATAAAACAAGCATGTGGTTTATAGAGCTGCTTTAATCCAAGCAAAGCAAAAAGAATTATTGGTGATTTGCTTTATTATTATTATTATTATTATTATTATTTAAGGATTTTATCATTCATTTTGGCTTGTACTTTTTATGTTATTTCTCCTGGAATACATGTAATGTTTATCACCGACACCAGACGCAAGAAAATCTGACATTGTCCCAACTTGTAACAAGGTCAAACCCGGGTCTGTTTTTTTCCTCGTTCAGGTTCACACATGGCCTCCAGAGCCAATAAAACCAACAGCGTCTTGCTTTGAAATGTGTTTTTCAGTCCATTTCAAAACGGCGTCGTCTACAGGACCTCGCTTTCTTCAGACGGACGGAAACGTGGGCATTTTATGTCCGACATGAGCTCAGTAGCGGCTTCTGATGCTTTATTTCCAGCCTGCTATGGAGGATGTTCAATAAAGCACAACGCTTCATGTGTGTTTTGCCTCTGACGGCAGTGTTTATGTCGGACGGCTGCAAAATCGACAGCGACGAGACCGGGGGGGGACGGGCGGGGGTGGGGGGGGGGGGGGGTGAACGTGTTTGTTTTTTTTACAGTTCATAACATGAAGGATAAAAGTGACAACGTGTGCATCCAACTATTATTATAGAGAGCTGGATGCACATAATTGGAGCCCCAAAGGCAGTCATTTTTTGTGCAACTTGTCTTTCTGCAAAGCTCGCGTGATCTTCTCAATGAAAATCACGCTTATCCACAAACCCCATGGGCCATGAAAACATTCTCGTAAATCAAAGTGTGCTGGATTATTTACTTAATTATTTATTTTAACCCCCCAGGTGGAGGCGGTGGCTACCACGCATGGGCGTCATCATCGTAGCGTGCTCCAGGTCAAACAATGTGGCCTATAAAACGAGGAAGTACATAATAACAGAGGGGGACTTGTGTTTCAACTTGTTCCAACGAGCGCCATCTGGAATCACTGCTTAAAGTATATATATATATATATATATATATATATATATATATATATATATCTATATATATATATATATATATATATATATATAGGAACATTTTTCTTCATGCCCATCCATATTCCAATGCTGTAAGGTATCATCAGACCTTGATATCATGAGTACCGTGTCTTTATAAGGCTGGTCTGGGAAATCCCATCCGAAATCTCCTCCCTGTAACATCTCACATGTAACATCCCCCCCCCTTTTTGTGTTCTCTTACGTTCCTCTTTCCATCTTACACGCTTGTGTTATTCCTGGAGAATAGGAAGAGACGCTTTTCCACCTGCAGGTGATTCTCTCACTTACACGTCAAGCTCCGTTCACTGCCTGGCTTTTGGGTAGCAGGAATGCGATCGTAAGCCATAGACGTGCGAGCGACGCTCCCTGCAACATTGCTTTGGTTAGTCCTACTACTGTATTAAGGCTTGTTGTGATGAATGCCTGTGATGGTGGTGTTTTTGTTTTCCAGTGCTGCATTGGCACGGTTTTCCCCCCATCGGCAGCCTGCAAGTTTGCATGTGCTTACGGTAACCTGCTAAAACCAGCCAACAAGGTGTAAACGCTGCTTTGTAATAAGAGTTATACTGCCAATTACTTTGTAATAACCGTTTACTACTGGAACCTCTAGAGCGGACTGTTACAGACCTCAGCACATCTCTGCAGACTTCACAAGACATTAGTGAACCACATCAGACTTCTACAAAGCTTAACGAAACACCACAGACCTCATCAAAACACTACAGACCTTTACAGACCTCACCAAAACACTACAGACCTCACCAAAACACTACAGACTTCACCAAAACACTACAGACCGCACCAAAACACTCTACAGACCTCACCAAAACACTACAGACCTTTACAGACCTCACCAAAACACTACAGACCTCACCAAAACACTACAGACCTCTACACCAAAACACTACAGACCACACCAAAACACTACAGACCACACCAAAACACTACAGACCACACCAAAACACTACAGACCTCACACCAAAACACTACAGACCACACCAAAACACTACAGACCTCTACAGACCTCACCAAAACACTACAGACCTTTACAGACCTCACCAAAACACTACAGACCTCACCAAAACACTACAGACTTCACCAAAACACTACAGACCTCTACAGACCACACCAAAACACTACAGACTTCACCAAAACACTACAGACCACACCAAAACACTACAGACCTCACCAAAACACTACAGACCTCTACAGACCTCACCAAAACACTACAGACCTCACCAAAACACTACAGACCTCACCAAAACACTACAGACCTCTACAGACCTCACCAAAACACTACAGACCTCACCAAAACACTACAGACCTCACCAAAACACTACAGACCTCTACAGACTTCACCAAAACAATACAGACCTCACCAAAACACTACAGACCTCACCAAAACACTACAGACTTCACCAAAACACTACAGACCTACAGACCTCATCAAAACACTACATACCTCTACAGACTTCACCAAAACAATACAGACCTCACCAAAACACTACAGACCACACCAAAACACTACAGACCTCACCAAAACACTACAGACCTCTACAGACTTCACCAAAACAATACAGACCTCACCAAAACACTACAGACCACACCAAAACACTACAGACCTCTACAGACTTCACCAAAACACTACAGACCTCACCAAAACACTACAGACCACACCAAAACACTACAGACCACACCAAAACACTACAGACCTCTACACCAAAACACTACACACTCAAAACACTACAGACCACACCAAAACACTACAGACCTCTACACCAAAACACTACAGACCACACCAAAACACTTCACCAAAACACTACAGACCTCTACAGACCACACCAAAACACTACAGACCACACCAAAACACTACAGACCACACCAAAACACTCACCACACCAAAACACTACAGACCTCTACAGACCTTCACCAAAACACTACAGACCTCACCAAAACACACCACATACCTCTCTACATACCACACCAAAACACTACAGCCCGCACCAAAGGGTTTTTTTGTGTGTGTTATTTGGATTTTTGTTTTCTTTACATTATGAACATTATACATTCGTGTACATGAAACACATTAGAGTGAAAGATGGAGGAATAACCTTTTTTTTTTCTTTTCTAGAGAAATGTTGGTCAAATGCATTACATTCTTTTTTTTTTTTTTTTTACAACGTTTATTTCACCGGAAACGGCAGAATGGTGCGTAAATGTACAAAACTAATGCACTTTGTTGCGCAGAGGAAACGAGTGGGAATAAACGGTCGGGAATCGGTTCGGACTTCGCTGGAACGGATCACCGGGAAGAGGAGGAGGAGGAGGAGGAGGAGGAGGATCACGCACGCGCGGGTGCGCCGAAACCCGAGCCGCGCGTGCTTGTTTCGTATTTCTGTGCGCGTGTCCGAGTGGAGGGTTGGGCCAAACCTCTGGCACCTTCACCATCTCCACCATCTCCGTACAGGGAGAATAAAACACTATTGTCCTCAGTAAGAAGTGCTGAAGATCCGAAGCCATGTTGTGGATCTGGGGCTTCCTCGCGCTCGTCGCGCACGCGGTGGGTGAGTGCCAAGTTGCGCGCGACGCTTTTCCGAACCAAGTCTTTTTCGCTTTGTTTACCTGTGTTGTTTGTTTACACAGGGAGAAAATGCGGCTCTCCGCCCAGGTATCTGGATAAAGAACTTTTGAAGAAATATGAGGTGCAGCAGGAGTTTAATCACGGAGACCGCGTGACGTATAAGTGCGCGCTCGGTTTTAGCGGGACGGGGACGCGCGAGTCCTCGTGCTTCAACGGAGCGTGGACTAACGTGGGTTTGCAGTGCACTGGTACGTGTGTGTCAGTCCATCACTTCACCATCCCATCATCCCGACACCGAGTCCATCCATCCCTAATTGCGCGTTAATTAACGAATGAGGAATTTGTGCGCAATGGTAAACATGGTAAACATCTCCCACATCCTGGCATGACCTGGATTCAGATCCCAGAGATCATCATGGAATTATTATTATTATTTATTTATTTATTTTTAGCACCAAACTGTGGCATGTTTTTTTTTTTTTTTTTTTACAAAGAAATAATAATAATTCCAAATCCATCTGATTTCTAGACCATGGCGACGGTAACTGAAGTGAATGGGGGGGGGGATGCTTTCCAGAGAAATGAGATATTTTTGGAACGGAAAAAGTGGTTAGATCATTTAGGAACGCGTTGGTCTCCATGGTGACGGTCCGGGATCACGTCAGGACGATGTGTGGTGAAAAAACCAGAGGTAACTTCACGGATCCACGGAGGTTCCTGTGGAAGCCCGTTCTCAGCTCCACAGCTATTGAAGAGATGATCTTCCAAAATCGGAAGAACCCGTATAACTTCTTTATAACCAGGTTGCACACGATGCACTTTATGTAGCGAGGACAAACTTGGTCTCGTCCTCAGCATTGTGTTGTTGTGTTTGTGTTATATTGTGTAGCACCAGGGTCCTGGAGAAACGTCGTCTCGTTTCACTGTGTACACAGTCAGCTACTATATGGTTGAAATGACAATAAAACCTCTTGACTCGATTTATAACCGATCAACATGTTATTTATTCACTCTGATAAACAGTGAAGAGGCAGGAATATATCCAGCATGGGGACAAGAGTGTTTTCTTGGACACCACACACACACACACACCGCGGGGCAAGTTATAGAGCTAATAAAATGTTGTTTTCCCCCCCTGATAGATCCTTTGTTTTTTCCGATATTGATAACATCGTGAAAAAGCTGCATCTCTTTTTAACAGAGATACGAGTGCTCCTATTGAACGAGAGATGAATTTCTCTGCCCTTAATATCTGTTCTTTATTTCCGCAGGAGCTTAAACCTTTCTTGTTTCTGCAGAGAAAAAGTGCGGTTCTGCCGGAGAGATACCGAACGGCCGATTCAGGCAGACGGGAAACAAATTCAGGGACACGGCCCACGCGGAGTGCGATAGCGGGTAAAGGAGCGACACCAATAGCCGAGACCAATTAACGAACAAAATGGCGTCATGCGGGCGTTAAATTATGCAGCGAAATTCCACCGGGGCCTCAGAGTGTCAACTTCAGTGTCGCAAACCTCTGTTCCTGCCGGCAGACGGCGTTATCGGAACGTTATCAGGATCCGACTGGATCTGTGAAGGTCGGGTCGCGGTGTTCTTTTTAATGGCGTTTTTTTCATTTATTTTTTGATCCGACGCCGTGTTTATCAGTTATCCGCCCAAACTGTTTGTAATCGTTTGTTTTAAAGTCCGAAATTCTCGATTAAATTACCAAAATACCCTTCATTTTTACGGAATGCTTATCCCAAGTGACTGACAACTGAGGTTTAAGGGTCTTGTTAAGGGCCCTCTAGTGGCAGCTTGACGGTACTGAGATTTGAACCTGCGATTTTTTTATTTATTTATTTATTTTTCGGTCCAGTGGTGGTAATGAATATCAATCAGCTCGATCATTAAACCCACGATTAGGTTCATCGTAATTGAATGTCTCGCCTAATTATGGATTTGTTACTAAAAAGCATTGAAAATGAAATTGACGCTTTATTAAATTGATATATAAAAGCGCAGACGCTCAGGTCCATATGATTTCTGTTGTTTTGTTTTTTTTAAATGTTGCTTAACGTTTTCGATCACACAGTAGATTAAAATTGAAGCATGTATCTTTTGTTTGCTATGTTTGTTTATGATCTGCGTTTTCATTGCCTACACAATGCTGCCATTTTCCAGTTACGTTCTACAAGGGGAGAGTTTCATAAGACATTGTCTGGCTCATGGATGGAATGGGACGATACCTCCTCGCTGTGTAGGTAAGATCCCCCCCCCCCCCCCCCCCCCCCCCCCCCCCCCCCACCCACCCCCTCCCCCCCACGATTGCCCCTTTTTTTTTTCTTTTTTTCTTTCTTTTTTTTAAGTAAGCGGAATATTTGCCATTATTCCACCCCATATGCGCGAGTGTTAATGGGGCAACATAGGCATCCGACGGGTCTGGAATATCCTGGGAAAAGGTCCGTTTCAAACATTGAACACTGTGGTGTTATCTTCCCAGGACTTTCAAGGCTTTATGATGTCCTCACGCTAAGCCGATTAGCACGCTGGAATTAGAAATGCCATGTAGCACTCGCTGCTTTAAGAGGTAGACGAGAAATATTACAGGTCTACATCAACGTTTTCATATCCAGTATGGTCAGACGCTGCAGAGCATCAGTGCGCAGATATAAATGATATTTTATGCCGACACTGAGGGTTTGGCATCAGTATAGTGTGTGTGTGTGTATATATATATATATATACAGATTTTTAAAAATGTATTTCCATATTTTCAAGTACATGGCTTTTTTTTAATACATCTAATTCCACTGGTCAAATAATCACTCTATCAACGAAACACTTATTTTATTTTATTCTTGTTAATTATAATGTTAATGGTGGTTTTAATTGTAAAATATGTGACGTGGCTCCTTTAAGAATTCTGTTCCGGTTGCTTTTCCATATAAACTGGTGATGCGTTTAGGTCAGGCATGTCCAAAGTCCGGCCCGGGGGACAAATGTCTCCGTCATCGTAAAATCAATAATATTTGGCCCGGCAGCACTGTTGATCCACAGTATAAAATACAAGAATACTAAAAAAAAAAAAAGCTATTTTAAATTTCAGCAGAAGTCCTGTAGCCGCACTTTTGCGTAAAGCTCAGAGAAGAAGGAGGCAAAGCGATAAAATTCCACTCTATTCGTCAATTAAGGCAAAATTAAATTTTATGGTTTTTATCTGCTTTTTGTGGAGGTCAGGGCATTTGGATTCCATCTGTGCCCACCTGTGAAAAAGGTAACTCTCTTTAACGCTATAATCATCGTACAGTCCAGAATTGAGCGTTTACCTTCTGCTCCGTGTGCCAGTGACGCCCGTACAGGTCACGTGCCCGCCCCCAGACGTGCGCAACCGCAGCGGGAAGGAGCGGTACAAGGCGGAGTATGAAGTCGGAGAACGCGCCACCGTCTCCTGTCAAGAAGGCTACGATCTGATTGGCTCGTCACAGATCACATGTCTAGAGGACGGGAATTGGCAGGACTTGCCGAAATGTCAAGTCGCTGAAGGTAATTCCCGTAACCTCGTATCTAAGTTAAATTGTTCCTTCGCAGTAGTCAGAGCACGGGGCGCCCCCTCTGGTTAACCGCCTGTAGGATCCAAGAGTGGCACTTGGTTGCGTACCGGGTTCCTGAAGCTCAGACCCCCCCGACCCCAGAAATGTCTCCGTCATAAAATCAATAATATTTGGCCCGGCCAGCGCTGTTGACCAACAGTATAAAATACAAGAATACAAAAAAAAAAAGCTATTTTAAATTTCAGCAGAAGAAATCTGTAGCCGCACTTTTGCGTAAAGCTCAGAGAAGAAGGAGGCAAAGCGATAAAATTCCACTCTATTCGTCAATTAAGGCAAAATAAAATTTAATGGTTTTTATCTGCTTTTTGTACTTCAGAATAACATCAATGTTAGTGTTTGTTTTCCTGTTGACAGGATTTGGATTTAGAGGTTTACAGTTGACCATTTAATAGTGAATAATATATAATGTTTCAAACAAATGTTTAGATTTATTTGTTTTATGAGTGACGAAATGAAAAGTCTGCCATTTGCAATAAGAAAAATCAGTAATTTGTTCATTTGCATTTAATTTTAATGTTCAAGGAATGTCAGTAATTTGTTCATTTGAATTTTCATTTAATTTTAATGTTCAAGGAATGTCAGAGACTGACGACGTCATAAAAATCCCAACATAGTTTCACCTCACCAAATCTGTCCCTCTTTACAAAAAGTTTGTACACCCCTGGTTTAGGTTATACGGAAGTGCATTGCATGCATAAAAATGCGCTTTATTGCAGTAATACGGATTTGGGAATGCGATGCGCTTGCGTAAGGTTCCATATGGTAATATACGCTAATATAGTGAGGAGATCGTACCTGGTGAAAATGCGCAGATAGGGGGCGTACGTGGGGGGGAATTTAGGAAGCGGATACTCGGATAAGCAGCAGTGCATTTGGCTGTATACATGGCCTGACACTAAAATGTTAGAGGGACATTACTTGGTCCAGATGTCAGAAAAATGAACAGCTTTTTCTTCGCTTTGGCACAAAAACGGTGCTTTGCATGTAGAATGAAGTTATAAATAACATATTTCCCTCCCTTTAACTCTCCAGTTGCCGATGTTGCTGCGGTTTGTCCGCTACTCAGAAACGAGAAGGCTACGTTTCATGGAACAAAGTTGGTTTATAATCCCGGAGAGATTTTACCTTACACCTGTAACGCAGGATTCCAGCCGGGTGGCAATAACAGCGTTCTGCAGTGCAACCACCATGGACGGTGGAGCCCTCATCGTCCCAACTGTCTCAGTAAGTCGAGAGGAGAAATCCTTCCTGTGCTAAGCGTGCATGTGTGAATTAAATCAATGATCCGTATGTGTTGCCTTCGAACCGTCGGATACTTTTAGAGGTCAGTCCCGGCGATTTCACGTACCCGATGGTAAAGTACAGTTTGGTCGTCTGCCCTGTAACACGCAAGTAAACATCGGGACGGGTTCCGCTTCAGAGCGCAGTGTCTCGTCACCTGTGGAGCCAAAGGCCTCTGGATTCTCGTTCACGCTATAATCATCGTACCGTCCACAATGTCACTTTCTGCTCCGCGTCCCGCTCCCATCTTTAAAACGAATCAAAGACGCTATAAAATGTCTTCCTGTGTGTTTCTTAACTTAGTGATCAAATGTAAGCCGTTGTCCATCCTCAATGGTAAAGTCAATACTGGCCAGCATAGGCTCAACACCCAAGCGAGCATCAGATGCCAGGATGGCTTCTACCTCAGAGGGCATAAAGATATCACCTGTGGAGGTCAGGGCATTTGGATTCCATCTGTGCCCACCTGTGAAAAAGGTAACTCTCTTTCACGCTATAATCACCGTACAGTCCAGAATTGAGCGTTTACCTTCTGCTCCGTGTGCCAGTGACGCCGGTCACGTGCCCGCCCCCAGACGTGCCCAACAGCAGCGGGAAGGAGCGGTACAAGGCGGAGTATGAAGTCGGAGAGCGCGCCACCGTCTCCTGTCAAGAAGGCTACGATCTGATTGGCTCGTCACAGGTCACATGTCTAGAGGACGGGAATTGGCAGGACTTACCGAACTGTCAAGTCGCTGAAGGTAATTCCCGTAACCTCGTATCTAAGTTAAATTGTTCCTTCGCAGTAGTCAGAGCACGGGGCGCCCCCTGCTGGTTAACCGCCTTGCTCAAGGATCCAAAAGTGGCAGCTTGGTGATACCGGGTGATAACTTCCTTCTGACCCCCCCCCCCACCACCATCACCACCACCATGAATCATAATGTAGTTGTCCTGCAGGGAAATGCCAGCGTCCACCGTACGTCACGAACGCCCACACCGAGCACAACGACCAGATGCTGTACGAGCCCAACACCGCTCTCCATTTCAAATGCAATTACGGCTACCGCGCGGTCCGAGGCTCCAGCACCATCTACTGCAGGAACGGCCGGTGGACCGAGTTAGAGATGATCTGCGAAAGTACGTCATTTTTACAACTCGAATACAATCGTACATACAGCGAATCGAATCCGAATCGACGAGCTGGTCATGTGAGTGTATGTGATTTCAGTAGGCGTATCCCATAATTGATTTCTTTTTGTACATCGTCGCCGTGTTTTCAAAGAGAAAAAGTGCGGCTCAGCCGGGGAGGTCAGAAACGGACGGTACCACTACACGGGAATTTCCTTCGGGGACGCGGTCACGGCCAGGTGCCACACCGGGTGAGACTTCAGTCACGACGCCACCAAACATTCCAGTATAAAATTTAGCCTCGCTCAACGTTCGTTTGGTGTGTGTGTGTGTGTGTGTGTGTGTGTGTGTGTGTGTGTGTGTGTGTGTGTGTGTGTGTGTGCCTGCAGGCACCAACTGGTCGGCAAGGCCATGAGATTCTGCAGAGCCAATGGCTGGGACGGCAGAGCGCCCGTGTGCGAGGGTAAGAACGTCGTTAACCGCAAATACACATGTTTACATATGTACGACTATTTCTTTAAGTAGTGTGTGTGTGTGTGTGTGTGTGTGTGTGTGTGTGTGTGTGTGTGTGTGTGTGTGTGTGTGTGTGTGTGTGTTTGTGTATATTTACATATGTACGACTATTTCTATAAGTATAAGTGTGTGTGTGTGTGTGTGGTGTTGGTATATTTACATAGTGTATGTGTGTGTGTGTGTGTGTGTTTGTGTAGTGTGTGTGTGTGTGTGTGTGTTGTGTGTGTGTGTGTGTGTGTGTGTTGTGTGTGTGTATGTTATTTCTTTACATATGTACGACTATTTCTATAAGTATGTGTGTGTGGTGTGTGGTGTGTGTTGGTAATGTGTGTGTGTGTGTGTGTGTGTGTGTGTATATTTACATATGTACGACTATTTCTATAAGTAATGTGTGTGTGTGTGTGTGTGTGTTTGTGTGTGTGTGTGTGTGTGTGTGTGTGTGTGTTTGTGTATATTTACATATGTACGACTATTTCTATAAGTAATGTGTGTGTGTGTGTGTGTTTGTGTATGTATATAAGTACGTATTCTATAGTATGTGTGTCTATATATATATACACCTATAAGTACGACTATTTCTATAAGTAATGTGTTGTGTGTGTGTGTGGTGTTTGTGTATATAGTGTGTGGGTGTGTGTGTGTGTGTGTGTGTTTGTGTATATTATGTACATATGTACGACTATTTCTATAAGTAATGTGTGTGTGTGTGTGTGTGTGTGTGTATATTTACATATGTACGACTATTTCTATAAGTAATGTGTGTGTGTGTGTGTGTGTTGGGTGTGTATGTTGTATACATATGTAACGACTATTTCTATAAGTAATGTGTGTGTGTGTGTGTGTGTGTGTGTGTACGACTTTTTGTGTGTGTGTTTTTGTGTGTTTGTGTGTTTGTGTATGTGTGGTGTGTTTGTGTATTTACATATGTACGACTATTTCTATAAGTAATGTGTGTGTGTGTGTGTGTTTGTGTGTATTGTACGACTATGTGTATGTGTGTGTGTGTGTGATATATGGTACATATGTACGACTATTTCTATAAGTAATGTGTGTGTGTGTGTGTGTTTGTGTATTTTACATATGTACGTTTGTATGTGTGTGTGTGTGTGTTTGTGTATTGTACGTATATAAGTAATACATATGTACGTACGAACTATTATATTAACTATATAGTATTTTATGACTCTATTTCTAGTATGTGTGTGTGTGTGTGTGTGTGTTTGTGTATAGTACATATGTACATATTTCTATAAGTAATGTGTGTGGTTTGTGTATATTTCTATGACGACTATTTCTATAGTAGTAGTGTGTGTGTGTGTGTGGTGGTGTATTTCTATAGTAGTGTGTGTATATTTACATATGTACGACTATTTCTATAAGTAATGTGTGTGTGTGTGTGTGTTTGTGTATAGTTACATATGTACTGATATTCATATAATGTAACGTGTGGGTGTGTGTGTGTGTGTGTGTGTGTGTGTACGTGTGTCTGGTAGTGTGTTGTGTGTGTGTGTTTGTGTTTTTACATATGTGGTTTTCATATGTATGTTTGAATATGTGGACTAATTTCAGTATGGTGTGTGTGTGTGTGTGTGTGTGTGTGTGTGGTGTGTGTTAAATACACTATTTCTATAAGTATGTAGGACTATTTTTTTTCTGTAATGTAGTTGTGTGTGTGTGTTTGTGTATAGTTACACTGTGTGCTATGTGTGTAGTGTGTGTGTTGTGTGTGTGTGGTGTGTGTGTGTGTGTGTTGTGTTCGTGCCTTCAATGCTCCTACGGTGTGTGTGTGTGGTGTGTGTGGGGTGTGGTGTGTGTCGCGCTTCAAGCAATCCAATGCCCCGAGCCTCCCGTGGTTCCCGGCGCAGACCTCTTGTTCGACACAAGCGGAATAATAAAATACGGTTACGTGGCGTCGTACAGATGTCCCTACGGAACGCTGATCGGAGAATCGGACCTCGTCTGCACTGAACACGGAACGTGGAGCGCTCCTGCTCCTCGGTGTGAAGGTCGGCGCCAGATTCGCTTCCAATCATCAATCTGCCAGAGATTTCCTTCCATTCTGAGCCTTTTTTTAACGAATGAAACGTGGTGGTACGCGTTATACGTGTATATTGCGTCATAACAAAGTGAATGAAATCTCTGCCCTCCTTTCCGTTAGTTACCTGTCCTCCAATCAAACTGTGGTTCGGAGTAATAGTGTCTGGAATGAGACCGCGATACCCACCCGGGAGCAGGGTGAATTTCAAGTGCAACCCAGGACGAAGGATAAGCGGCCCCAACGTCATCACATGTGGGGTGGATGGATACTGGAAGCCAAGTCTCCCTCACTGTGTAATTTGGTACGATTTCAATATTTTTACACAAATAGTCGTTATTCTGTACCAGTGTTGCACGATGTATCGGTACTAGAAAGGTTTATCGCGATACCCTGCTTTTAGAAACGATACGATTCTTCTTTGCTTTGAAACGATGTCCATTGTGAAAAGCGCTATAGAGGTAAAGGAACTTGAACTTCATTTTTTTTTTTTTATTACGGCTGTAGTTTTAGGGTTTTGGTGTTTTTTTTATGTATTTATTTATTTATTTATTCGGGGTTTTTTTTCTCGGATGCACTCCGACTTCCATCCTGATAAAACTTGGTAAATAATTTTATATATTTTTTATATAATTTATATATATATATATATCATATATAGATAATAATTATATCTTCGTCCTTCATTTCATTATTATCTCAGTCAATGTCATTCATATCATTCATGACTCTCTATGCTATATCACGGCATCTTCTTCTGTCGGGTCATCGGGAGTCTGTGTCTATCTCAGGGTGTCTATGTCTAGGCATTAAGGCAGGATACACCCTGGATGGAATGCCAACCATCACACACACAACACACACATTCACACACACATTCATACACTAGGGACAATTTTCCAAGGTGCCAATAAACCTACCTGCATGTTTTTTTGGACCGTGGGGAAACCGGAGAACCGGGAGAAAAACCCCTTGAGCACGGGGAGAACAGCACAAACACACACACACACACATGGCCGAGAGGGAATCGAACCCGGACCCTGGCGTGTGAGGCGAACGTGCTAACCAATACACTAAACACCAGTGTCCCTCTATATATATATATATATTATATAATATATATATATAATTATATATAATATATAATATATATATTATATATATATCTATATATATATATATATATTATTAATTTTTTTTTTTTTTTTTTTTAAAGTTTAATAAACCTTCATCTTCTACGTTCTACATTAGGGTGTTTACCGATAAATAAAAACAAAGTTTTGCTTTCGATTTATTTTTTGTGCCGTAGTATCAGTTTGGTATCGGTATCGTGACATTTAAGGTGGGTATCGTACCGAAGTCGAACATTTACTAGACAAGGTGCTGTTTTTATTATCTTTTTTTTTTTTTTTACGTCTTTAGCCAATAACAAAAAAAAGGAACTTGTTGATTTTTTAATCATTGTTTAATTATTCAAAATCTCTTACACATATTTTCCAGATATCTTTCACTTGAGGGACTTCCCAGCACGTTGACCACAGCTATAACTTCACTACCCTGGAAAATGCAGTTAATAAGCTTTCCTCATAATATCTATTCGTGCTACTTTGAACTTAAGTATACTCTGTAAAATAATATATTAAGCAGTTAAACTTTTTATTTTTTTTCTGGGTTAATTTTACCGCTTCCATGAAACGCATTAAATCTTTCCCTCTATTCAGTTCTGTTTGAACGAGAGTCATTGTTCTGAAAATATACTACATTTCTATTTCTCTATTTTTTGTTGTTGTTTTTTGTTGTTGTTGTTTTTTTTTGTTTGTTTTTTAACTGACATGTTGTACCCAGAGCGGATCCATTCATGAAGTTTTTGATATTGGGATTGAAGAATTTTCCTTGCATGAAAGCGTCTCACATGTTGCTCTTTTGAATGTCAATCTAACTGCTGATTTTTATTCCAATGCACTTTCGTCCGTTATAAATTGTTAACATGTGTGTCCCGTTTTATTATCCGGAGGGAGAATCTCCTGTTGCAGTTTGCAGTGTTGGAACACACACAAATCCCGTTGATTTAAAATAACAATTCCAAAATATCGTAGTCTTAAAAGCTTTATTAGTGTTATTATTACTTAGTAGAGTAGATTATTATTTTTAATAAATACATGAATCGTGAATACATAGTATATGAAGAATATAATCCTTTATAGTGGTCACATAAACATTACAGCACAGTGAAATTCTTTCTTCCATAATCCCAGCTTGTTTGTATTTGGTATCTGGGGCAGAGCGCAGGGTCAGCCATGAACGGCACCCCTGGAGCATAGAGGGTAAGGTCTACTCAAGGACCCAAGCCATCAGCAGCTGGCCAAACCGGGCTCGAACCGGATTTTCCTATCAGCAGCCCAAGCGCCTTAGACCCACTGAGTTACCCCCTTCAGTTCGGCATTTTAGTTTTATGATACTGTTTTTGGAAAATACGTCTCGTGTACCATCTCCGCTACATTTGCGTAAACATATGACACTTTTAATAAAAAGGAATTTAAAAAAAATAGAAATAAACTTGCATATGTAGACAGATAAACTTCCTGATAATTGTTTAAGATTGTGTTTTAATGTGGGGAAAAGAAAATGCACTGTCCATCCGTGTGTGTGTGGGTGTGTGTGTGTGTGTGTGTGTGTGTGTGTGTGTGTGTGTGTTGGGTGTGTGTGTGTGTGGTTTGTGTGTGTGTGTGACTGATGGTCATGTGTGTGTGTGCCACTGTGGTTGTGCGGGTGTGTGGTGTGTGTGGGAGCAGGATTCCATTCATGACTGTAATACGGGGTTGGGATTGTGGATTGAAGAATCACCTTGCCGTGTATGAGTCATGAGCATCCTTTTAATGTTGCTAGCTTTAGAATGTCGCGTTCTATTCCCTCATTCTGATTGCTTATTCCAATGCACTTTCTTCCGTTGTGTAATCTGGATTGTTAATTCTGTGTGGTGTCCATTATGTTTTATGATGATGATGGATGGCGATTAACACATCGCTGTTGAGTGCAGTGACAATAACAAAAAAAAGGAACTTGTTGATTTTTTAATCATTGTTTAATTATTCAAATCTCTTACACATATTTTCCAGATATCTTTCACTTGAGGGACTTCCCAGCACATGACCACAGCTATAACTACTACCCTGGAAAATGCAGTTAATAAGCTTTCCTCATGAATATTCATATCGTGCTACTTTGAACTTAAGTATACTAATGCTAAAATAATATATTAAGCAGTTAAACTTTTTATTTTTTTTCTGGGTTAATTTTACCGCTCATGAAACGCATTATTAAATATATTCAGTTCTGTTTGAACGAGAGTCATTGTTTCTGAAAATATACTACATTTCTATTTCTCTATTTTGTTGTTGTTGTTGTTGTTGTTTGTTGTTGTTGTTGTTGTTGTTGTTGTTAAACTGACATGTTGTACCCGGGAGCAGGATTCCATTCATGAAAGTTTTGTGATATTGGGATTGAAGAATTTTCCTTGCATGAGAAGCGTCTCACATGTTGCTCTTTTGAATGTCAATCTAAATGCTGATTTTTATTCCAATGCACTTTCTTCCGTTAATAAATTGTTAAATGTGTGTCCCGTTTTATTTCCGGAGGTGAGAATGCTCGCTGTTTGCAGTTTGCAGTGTTGTGAACACACACAAATCCCGTTGATTTAAAATAACAATTCCAAAATATTTAGTATTAAAAGCTTATTAGTGTTATTATTATTAGTAGTAGTAGATTATTATTTTTAATAAATACATGATCGTGAATACATTAGAATAGAAGAATAGAATAGCCTTTATTGGTCACATTTACATTACAGCACAGTGAAATTCTTTCTTCGCATATCCCAGCTTGTTGTTGGTATCTGGGGTCAGAGCGCAGGGTCAGCCATGATACGGCGCCCCTGGAGCATAGAGGGTTAAGGGTCTTGCTCAAGGACCCAATGGCGGCAGCTTGGCCATACCGGGGCTCGAACCCGGATCTTCCGATCAGCAGCCCAGCGCCTTAGACCCACTGAGTTACCCCCTCATTAACGGCATTTTAGTTTTATGATATGTTTTTGGAAAATACGGTCCCGTGTACACAATCTCCAGCTACATTTTGTGTAAACATATGACACTTTTAATAAAAAGGATATTTAAAAAAAAGAAAGATAAAAAAATAAACTTGCATATGTAAGAGGATAAAACGGTCCTGGTAATTGTTTAAGGATTTTTGTTTAATGTTGGGGAAAGAAAATGCAAAAACCTGTCCATCCAGTCCTCCGTGTGGTTGTGTTTTGTGTGGGTTTGTGTGTGTGTGTGTGTGTGTGTGTGTGTGTGTGTGTGTGGTGTGTGTGTGTGTGTGTGTTGTGTGTGTATACGGAGGGTTTGGGGTTTTGCGTCACGCCCCCGTCATGACGCATCCTTTTAATGGGCTCTAGACGCGTTCATTCCCTCATTCTGAGCTGTGGACATGGCGGTGACGGTGTGGACTTGTGTGATGGTGATGATGATGATGATGGCGCACCTCGTGGGTGAGTAAAACCGTGTATCTGCAGATCTGTCCACCTGTATCCGTCCCTAGATCATTTAATCCAGTAGATCCAACTCTGATGCGTTAAAGCGTATATATTTGTATTTACGCGCCCTGAATAAATGAGTTGCTACCTTAATAAACACCTTTAATATAGCTCGTTTGCAAGTCACTGCGTGTGATTGGATCTCCACTGGATCCGAAATTTGCTGTATGAGATCAATCAGATCTCCACACTGTTTTTGTTCCCCCGAACCTGGAGCGTTTTGGAGCAATCCCATTTATGGTTGAGCAGCGCCCTCTGCTGGTGCGTCTGTAAAAGATCCCATAAATGGTCCGTATTCTGTATCACAGTCATGTCTTTCATTCTCCCGTTCATCGGATGTTGGATAGATCTCCTGATCTGATACAAATGTTAAATCTACCGACTGGATTCGATTTACCGGGTGCTACAATGGGAGAGGTGAATTACTTGATATTTCTATTTCTTCTGCTGACGGATGCAGTTGGATTGGTACATTTGTTGAATCTACTGACTAAATCTGATCTAGTGAAGGATACACTTGGAGAGAAACGCTCAGTGGATTGGATCTAGTAATTGATACAGTTAAATCTTGTACTAAATTTCGTTTACTGACTGACTTCATTAGTCAGTCATATTTTCATTTTATTTTTCTTTACAAATTCCTTGGATAATTAAGGACCTTCCCAATAGGGACCGGTTTCCCACAGGGAATATTCGGTGGTAACCAGTGTTGGGGAGGAACTCGTTACATGTAACGTAATTTAATTACAAAATAAAAGTAACCTGTTACAGTTACAGTTTGATTAATAAATAATAAATAAATAAATAAATAAATAAATAAATAATGGGGTGTATATCTCAGTGGGAGAGGCACGGTGGCGTAGTGGTTAGCACATTCGCCTCATACCGCCAGGATCCGGGTTCGATTCCCGTCTCGGTCATGTGTGTGTGGAGTTTGTGCATGTTCTCCCCCGTGCCTCAGGGGGTTTTTCTCCGGGTTCTCCGGTTTCCTCCCCCGGTCCAAAAACATGCACGGTAGGTTGATTGGCACCTTGGAAAATTGTCCCTAGTGTATGAATGTGTGTGTGTGTGTGTCCTGTGATGGGTTGGCATTCCATCCAGGGTGTATCCTGCCTTAATGCCCATAGACGCCTGAGATAGACACAGACTCCCCGTGACCCGAGGGAAGATCGGATAAAGCGGTAGAAGATGAATACATTTACATTTGCGGTATTTAGCAGACGCCCTTATCCAGGGCGACGTACAGAAAGTGCTTTAAGTCTCAATTCAAGGATAAGATTTATTCAAGAAAGGTTAATACAAACTCAAGTACACAAGAATAGACAGTTGCCTTTTTTTGTTTTTTTTTTTGTTTTTTTTTATGGATTTCTGGACAGTGAGGTAAAAGAGAATAAAAGGAATGTTAGGATAGGTGTTGTTGGAAGAGGTAGGTCTTCAGTCGACGTTTGAATGTAGACAGTGTCTCCGTTGTTCGAATCTCCAGTGGAAGTTCGTTCCACCACATCGGTGCCAGAACAGAGAAGAGCCTTGAGCTGGCCTTACCTTTTACCCTGAGAGACGGTGGAACCAGACGAGCAGTGCTGGACGCTCTCAGGCAGCGAGGTGCAGTACGGGAGGTGATGAGGTTTCTGGAGGTATGATGGTGCAGATCCATTTTTTGGCTTTGTAGGCGAGCGTCAGTGTTTTGTATCTGATGCGTGCAGCTACAGGAAGCCAGTGGAGCGAGCGCAGCAGTGGGGTGGTGTGAGAGAATTTAGGCAGGTTGAACACGAGTCGCGCAGCTGCATTTTGAATCATTTGCAGTGGACGAATAGTGTTCTGAGGTAGAACCTGCCAGCAGAGAGTTACAGTAGTCCAGTCTCGAGATGACGAGATACTGATCCAGGACCTGAGCAGCCTGAGTGGATAAAAATGGTCGAATCCTTCTGATGTTGTAGAGAAGGTAACGACAAGAGCGAGAAATGTTAGAAATATGGGAAGAGAAAGATAATGAATGAATGAATGAAAGACTGACTTCATATATTAAATCCGACTAGACTAAAATGATTGGATAGATATTTGGACTAAATCTAAATAGACTGGTGCCTATTACTAGAAGAAAGGTCACGAATTTTGCTCAGTCTAAACACTGACATTTCCATTTTTGCACCGATGCTATCTGTCCATCTCTCTTTTACTATCTCTCCCTCTCTGTCTCTCCAACATTCTTCTCATCAGTCCCTCAGTCATCGCCTCCACCGTTTTCCTCTCCAGCGCCTAGCAAAGACAAAACATGTCCAAAACCACCCAGGGTTAATAAAGCTACGTATGATATAACGAAGCACAACTACACATCCGGAGAGAAGATTTCATACATCTGCAACTTTGGCTTTCGGCTGAAAGGCAACAAAAGCGAACTCGAGTGTTTGACATCTGGAAAATGGAAACCGCGCGGTGCAGCTTGTGATCGTAAGTCGGACAGATTTATTTCTTTATTTATTTTGGTGATAAATTGTCTTTTACAGTAACGTACATGTAGCTCAGTGCAGTGATAAAATTGTGTTGGAGATTATTATTGAGTGAAGCATCCGTTATGAATGCCTTATAAGTCATTTTTTTAATGAACTATTATTCCAAATGGGGGTATGGGGTCGCCTCACACCTCCAGGGTAGGGGTTCGATTCCCGTCTCGGCCATGTGTGTGCGTGTGTGTTCTCCCCGTGCCTCAGGGTTTTTTTTCTCCGGGTTCCCCGGTTTCCTCCCCCGGTCCAAAAACATGCACGGTAGGTTGATTGGCACCTTGGAAAATTGTCCCTAGTGTATGAATTTGTGTGAGTGAAATGTGAGTGTGTGTGTGTGTCCTGTGATGGGTTGGCATTCCATCCAGGGTGTATCCTGCCTTAATGACCATAGATGCCTGAGATAGACACAGACTCCCCGTGACCCGAGGGAAGATCGGATAAAGCGGTAGAAGATGAATGAATGAATGAATGAATAGTCAAGAAGTTAAAAATGAATCAACACCTTGTGGCCAACCAAAATTGAGAAGATGGTCATGTGACAGGTGCACCTTACTGCAGAGATTTATTTATTTATTTTGCAAACAGGAATTGAAGTATTCCACATTTTTGTTTTAAAGAGAAAAGTTGCCGCTCGGCCGGGGAGGTCCAGAACGGACGTTACCGCTACACCGGCTCTTTGTTCGGGGACACTGCGACTGCCACGTGCAACGCAGGGTAAGACATCAGTCACGACAACTTTTGTAAATGCTATTAACGATTAAATAACAACAGTAAAGTCGCCACTGTAAACGTAGTTGTTCTTTGTACGCATTTGTCTTTTGTTGCATAGCTTTTTAAGCTAATTTGATTGTTATTTATTGATGACATTCCAGCTTTAAACGGAAAAAATGACACTTCACTATGAATTTTGGTTTAGGTACCACCTTGTCGGTGTGGGTGTGAGACACTGCACGAGCAATGGATGGGATGGAAGAGTAGCTGTTTGTGAGGGTAGGCGTGAGTGTGTGTGTGTGCGTGCGTGCGTGTGTGTGTGTGTGTGTGTGTGTGTGTTTTCTTTAAATTCTTATGGTTCTTGGTGATCAGTGATTTGAAGCCACATTTTTCACTTTAAGCATCTAACAGACGCGTGCATCCAGAAACACGGTATAAATGGCAGTATAAATTTGCTCTGAAGTTGCAAAGTCCAAGATTTTTCAAGACCGAGATCTTTCCATGGGAATTTAATTGGAATCGTTTTCATTAAAACAGCCGGAAAAACGCTTAAATTCTAATATTACAGAAAATGACTCGCTAGAAGTTGCAAACGACTAAGCTTTAGTGTATGCGAGTGTCAACAAAATGCAGTTTATTCTATTCAAATATTCGTAATTTTACCAAATATGTCTAATTATACCGAATAGTCTCGCGGTTTACACAGGACGAATTCATGTGTAATTATTTTCATATTCAGATTTTTATTTGTTTATATATATATATATATATATCTTGTGAGTAAAACCGTGTCCACCCCTGTATCAGTCCGTAGACCATTTAATCCAGTAGATCCAACTCTGATGCATTAAAGCAGACATGTCCAAAGTCCGGCCCGGGGGCCAAATGCGGCCCGTGGTCAAATTTAATCTGGCCCGCAGCCTCTGTAATAAAATTAATAACTTCTGGCCCGCACATATCTTAGTAAGTGCTGTTCTTTGCTGTTCCTAATTTACCCACTAGAGGGCAGGAGCACTCTACACCCCGCACATATACTTAATAAGTGCTGTTATTTCCTAATTGCTGTTCCTAATTTACCCACTAGAGGCAGGAGCACTCTATCAATACCTCTGCGACATCACCCCGTGTAAACTTTTACTTGTGCTAATCTAGATCTCAGTATGCACCCGTCACATTAATGCAGGCATCAGTCATTTGGCAAGGCAATTTGTCATTTAAATAACTCTGACTTCATTTTGTTTTGTTCAGTCACAAATTCAGACAAGTTGTCAGTTTTCACTCCAGAATAAACCGTTCAATCAACATTTATATTTGATGATATGTCATATATCAAATTAGTCCTGCACTTGTGGATAATCGTTTCTGTTATTCAAAAATTCTGTGAACATTGAACTCCCATGATAATATAATTCATGTTCAAATGAACCAAAATACATGTTTGATTGTTAAAATGAAAATAAAAAAGAAAATGTGAAACACAGATTGGCTTGCTGCCTTGTTTGATTGTTAAAATGAAAATAAAAAATAAAATGTGAAACCCCACGCGGGCGACGCACGCGACCGGTTTGGATAAAGATAGTAAAATAGGACGGCGTATTTAATGAGCTGTGTTCCCGTCTGCGCCCGTCCCGTGGATGAGTCCGGTGACGCCCGTTAGCATTGTCGTTTTTTGAACTGCTGTGGTTACGTTGTTGTGTCATTGCGAAGATGGGGTAAAATTTGTGAAAGGGAAAATGGACTGTTTTTAGGAGGCCATCACTCAGAGGCTCCGACACGACGCGACGGGACGAGGCCTGTTGTCGGCACGCTAGGCGCCACACTTGCTAAACTCTGTTTAAATATATTGTTGCTTTATGTAATGAACGTCAGCCGAGGTCGGCCCTCCCACATTTTACACCATCAAATCCGGCCCCCTGTGCAAAAAGTTTAGACACCCCTGCATTAAAGTGTATATATTTTTATTTATGTGCCCTGAATAAAAGAGTTCTTACCTTAATATAGATCGTTTGCAAGTCACTGCGTGTGATTGGATCTCTACTGGATCCTAAATTTGCTTTATGAGATAAATCAGATCTCGACACTGTTTTTTTTTCCTCGAACCTGGAGCGTTTTTTGAGCAATCCCATTTATTGTTGAGCAGCGCCCTCTGCTGGTGCGTCTGTAAAAGATCCCATAAATAGTCCGTATTCTGTATCACAGTGATGTCTTTAATTCTTGTGTATATATAATTCTATGTGTATATATAGTGTGTAAGGTTTTTGTATGTATATGTTATAGCTAACCAGTGCCCTGAGCCTCCAGAGGTGCCGAATGCGGACATATTTGTAGGGACAAGTGGGGTGATAAAACCGGGTCACGTGGCGTCTTACAGTTGTCGTTTTGGCACGTTGATCGGCGAATCGGACATCACCTGCACTGAAGATGGCACATGGAGCCCCGAGGCTCCTCACTGTAAAGGTAAAAACGAGTCGTTCATATTCCATAAATGATGCACTCAAGTGTTGCACTATATATTGCAGCACAAGTGTTGGACTATAGGGGGCAGTGTTTACCCATTAAGTGTGTGTGCCTGATTGAAACCCTTGTAAATAATGCAGTTACAGTTTTATATGTATTTAAATTTCTTTTTAGCTTACCAGTTTTTTTTTTGTTTCAGCAGACAAAAACATTACGTGTTTATTGATGTATAAAAAAGTTCCAAACGTTAACGGCATAGTATTGATTTGTTATTGGTATCGTAATATTTAATGTAAATATCTTGGCGAAGATGAAATGTTGATATTATGACTCGTATCTATTTGTGATGTCACGTTTATTCTCATTCAATCCCTTCTTCAATTCTTCTTCGTTTTGCTCGTCATTTGGAACATCACTTATGGCATTTTTCTCATTTGATTTCTTTTTCAGACTAAATTCAGAAAAAAAAATTAATTGCAGCAGGAATCTCCTGACAGCGGAAAGAAATACACTTTCTCTCTCTCTCTCTCTCTCTCTCTCTTCTCTGGTCAGTTTTCCGTGGCATTAAAAAGCACTTATTCAGCAAAGACAATATCTGACGTAATTATTATTGCTGTACTTTGTATTGCTTTATATTAGAATTGCGAGTTGGTGTGTAAGAATGCGTCTTACTTTTTTTCTGTTTGTTTTTAATGGTTTAAATGTTGTCCAAATGATTTCAAAAATCGCATCCTTTTGCTCCTGTATGTTGGATCCAGAATAACCTGGATGTTGACTCATTAAAAGTGTGATGGTGTTTAAATGGAGTAATTGTTGCGAGCTGATAAAGAATAAAATGCAGATATAATTTATATCATGTTTTTTTTTTATTTATTAAAAGAAATGTTATCTTTTACGCTATTTGTGAGTAAAATGATGGCACAAGACCCTCTGACTGAGGAGTGGGATAACGGCACGGTGGACCACCTGAGGCTAATTAGCGGAGATGCGGTTTGTTTGGTTTGTTTTCTTAGCACTCCAAACTGCCTTTAAAATACATCCTTTTACTGTAAAAGTTGTCATTTAATTAATAAGGAGTCTGGATATGGCGGATTTGATGTCATCTGGAGATTCTTCGGCGCTCTCCGAACAGTTATTAGGTGAGTTATGTCGCTTTATAACACTTTCCCCCGGGGATCTGTTGCGCTTCTTTATATTCCGCGCTGTTTGATTCAAAGCAATTGCGTATTAAACTTTACTTACGTAAAAAAAAAAAAAAAAACCCGAGATAAACCTGAAATTTAAAGTAGTAAAATTATTTAGATATATAACAACATATACACTATCAGCTATGGATCAAATCCTAACACGCCATGTTTAATAATACTGTCACAATTCCGACTTGTTGAAATCGACATTTCGTGCATGTTTTCTCGCGTCTTATGAACATTTCTGGCGTGTAGAATGTGGAATCTGAAATCTACATTAGTTAAGGGTGATTGATTATTAATGACACATTTCGGATTATACAATATACGCCAATATTCATAAGACGCAAAACGTTCCTCACGGAAATAACAAATCATTTCGATAAAAGGTTATTGTCGCATTTTATTATCCATATATATAATATATATATATATATATATATATATATATATATATATATATATATATATATATATATCTATTTTTTTATATTTGACTGTATTACGTTACAGTACATTTTAAATGTTTACTGTATTTACGTTACTTGTACCAAAGTTAAAACGCGTGGTAACGTGGGTATTGTACATTCTAGCAATGCGGGAGATACAACAGTAAAGTACTGTACTGTAAACATCTGTACCTTCTGTTTAAGAGTAATTTATTAAGTTTGAAATTCGGGTTTAAATTATAAAGTGTTTTTTTTTTTTTTTCCGTTTTAACCACGTCAAAAATTCAAACAATTCACTGGTGATCTATAGTAATGTAACCCCCCCCCCCCCCCTTATATTATATATTATTATATATATATAATTTAGATAAATGATTATTGGAGCATTTTATATCCATAATATTTAGAGAGAGAAAAGTGTTTGCATGCATTATACATTTCATATGGAGCAGCTTTTCTTTTTTTTTTTTTTTTTTTTTTTTTTTTTTTTCTTTTTTTTTTTTTTTTTTTTTTTTTTTTACTAGCACCAAAACCTTTATTGTTCCTTAAAAAAAATTTCGCCATTTTTTGCTTAGAAACTAACAGTTGTTCGTTTTTCTATCATTTCCATGGCTTTATTTAGTCACAATATAGTTTTCATGCGCTTTAACAGATAAACAAACATTAAATTAAAAAATTAACAAAAACCAAACGCGAAACCATTTGTATAATTATTGGTGAATACCCGTATATTTGACTGTATTACGTCACATTATATTTTAAATATTTAAACTTTTACATTTTAAATGTATTTACGTTAATGGTACAAAAGTTAACTGGCGCGGTAACGTGGGTATTTTACATTCTAGCAATGCGGGAGATACAACAGTAAAGTACTGTACTGTAAACATCTGTACCTTCTGTTTAAGAGTAATTTATTAAGTTTGAAATTATTTAAGGTGCGCATATTTTCCGGTTTAAAGTATAAAAAGTGTTTTTTTTTTTTTTTCCTTTTTTTTTTTAACCACCCAAAAATTTTAACCTTTAACACCACGTCAAAAATGAGCGGTTTTTCACAATTCTCTGGTGATCTATAGTAATGTAATGTGTGTATGTGTATGTATGTGTGTATGTATGTGTATGTGTATATATTTATATATGTATATATATGTATATATATGTATATGTGTATATGTATGTATGTATATATATATATATATGTGTGTGTGTGTGTGTGTGTGTATATATATGTATATATATGTATATATATGTATATGTATATATATGTATATATATGTATATATATATATATATGTGTGTGTGTGTGTGTGTGTGTATATATATATATGTATATATATATGTATATACATATATATGTGTTTGTGTGTGTATATATGTGTGTGTATGTTCTTAAAGTTTAGACAGAAAACAGAGGAGACTCGTGTTTGTACGAACACCAATTCCTTTCATTTAAAAAGACAATACAAAATCCAGACATTTGTTGTTGTTTTTTTTTTATCTTTACATGAGCATTAACAATTTCAAGTGCAAATACCATTACCCACTCCATGCAACACGGTGGCCAAGTCGTTTCTCAAAAGAAAGGAACCCAAAATATTAATCAAACAAAAACATTTCTTCAGCCAGACAGTAACACACACACGCAGACAGCAACACACACAGGCAGACAGCAACACACACCCACACACACACACACACACACACACACAGGAGAAAAAAAAACACTCACAGAGGGTAAAATACAATAATGACAATTTACTTTTTTTTTTTTTTTTACGAACATTCAATAAATCTGGCTAATTTGCCTTAACATTTGTATTTTTGTATATTCATTTGTTGTTTATTACAAACGACCCTTTTTCCCCTCCAGATCCAGCTGCACTGAGATGAACATTTTGGCTATAATCACGAGCCCACGTTTACATTTTGGACCAGACCAAGGCGTTACAGAAGCCTCCTGCTTAAAATAAAGAGGTAAGTAAAGTGATTTCTGGCTTCCTAATTGGTGGGACTCGGGGTGGGAGGTTTTGTTACATGCACACAGATTAGCCAAGAGCAGTGGGACACTTAGTCATTTTTGTTTTTGTTTTTATTTGTTTCCAGCTCCAAACAGCAACTCCACAACCTCATCACATCAGAACATCATCTCAGGAAAATGGAGACGAAAGCGGGAATGAGGTGTCCACAAGTAAAGGTTTGGGAATTTCACACTACAATTTAGACAATTTTAGCCACGGTCAGGATTTAACTGCGAATTCGGTGCGTTTTCTTTAGTTAAAAAATACATATTCGTAGATTTCTTGGTTTTAAGTAAGAATCGAATTGCACGTCTGGTCTGGTCTTTGGAAAAAAAAGGGGGGGGGGGTTAGGGGGGGGGTAACAAAATAATTTTCTTTGAATATAAACATTATAAAAAAAAAAAAAAAAAAAGGGAAAAGGTCTAGAATGTTTTCTCTTTACATAGCAGTTAAAACGGGTCCCTTTTTTTGGATAGTTTGTCTTTTTAACAGGTTTCTTGTCGGCCGCGCGCCAAGACACGGATCCCCATAATAAGCAAATTATTATGGGATGTTTATTTCTACAAGGCTGTTATTTGGGATCGGCTTTAGCTCCTTAGACTTGACGTTAGTCTACGTTCATTTCGTATTTACAATATACAATAAAACAAAGCGACTTCCTTTTCTTTCCGACGGGAATGTTTCAAACGAAACGAAACACACATTCGTAAGGCACACTTCATGTGTTTGGAGTTGTGTGTTTGTGTGTGACGAGTGCAGGCGTACACTAAACCGCGTCATTCCTACACCGGGGGCGGGGACGGGGGACGGGGGACGGGGGACGGGGGGATGGGGGGATGGGGGGTTTGCATGAAACGAATTAACTGTGCGCTACATCTTCACATTGCAGATATTTCCAACAGGTGATTAAAGAGCAGGGCTTCCTGTAAAGGTGGGGGGCCAAAATTAACCGGCCAGCGACAAAGCACTTGCGTTAATCAGCGTGGCCTAACGAGACCTAGTTTTATATACAGGTCTGAGCTAGATTTTATATATATATATATATATATATATATATATATATAATATATATATATATATATATATATATATATATATATATATATATATATATATATATATATATATATATCAATATAGCTCAGACCTGTATATAAGCTAGTAAACTAGGTCTCGTTAGGCCCACGCTGATTAACGCAAGTGCTTTGTCGCTGGCCGGTTAATTTATATATATATAGTATATATATATATATATATATATATATATATATAGTTTCTGGTGTATTTTCCCTTTGAGGGACTTCAGGGAGGTCAATTTAGTGTAGTTTAAAGTGACGACTTAAAACAAACAAATCAAAGAAGCAGCAATCGGTCGCAAAAAAAAACAAAACAACAAACGAACAAAACAAAACGCATCTCCGCCTGGTTCTTTGCAGAACCCGTTCTTGACTCGACAACACGCTTCTCTTTCGATTCAGTCTTTATAATAATGCACTACACGTTCACTAGGCCTCGTTTAAATGAACTCGGCTATACGCTCGCAAACGAATAATCGCTAATGAATGTACTGTTTTTAACAGCGTGGCGGGGGGAGGAAAAAAAAGGACGCTCTGAGAGCTGAACGGCGGGAGCGATTACCAAGTCAAGCGAAACGGGAAAAGGCGGCGTATATAGCCAACACGCGGTACGAACGCGAGGCGTCGACGAGGGCGGTAAGGGAACTCGGACGGGGTTTAGTCGCTCGGATCGCAATTGCTCCGAGGCCTCTATCTATCCGGCGAGCACCGGGACGCCCGACATCGCACGCGTAAAAATCCAGGGGGTGGTGACGGAGACAGGGGAAAAAAAACCCTCGTACCGTAACGCTGCAAATGCGATTATCGCCTTAACGTAAAAAATAAAGTAAAATAATGAAGCGTGGAAAAGGGGGGGGGTTGTTTTGTTTGCGTGTGCTGAACCCTTTAGACTGAAGCCTGCTGTCAGAGTTGGGCCGGAGCGCGTGTAGCCTCGGTGCGTTCGCGGCTACTTGTACGGTCGCAGGAAGGCCGACACTTTGCTGCTGATGAGGCGGATGAAGGAGCGCGGCAGCATCTCGTTGGAATCCCGAGCCGTGTACTTGTAGTAGTTGTTGGGGTGCGCCAGGACGTCGAACAGTGTCTTGATTAGTTTTTTATCCTGATGAGAGAGAGAGAGAGAGAGAGAGATCTAGAGAGAGTAGAGAGAGAGTGGGGGGGGGGGGGGGGTGAGTTTATACAGGAGATGAAGGTGCCGCAATGCTTTAGTCCTCACAGCGTTTCCATTTTTCTAACCTTTAGGATTTCTTGATGGTTTTCGGAGGCATAAAGTCTTCCGTCTCTTACAATGTCCTCCACCAGCTGCTCGTAGTCCTCTACACACAGAAAACGATTCCAATGAACACACTGACATACGGGTTTATCATCAAAAAGCTATATATTATAGTTTAGTTTTATCACAGTTTAAATATGTTTGACATGTGATTAACGCAGTGTATTTCTATGTGCAGGGATCTGCTCCTTCACTCTGCGTCGTGTTGGAGAACGAAGAAAGAAGCTTCAGCGCATCATCCACACTTCGCTTCCTACAAGCCGCCCCCAACCAAAACCCCCCCCCCCCCCCACCGCCCGCCCCCCCGGATTACGCCTGCTAGCTGCGCATTCACAACAGGTATGATCTCCTCACTGTATTAGCGTAACGGAATTCTTAGAGGGACTTAGATATGTACCTAATAATTTCTTTTACTTTTTTTTAACGGTTGTTTAAAATTGTACCATATTTTACAACTAAAACAACCACTAAAAAAAGAGTGAGAGAAATTAATGAATATGACCAGTATTCATTTATGGTGTATTGAAATTGTGTGCCGATTGACAGTCTTGTAAAGATGAGGAGCCCTTGTTTTTTTTCCTATCTTTACAAGTACAACTGTCAATCGCCCCTCCATCCATCCCCTCCACACAGCCAGCCCCCTCCATCACAGCCAATCCATCACACAGCCCCCTCCACCACACCCAATCCCCTCCACCACACCCAATCCCCTCCACCACACCCAATCCCCTCCATCACAGCCAGCCCCTCCCCTCCATCACACATCCAGTCCCCTCCATCACATCCAGTCCCCTCCATCACAGCCAGCCCCCTCCACCAGCCAGTCCCCTCCACCACATCCAGTCCCCTCCACCACAGCCAATCCCCTCCACCACACCCAATCCCCTCCACCTCACCCCAATCCAGTCCCCTCCATCCACAGCCAGTCCCCCTCCACCACAGCCAGCCCCCTCCCCACAGCCAGTCCCCACAGCCACTCCCCCTCCCCACATCCAGCCCCCTCCGTCACAGCCAGTCCCCTCCACACACCCCCTCGAGCCCCCTCCACCATCAGCCCCCTCCATCACACACCGCCCCCTCCCCCATCCATCCCCTCCACACAGCCAGCCCCCTCCAATCCCCTCCATCACAGCCAATCCCCTCCATAACAGCCAATCCCCTCCATAACATCCAATCCCCTCCATCCCATCCCCTCCATCACCATCCCCTCTATCCCTCCATCACATCCAATCCCCACATGTATTTCTATGTGCAGGGATCTGCTCTTCACTCTGCGTCGTGTTGGAGAACGAACGACAACAAAAAGAAGAAAGAAGCTTCAGCGCATCCACTCGCTTCCTACAAGCCGCCCAACCAACCTTCCCCGGATTACGCCTGCTAGCTGCGCATTCACAACACGTATGACCTCCTCACTATATTAGCGTAACGGAATTCTTAGAGGGACTTAGATATGTACCTAATAATTTCTGTTACTTTTTTTTAATGGTTGTTGGAGGTTAATTGTACCATACTTTACAACTAAAACAACCACTAAAAAAAGAGTGAGGAAATTAATGAATACGACCAGGATTCATTTATGGTGTATTGAAATTGTGTGCCAGTCCCCTCCATCACAGCCAGTCCCCTCCATCACAGCCAGTCCCCTCCATCACATCCAATCCCCTCCACAAATCAATCCCCTCCACCACATCCAATCCCCTCCACCACACCAATCCCCTCCATCACAGCAGTCCCCTCCACCATCCATCCTCCAATCCCCTCAAATCCAGTCCCCTCCACCACAGCCAGTCCCCTCCAGCCCCCTCCACCAGCCATCCAGTCCCCTCCATCCACCACCCCTTCCAGCCCCTCCATCACATCAGTCCCCTCCATCCAGCCACCCCTCCAACAAATCCAATCCCCTCCACCACATCCAATCCCCCCCACCACATCCAATCCCCTCCACCACATCCAGCCAATCCCCTCCACCACACCCAATCCCCTCCACCACAGCCAGTCCCCTCCCTCCCCTCCGCCACAGCCCCCCTCCGCCACATCCGTCCCCTCCATCACATCACAGCCAGTCCCCTCCATCCCAGCCCCTCCCCCTCCACCCCCTCCCACAGCCAGCCCCCTCCACCACATCCAGCCCCCTGCACCACATCTCCCCCTGCCAGCCCCCTCCACTCCACACATCCAGTCCCCTCCCCACAGCCAGCCCCCTCCACCACAGCCAGCCCCCTCCACCACAGCCACCCCTCCACCACCACAGCCACAGCCCCCCTCCATAACACAGCCAATCCCCTCCTAACACCAATCCCCTCCATAACAGCCAATCCCCTCTATCCCCTTCCATCACATCCAATCCAAACATGTATTTCTATGTTGCAGGGATCTGCTCCTTCACTCTGCGTCGTGTTGGAGAACGAACGACAACAAAAAGAAGAAAGAAGCTTCAGCGCATCCACTCGCTTCCTACAAGCCGCCCAACCAACCTTCCCCCCCCCGAATTACGCTGCTAGCTGCGCATTCACAACAGGTATGATCTCATCAATATATTAGCGTACGGAATTCTTAGAGGGACTTAGATATGTACCTAATAATTTCTGTTACTTTTTTTTAATGGTTGTTTTAATTGTACCATATTTTACAACTAAAACAACCACTAAAAAAAGAGTGAGAGAAATTAATGAATACGACCAGTATTCATTTATGGTGTATTGAAATTGTGTGCCAGTCCCCTCCCGCATCACATCCAGTCCCCTCCATCACATCCAGTCCCCTCCATCACAGCCAGTCCCCTCCATCACATCCAGTCCCCTCCATCACAGCCAGCCCCCTCCACCACAGCCCCCCCTCCACCACAGCCAGTCCCCTCCGTCACAGCCAGTCCCCTCCGCCACAGCCAGTCCCCTCCGCCACATCCAGTCCCCTCCATCACATCCAATCCCCTCCACCACATCCAATCCCCTCCATCACATCCAGTCCCCTCCATCACAGCCAGTCCCCTCCACCACCAGTCCCCTCCATCACATCCAGTCCCCTCCATCACAGCCAGTCCCCTCCATCCACCAGCCCCCCACCACAGCCAGCCCCCTCCACCACAGCCAGCCCCCTCCACCACAGCCAGTCCCCTCCATCACAGCCAGTCCCCCTCCATCACAGCCAGTCCCCTCCACCACAGCCAGTCCCCTCCTCACAGCCAGTCCCCTCCACCACAGCCAGTCCCCTCCACCACATCCAGTCCCCTCCACCACAGCCCCCCCCTCGCCCACAGCCACCACAGCCAGCCCCCTCCACCACAGCCAGCCCCCTCCACCACAGCCAGTCCCCTCCATCACAGCCAGTCCCCTCCATCACAGCCAGTCCCCTCCATCACAGCCAGTCCCCTCCATCACAGCCAGTCCCCTCCACCACAGCCAGCCCCCTCCACCACAGCCAGTCCCCTCCATCACCCGCATCCAGTCCCCTCCATCACATCCAGTCCCCTCCATCACATCCAATCCAAACATGTATTTCTATGTGCAGGGATCTGCTCCTTCACTCTGCGTCGTGTTGGAGAACGAACGACAACAAAAAGAAGAAAGAAGCTTCAGCGCATCCACTCGCTTCCTACAAGCCGCCCAACCAACCTTCCCCGGATTACGCCTGCTAGCTGCGCATTCACAACAGGTATGATCTTCTCACTGTATTAGCGTAACGGAATTCTTAGAGGGACTTAGATATGTACCTAATAATTTCTTTTACTTTTTTTTAACTAAAAAAAGAGTGAGAGAAATTAATGAATACGACCAGTATTCATTTATGGTGTATTGAAATTGTGTGTTTAAATGATCTGATTCGATTGACAGTTGTACTTGTAAAGATAGAGAAAAAAAACAATGGACAAAACAACCTTTTTTGATGATGTACGTTTATTACTCTTAAAGGCGCTCACCGTCGTACGTGACGTATGGGATGTGGAAGCCTCGTGCGCTGTTGACGTCGTTGGATTTGAAATTGATCCACAGGCGCCGCGACCGAGCTGTGAAGGCGATGGGCCTCTCGTACGTCTGACACGTCTCGTAGGTGGTTATGGACGTCACTGACCCTGGGTTTCGTGGAGAAAAAGGTTAGTGTAAAATATTTTATTGATTGCTTTATCTGATCTTTCCTCAGGTTAGGGGGAGCCTGTGCCGATCACAGGCGTCTACGGGCATTAGGGAGGTAACCGGAGGGGAAAAACCCGGAGGCAAGGTAAGAACATTCACACTCCACACACACATGCCCGAGGCGGGAATCGAACCGGGGACCTTAGAGGTGGGAGGCGAACGTGCTAACCACTAAGCCACGGTGGGGCCGGCCTGCGCTTTAACGGAACATTATGATCTCCTTTAAATTGTATTATTTTTTTAAAAATAGGGTATTGTACAACACTACTTTACCTATGCACCTAGTCACATAGGCTATGTCCCTTGGCACATAGCCTATGCGCCAAGGCACATAGCCTATGCGCCAAGGCACATAGCCTATGCGCCAAGGCACATAGCCTATGCGCCAAGGCACATAGCCCAAGGCACATAACCTGCACCAAGCCAAACCTATGCACCAAGCACATAGCCTATGCACCAAGGCACATAGCACCAAGGCACATATGCACCAAGGCCAAGGCACATAACCTAAGCACCAAGGCACATATATGCACCAAGCCAAGGCACATGGGTATGCGCCAAGGCACATAGGGTATGCGCCAAGGCACATGGTATGCGCCAAGGCACATAGGGTATGCGCCAAGGCACATAGGGTATGCACCAATATATGCGCACAAGGGCACATGGTATGCACCAAGCCAAGCACCAAGCACATAGCCTATGCGCCAAGGCACATAGCCTATGCGCCAAGGCACATAGCCTATGCGCCAAGGCACATAGCCTATGCGCCAAGGCACATAGGGTATGCCCAAGCCATATGGCCAAGGCACATAGGGTATGCCCAAGGCACATATGCGCCACCAAGGCACATAACCTAAGCACCAAGGCACATAACCTATGCGCCAAGGCACATAGCCTATGCGCCAAGGCACATAGCCTATGCACCAAGGCACATAACCTATGCACCAAGGCACATAACCTATGCACCAAGGCACATGGTATGCACCAAGGCACATAACCTAAGCACCAAGGCACATGCAACCAAGGCACATAGGCACATAACTATGCACCAAGGCCATAGCACATATGCACCAAGGCACATAGGGCACCAATGCACCAAGGCACATAGGGTATGCCCACACATAGCCCAAGCAAGGCACATAGGGTATGCGCCAAGGCACATATGCCCTCACCTATGCGCCAAGGCACATGGTATGCACCAAGGCACATAACCTATGCGCCCAAGGCACATAGGGTATGCACCAAGGCACATAACCTATGCACAAGGCAAGGCACATAACCTATGCACGGGTAGCACCACAGCACCTATGCACCATATGCGACCAGGCACATAAGCACCAAGGCACATAGGTATGCACCAAGCACATAACCTAAGGGTATGCACCAAGGCACATAACCTATGCACCAAGGCACAGGTATGCACCAAGGCACATGGTATGCACACATAGGGTATGCACCAAGGCACATAGGGTACCTAAGTTCACAAGGCACATAACCTGCGCCAAGGCACATAGGGTATGCACCAAGGCACATAACCTATGCACCAAGGCACATGGTATGCACCAAGGCACATATGCACCTATGCACCAAGGCACATAACCTAACCTGAACCAAGGCACATAACCTATGCACCAAGGCACATAACGGTACCAAGGCACATATGCACCAAGGCACCAGGCACATAACCTATGCACCAAGGCACATAACCTATGCACCAAGGCACATAACCTATGCACCAAGGCACATAACCTATGCACCAAGGCACATAGGGTATGCGCCACCAAGGCACATAGGGTATGCGCCAAGGCACATGGTATGCGCCACCTATGCACCAAGCACATAGGGTATGCACCAAGGCACATAGCCATGGCACATATGCACCAAGGCACATAACCTATGCACCAAGGCACATAACCTAAGCACCAAGGCACATAACCTATGCACCAAGGCACATAACCTAAGCACCAAGGCACATAACCTATGCACCAAGGCACATAACCTAAGCACCAAGGCACATAACCTATGCACCAAGGCACATAACCTATGCACCAAGGCACATGGTATGCACCTATGCAGGCAAGGCATGGTAAGGCACCAGGGTATGCGCCACATACATGCCTATGCACCAAGGCACATGGGTATGCACCAAGGCACATAGGGGCACATAGGGTATGCACCAAGGCACATGGTATGCGCCAAGGCACATATATGCACCAAGGCACATAGGCCTAAGCCGCAAGGCACATAGGGTATGCGCCAAGGCACAACCTAAGCACCAAGGCACATAGGTGCCTATGCACCAAGGCACATAACCTATGCACCAAGGCACATAACCTATGCACACATGGCACATATGCACCAAGGCACATGGTATGCACCAAGGCACATAGGGTATGCACCAAGGCACATAGGGTATGCCCAAGGCACATAACCTGCACCAAGGCACATAGGGTATGCACCAAGGCACATAACCTATGCACCAAGGCACATAACCTATGCACCAAGGCACATGGTATGCACCAAGGCACATAGCACCAAGGCACATATGCACCAAGGCACATAACCCAAGGCACATAAGCACCAAGGCACATAACCTATGCACCAAGGTATGCACCAAGGCACATAGCACCAAGGTATGCACCAAGGCACATAGGGTATGCACCAAGGCACATGGTATGCACCAAGGCACATAGGGTATGCGCCAAGGCACATAGGGTATGCGCCACCTATGCGCCAAGGCACATGGTATGCACCAAGGCACATAACCTAAGGGTACCCAAGGCACATATGCACCAAGGCACACAAACCTGGTAACCTATGCACCAAGGCACATAACCTAAGCCTATGCACCAAGGCACAAGGCACATAACCTATGCACCAAGGCACATGGCACACCAAGGCACATAGGGTATGCACCAAGGCACATAACCTATGCACCAAGGCACATAAGCTATGCACCAAGGCACATAACCTATGCACCAAGGCACATAACAAGGCACATAACCTATGCACCAAGGCACATAACCTATGCACCAAGGCACATAACCTATGCACCAAGGCACATAACCTAAGCACCAAGGCACATAACCTATGCACCAAGGCACATAACCTATGCACCAAGGCACATAATGGAATGAAATCCAATTTGCCACTTACAGTTTTTCCTCATCACCAGCACGTCTCCACAGTCATCCTCAGACGGGAGGAAGATCTCCGGCACGACGATGAGGATTTTGCGCTTGCTGGGAGGGTTGATGGTCCAGATGCACTCCACGTTAGCAGGATAATCTCCGGGGTAGTTCGGAGACTCGATGTAGCCGATATACTCCCCGATTTCACCTCCGCATTCTCGATCTGTACACAGACACACGGCGCATGGCGGGGATCCGAGGCATTCTACACGCATCCGGGCTGGAAAGTAAAGTGGACTTACTCTTGCACTGAGACACGCTGGTGGCCCCGTCGAAGTCCGTGGTGGTGTTCCCGGGGCAGGAGATACAGTAATTCTGCTTGAAGTCTGTTTGATACGTTCCCAGCGGACACCGGATACACCGGTGCACAGAAGTGTTGTAGTAATGTCCTGGTGGACAAGACACTGCAAAACACAAACACACCAACATGTTTACAGTGTAGACGTTACACCACAGGCCACATCCAACCCCATCAAATTGACCTTGTCCTGTAATTGTCTGATGTTCCACCAGATGGCGCATTAGGCACAGTGCTATGTTGAGTATTATCATTAATGACTTGTTTGTGTTTGACAGACGGGGCTCTGCTAGAAGCAGATGCGTACATATCAACGTTACCTCTGAGCCGAAAAGTTTGCTCACTTTACTAGCACTTTAAGAGTGACACCTGTAGTTCCTAGTGTTCGACTACAGGGGGTGCTGTTTTGCCAATTCACCGCTTCTACATTGAGTTGAATCTACATGTCTCTAAATAAAAACTACATTTATATTCTAATACTTTTACGTTGCATTATTTCCCGCCCCCTCCCTCCATGTTATTTAATTGCTATCAGTATAACAGTTAGCATTGCGGTTACGTAATCGCCAAAATCAAGGCTTACCTTTGACCTCGCAGTCGTAGAAGGAGCTGGACGCCTCTCTCTTCGTGTCGAGGCCACCTCCGCACGGGAAGCAGAGCGTTCTGCCGTGGTCGGGCTGGTATGTGCCTCGCGGGCACGGCTGGCACGGTTTCAGGCCGTCGCTGGAGTAATATCCGGGTGCACACTGACCTTAAATCACAACGGCGCAAGGTTAGCGTACAATTTCCACCCGAACAAACATTAGATACCACACGGGGCTTTGCACATGACTCATTACCTTGACAGTCTCTTCGAGCTGTCTGCTGCTGATTGGTTGACCGCGCTTACCTGAGCAGGAAGTGATGTTTCGGGCACCGGGCGAGCCGTGGCGGTCTCCTCCAGGGCAAAGATCGCAGGCCAGTTGACCCTCGCGCTCCTGGAAGGTCCCAGGAGGACACTGGACACAGCGCTCCGTCTCGCCGTGGTAATAAGAACCGGGCAAACATCTGACTGAGAGAGCAGTCACGAGGGGGAGCCAGTGAGACATCATCGATACGAAGGGTTGTTCTTTTTTTTTTTTTTTTTTTTTTTTTTCCTGTTTGTCTTTAGAACGCACAGGTTCCAAAACCGGCTCCGTTACAGCTTCACTGTCTCCCCGGAGCGAGTGCTCAGTGTGTGTGTGTAGATATGGCTTCGTACAGCTTTACTTGGATGCAGAGTCTCCAATGCATCCTTGAAAAGTGTGTGTGTGTATATATATGCACATATACACACACACTCACACATATACACACACAAGCACTGAGTTGCCAAGTTAGTAGATTGACCTACCTTCAGCGTATATATACATACATATGTGTATGTATATGTGTGTGTGTGTGTGTGTGTGTATATATATTATATATATATATATATATCTATATATATATATATATATATATATATATATATATATATAGATATATACACACACATGCATATTTATGTATAAGTGTATATATGTATATATGTATATATGTACATACACATACACACACACACACACACCATATATATATATATATATATATATATATATATATATATATATATATACATATATATATACACAAACATATACACATACATGTGTGTGTGTATGTATATTGCAGCCCATTTGTCCTGTGTATCATATTTTTACTAGTTAAAAGTGGTTTTGAACTCAGGTGCTACAGGTGGATGATCTTACCACATCGGCCGCTGTCCCGCTCTTTCCCCGGGCCGCAGTGTTCCTGTTTGTCGGCCGCCTGCGTGACTCTCTGTGCGACTTCGTACTCCAGACCGGCCACGCGGATCAGGAACCTTTCCTGGTTGATGGACTTCTTCAGAGCTTTGATAGAAGACTTCATCTTCTGCTCCATTTGTTTCCTCACACAGTTCAGGTCGCAGGTGCCTGCATGGAGCGGCAGCACACAAAACACTCAACACTCAACGCAGTGTTTCCATACTGAGAAGTGCAATGACCGGTTTCGAACAGTAGATGGCGCTGTTGCACAGGCGATCGTAAAAGGTCCACCGTGATCTATCACAGTTCGTTTAGTAAAGGTGTGGCGTATATCCGTCCATTTATCCATTCCACTCCTCCATCCATCCATCGTACCCCTCCATCCATCTATCCATCCATCCCACCCCTCCATCCATCTACCCATACATCCATTCCATCCATCCATTCCACCACTCCTCCATCCATCCATCTATCCATACATCCATTCCACTCCTCCATCCACCTATTCCACTCCTCCATCCATCCTTCAACACCCCTCTATCCATACATCCATTCCATCCACCTCACCCCTCCATCCATTCCACTCCTCCATTCATCCATCTCACCCTTCCATCCATTCAGCTTACCCCCCACACCCATCCATCCATCTATTCAGCTCACCCCTCACACCCATCTATCCATCCATCCATTCCACTCCTCCATCCATCCATCCATCTTTCTCACTCCTCCACCCATTCCACTCCTCAATCCATCCACCCATCCATCTCACAGGCGATCGTAAAGGTTCACCGTGATCTATCACAGTTTGTTTAGCAAAGGATTGAAGTGGAGAATAATAACACACTTACCCGTGGTGTCGCCAGGCTTTATCTCCGCCTCCAGTTCCAGAGTGATGCGCGTGACCTCTTTATTGGACGGGTTACGCGTGTGGCGCATTTTGGTCTTCTTGGACGACTCGCACTTGAGATTGACGAAGGTGACTTGGCAGTTGTTGCAGAGCTGACCACCTGCAGTCCACACACTCAAATTACACTCATACTGATACTACATTTAGGCAACAAAACTGAGTAACAATTCATTCATTTTATAATTTTATATATATATATATATATATACACACAGGGATTATAGTGTAGCAAAAATATCCGAATTTATGACCTATGCCTTTTCACCTGGTCCAATCTGCTTGCCTCCGTCTTCGGCTCGTCCCCTGAGTTTGGGGTGCAGGTGGCATTTGGCGTTCTTGATTCGGAACGAGGCCGTCTGCTTCACTGGAGAAGCCAAAGTCTCTACAGGCAAACCAAAGCAGCGTTGGGTCATCCAATCACATTTAATCCTCCAATCAGGTTCATCAATAGCCATCCAATCACAATCATGTTTATCACAATACCAAATATCTGGCCATGTTCACTACAGCAAATCCCCTTCATTACATCCAATCCATTTCATCACATCCAGTCCCCTCCATTATATCCAATCCCCTTCATCACATCCAATTTCCTCCATCACATCTAATCGCCTACATCACATCCAGTCCCCTCCATCACATCCAATCCCCTCCATCACATCCAATCCCTTTCACCACATCCAATCCCCTTCATCACATCCAATCCCCTTCACCCCATCCAGTCCCCTCCATCACATCCAATCCCCTCCATCACAGCCAATCCCCTTCACACATCCAATCCCCTCCATCACATCCAATCCCCTCCATCACACTCCATCCCCTTCACCATCATCCAATCCCCTCCACCACATCCAATCCCCTCCACCACACCCAATCCCCTCCACCACATCCAACCCTCCCACATCCAATCCCCTTCACCACATCCAGTCCACCTTCACCCACATCCAATCCCTCTCCATCACATCCCCTTCCCAATCCCCTCCATCACATCCAATCCATCCCCTCCAATCCTCTTCATCACATCCAATCGCCTCCATCACAGCCAATCCCCTCTACCACATACCAATCCCCTCCATCACAACCAATCCCCTTCACCACATCCAATCCCCTTCACCACATCCAATCCCCTTCATCTCATCCAATCCCCTCCAATCGCCTCCATCACAGCCAATCCCCTCCACCACATCTAATCCCCTCCATCACAGCCAATCCCCTGCCTCCCCTTCACATCCAATCCCCTTCCACCACACAGCCAATCCCCTTCACCACATCCAGTCCTCCACCATCACATCCAATCCCCTCCAATCCAATCCCTTTCATCCAATCCCCTTCACCACATCCAATCCCCTCCAATCCCCTCCACCACATCCAACCCAAATCCAATCCCCTTCACCACATCCAATCCCTCCACCACATCCAATCCCCTTCACCACACTCCAATCCCCTTCCACCACCAATCCAATCCCCCTCAGTCATAGCCCGCCATTCACCACGCCGAAAAAAAAAACACAGCCAAGCGCCAGCCATCCCACAGCCAATCCCCTCCCCCTCCAATCACATCCAATCCCCTCCACCACATCCAATCCTCATTCCAATCCATCCCCTTCAATCCCATCCATCACATCCAATCCCCTCCACACATACAATCCCCTTCACCACATCCAATCCTCTTCATCACATCCAATCCCCTCCACCACATACAATCCCCTTCATCATATCCAATCCCCTCCATCACAGCCAATCCAATCCCCTTCACCACACAGCCGAATCCCCTTCACCACATCCAATCTCCTTCACCACATCCAATCCCCTCCATCACAGCCAATCCCCTCCATCACCAATCACATCCACTCCCCTTCATCACATCCAGTCCACTTCACCACATCAATCGCCTCCATCCAATCCCGCTCCATCATCACCCTCCAATCCCATCCAATCCCCTTCATCACAGCCAATCCCCTCCATCCACAGCCAATCCCCTCCACCACCTCCCATCCCCTCCATCACCCTTAAGCCAATCCCCTCCATCACATCCAGTCCCCTCCATCCACCATCCAATCCCCTCCACCAATCAATCCAATCCCCTCCAATCCAGCCCATCCACCATCATCCAATCCCCTCCACATCCATCATCCCCTCTATCACATCCAATCCCCTCCATCATCCCTTTCACCACATCACAATCCAATCCTCCAACAAATCCAATCCCCTTCACCACATCCACTCCCCTTCATCACATCCACATCCAATCCTCTTCATCACATCCAATCCCTTCCATCACATCCAATCCCTTTCACCACATCCAATCCCATTCATCACATCCAATCCCCTCCAATCCCCTCCACCACACCCAATCCCCTCACACCAATCACCCAATCCCCTCCACCACATCCAATCCCCTTCACCACATCCAACTCCCCTTCATCACATCCAGTCCCCTTCATCCCATCCAGCCTTCATCACACATCCAATCCCCTTCACCACATCATCCAACATCCAATCCTTCATCACATCCAATCCCCTCCATCACTCCACATCCAATCCACTCCAACAAATCCAATCCCCTTCACCACATCCACTCCCCTTCATCACATCCAGTCCACTTCACCACATCCAATCCCCTCCATCCACATCCAATCCCCTTCCAATCCACCACATCCAATCCCCTCCACCACACCAATCCCCTCCACCACATCCAATCCCCTCCATCCCCTCCACCACATCCAATCCCCTTCATCACATCCAATCCCCTCCATCCCCTTCACCACATCCAATCCCCTTCACCACATCCAATCCCCTTCACCACATCCAATCCCCTTCACCACATCCAATCCACTCCAACCCCTCCATCAATCCAATCCCCTTCACCACCATCCCCTTCAATCCAATCCCCTCTACCACATCCAGTCCACCCACACATCCAATCCCCTCCAACAAATCCAATCCCCTCCATCCAATCCCCTCCAATCCCCTCCACCACATCCAATCCCCTTCACATCCCACCACATCCAATCCCCTCATCCCCGTTCCATCATCCCTCCATCCCCCCTCCACATCAAAATCCAATCCCCGTCACCCATCCACCCATCCCCTTCATCACATCCAATCCCTCCATCACATCAATCCCTTCATCACATCCAGTCCCCTCCATCACAGCCAATCCCCTTCACCATAGCCAATCCTCCTCCATCACATGCAATCCCCTCCATCACATCCAATCCCCTTCACCACATCCAATCCCCTCCAATCACCCAGCCAATCACATCCAATCCCCTCCATCACATCCAATCCCCTTCACCACATCCAATCCCCTCCAACAAATCCAATCCCCTTCACCACATCCACTCCCCTTCATCACATCCAGTCCACTTCACCACATCTAATCGCCTCCATCACATCCAATCCCCTTCACCACATCCAATCCCATTCATCACATCCAATCCCCTCCAATCCTCTTCATGAACATCCAATCGCCTCCATCACAGCCAATCCCCTCTATCACCACATCCACAATCCAATCCCCTCCATCACATCCAATCCCCTTCCATCACATCCAATCCCCTTCACCACATCCAATCCCCTCTTCCATCACATCCAATCCCCTCAATCCTCCTTCATCAAATCCCAATCCCCTCCACCACATCCAATCCCCCCCACCACATCCAATCCCCTCCATCCACAGCCAATCCCCTTCACCATCCAATCACCAATCCAATCCCCTCCACCACATCCAATCCATCCACCACATCACATCCAATCCCCTCCACACAGCATCCAATCCAATCCCCTCCATCACAGCCATCCCCTCCATCCCCTCCACCCACCATCCCCTCCACCACATCCATCATCCCCTCCACCAAATCCAATCCCCTTCACCACATCCAATCCCCTCCCCTCCCCTCATCACATCCAATCCCCTCCACCACATCCAATCCCCTTCACCATAGTCCACCTTCACCACATCCAATCGCCTCCATCAACATCCAATCCCATTCACCACATCCAATCCCCTCCATCACATCCAATCCCCTCCACCACATCCAATCCCCTTCATCACATCCAATCCCCTTCACCCCATCCAGTCCCCTCCATCACAGCCAATCCCCTTCACCACATCCAATCCCCTCCAACAAATCCAATCCCCTTCATCACATCCAATCCCCTTCATCACATCCAATCCCCTTCATCACAGCCAATCCCCTCCATCACATCCAATCCCCTTCACCACATCCAATCCCCTCCAACAAATCCAATCCCCTTCACCACATCCACTCCCCTTCATCACATCCAGTCCACTTCCACCACATCTAATCGTCCTCCATCACATCCAATCCCTTTCACCACATCAAATCCCCTTCCATCACCATCCAATCCCCTCCAATCCTTTTCATGAACATCCAATCGCCTCCATCACAGCCAATCCCCTCTACCACATACAATCCCCTTCACCACATCCAATCCTCTCATCACATCCAATCCCTCCAATCCCTCCACACATCCAATCCCCTCCATCCACCTCCACCACATCCCCTCCATCACACATCCCCTCTCCATCACATCCAATCCCCTCCATCACATCCAATCCCCTTCATCACATCCAATCCCCTCCATCACATCCAATCCCCTCCACCACATCCAATCCCTTCCATCACATCCAATCCCCTTCACCACATCCCCCTTCACACATCCAATCCCTTTCACCACATCCAATCCCCTTCACCACATCCAATCCCCTCCACCAACATCCCCTCCATCATCCCCTTCCAATCCCCTTCACATCCAATCCCTTTCACCAATCATCCAATCAATCCCCTTCACCACATCCAATCCCCTTCATCACACAATCCAATCCCCTTCCTCCAATCCTCCTTCATCACACCAATCCAATCACATCCAATCCCTTCATCCATCCAATCCCTTCACATCCAATCCCATTCACCACAGCCAATCCCCTTCGCCACAGCCGATCCCCTTCACCACATCCAATCCCCTCCATCACATCCAATCCCCTCCATCACATCCAGTCCCCTCCATCACAGCCAATCCCCTTCCACCACATCCAATCCCCTCCAATCCACATCCAATCCCCTCCACCACATCCATCCACATCCAATCCCCTTCCATCATCAATCCCCTCCATCACAGCCAATCCCCTCCATCACATCCAATCCCCATCACCACATACCAATCCCCTCCAACAAATCCAATCCCCTTCACCACATCCACTCCCCTTCATCACATCCAGTCCACTTCACCACATCTAATCGCCTCCATCACATCCAATCCCTTTCACCACATCCAATCCCATTCATCACATCCAATCCCCTCCAATCCTCTTTCATGAACATCCAATCGCCTCCATCACAGCCAATCCCCTCTACCACATACAATCCCCTCCATCACAACCAATCCCCATTCACCACATCCAATCCCCTTCCACCACATCCAATCCAATCCTCCATCCAATCACCCAATCCCCTCCAAGCATCCACCATCAGCCAATCAAATCCAATCCCCTCCACCACATCCAATCCCCCCCATCACATCCAATCCCCTTCACCATCCAACAGCCAATCCCCTTTCACCATGCCAATCCCCTTCAAATCCAATCCCTTCCATCCACATCCAATCCCCTCCATCACATCCAATCCCCTCCATCCAATCCCTTTCACCACATCCAATCCCCTTCACCACAGCCAATCCCCTCCATCACAGCCAATCCCCTTCACCATAGCCAATCCTCTCCATCACATGCAGTCCCCTCCAATCACCCTCCAATCCCCTTCGCCAATCATCATATCCAATCCCCTCCATCACAGCCCAATCCCCTCCACCACATCCACCACATCCAATCCCCTCCAATCAAAACATCCAATCCCCTTCCCACATCCATTCCCCTTCATCCATCCAGTCCACTCACCACATCCCTCCACACATCAATCCCATCCACATCCAATCCCCTCAATCACAATCCCCTCCATCGCCTCCATCACATCCAATCCCCTCCACCACATCCAATCCCCTTCACCACATCCAATCCCCTCCATCACATCCAATCCCCTCCACCACATCCAATCCCCTTCATCACATCCAATCCCCTCCATCAAATCCAATCCCCTTCATCACATCCAATCCCCTTCATCATATCATCCAATCCCCTCCAACCACAATCCAATCCCCTCCACACATCCAATCCCCTCCACCACACCCAATCCCCTCCACCACACCCAATCCCCTCCACCACACCCAATCCCCTCCACCACACCCAATCCCCTCCACCACACCCAATCCCCTCCACCACACCCAATCCCCTCCACCACACCCAATCCCCTCCACCACACCCAATCCCCTCCACCACACCCAATCCCCTCCACCACACCCAATCCCCTCCACCACACCCAATCCCCTCCACCACACCCAATCCCCTCCACCACACCCAATCCCCTCCACCACACCCAATCCCCTCCACCACACCCAATCCCCTCCATCACAGCCAATCCCCTTCACCACATCCAATCCCCTCCAACAAATCCAATCCCCTTCACCACATCCACTTCCCCTTCATCACATCCAGTCCACTTCACCACAATCTAATCGCCTCCATCACATCCAATCCCATTTCACCACATCCAAATCCCCTCCATCACATCCAATCCCCTCCAATCCTCCCCTTCATGTCCCCTCCAACATCCAATCACCTCCATCACAGCCAATCCCCTCTACCACATACAATCCCCTCCATCACAACCAATCCCCTCCATCACCACATCCAATCCCCTTCATCACATCCAATCCACCTCCAATCCCTCCATCACATCCAATCCCCTTCCACATCAATCCACCAATCCACCATCCCCTCCATCACAGCCAATCCCCTCCATCACAGCCAATCCCCTTCACATCCAATCCCCTCCACATCACATCCAATCCCCTCTTCCACCACATCCAATCCCCTCCACCAATCCAATCCCCTTCACCACATCCAATCCCCTCCAATCACCCTTCACATCCAATCCCCTCCACCATCACAGCCAATCCCCTCCACCACATCCAATCCCCTCCATCAATCCCCCTTCCATCCAATCCAATCTTTCCATCCTCCACTACATCCAATCCCTTTCACCACATCCAATCCCCTTCACCACATCCAATCCCCTTCACCACATCCAATCCCCTTCACCACATCCAATCCCCTCCCCTTCACCACATCCAATCCCCTTCATCACATCCAATCCCCTTCACATCCAATCCAATCATCCACACAATCCCCTCAATCCTCTTCACACAATTCAATCCCCTCCACCACATCCAATCCCCTTCATCATATCCAATCCCCTTCAATCCACACCCAATCCCACTCCACCACAGCCGATCCCCTTCACCACAGCCGATCCCCTTCATCCACATCCAATCTCCCATCCATCACATCCAATCCCCTCCATCACATCCAATCCCCTCCATCACAGCCAATCCCCTCCATCACAGCCAATCCCCTTCACCATAGCCAATCCCCTCCATCACATGCAGTCCCCTCCACCACACCACATCCAATCCCCTCCATCAAATCCAATCCCCTCCACCACATCCAATCCCCCCCACCACATCCAATCCCCTTCACCATCCCAATCCCCTCCAATCCCCTTCACCACATCCAATCCCTTCACCACATCCATCCTCCCCTCACCACATCCAATCCCCTTCATCACATCCAATCCCCTCCAATCCTCTTCATCACATCCAATCGCCCTCCATCACAGCCAATCCCCTCTACCACATACCAATCCCCTCCATCACAACCAATCCCCTATCACCACATCCAATCCCCTTCACCACATCCCCTCCAATCCAATCCTCCATCACAGCCAATCCCCTCCACCACACCCAATCCCCTCCACCACACCCAATCCCCTCCACCACATCACATCCAATCCCCTTCACCACAGCCAATCCCCTCCATCACATCCAATCCCTTCACCACATCCAATCCCCTTCACCACATCCAATCCCCTCCAACCACATCCAATCCCCTTCACCACATCCAATCCCCCCTCCAATTCCACTCACCACATCCAATCCCCTCCAACAAATCCAATCCCCTTCACCACATCCAATCCCCTCATCACATCCATCCCCTCCAATCCTCCTTCCATCACATCCAATCCCCTCCATCATCATCATCCAATCCCCTTCACATCCAATCCCATTCAATCCACAGCCAATCCCCTTCACAGCCACAGCCGATCCCCTTCACCACATCCAATCCCATTCACCACATCCAATCCCCTCCACCAAATCCCCTCCAATCCCCTTCACCACATCCAATCCCCTCCCTCCACCACAGCCAATCCCCCCCTCCACCATCCAATCCAGCCCAATCCCCTCCATCACATCCAGTCCCCTCCATCACATCCAATCCCCTCAACACATCAAATCCCCTCATCACAGCCAATCCCCTCCATCACATCCAATCCCCTCAAATCCATCATCCAATCCACCCCTCCAAATCCCCATCCAACCCCTCCCACCATCCAATCCCCTTCCACTACATCCAATCCCCTTACTCCAACAAATCCAATCCCCTTCACCACATCCATCCCCTCCATCACATCCAATCCCCTTCATCAATCATCCAATCCCCTTCACACCCCAATCCATTCCCCCCCCTCACAGTCCACTTCACCACATCTAATCGCCTCCATCACATCCAATCCAATCCCTTTCACCACATTAAATCCCCTTCATCACATCCAATCCCCTTCACCCCATCCAAGTCCCCTCCATCACAGCCAATCCCCTTCACCACATCCAATCCCCTCCAACAAATCCAATCCCCTCCACCACATCCAATCCCCTCCATCACATCCAATCCCATTCACCACATTCCCCTCCATCACACATCCCCTTCAATCCCCTCCACCACACACCCAATCCCCTCCACCACATCCAATCCCCTCCACCACACCCAACAAATCCCCTTCACCCCTCCAATCCAATCCCCTCATCACATCCAGTCCACTTCACCACATCTAATCGCCTCCATCACATCCAATCCCTTTCACCACATCCCTCCAAATCCCCCCTTCACATCACATCCAATCCCCTTCACCACATCCAATCCCCTTCCATCCACATCCAATCCCCTTCACCACATCCCCTCCATCCAATCCTCTTCATCACATCCAATCCCCTCCACCACATACAATCCCCTTCATCATATCCAATCCCCTTCACATCCAATCCCATTCACCACAGCCAATCCCCTTCGCCACAGCCGATCCCCTTCACCACATCCAATCCCATTCACCACATCCAATCCCCTCCACCACATCCATCCATCATACATCCCCTCCATCACCACATCCAATCCCCTCCATCCACATCCAATCCCCTTCATCACATCCAATCCCCTCCATCACATGCCAGTCCCCTCCACCACATCCAATCCCCTTCATCATATCCAATCCCCTTCACCACAGCCAATCCCCTTCACCACAGCCAATCCCTCACCACAGCCAATCTCCTTCACCATATCCGATCTCCTTCACCACATCCAATCCCCTTCACCACATCCAATCTCCCTTCACCACATCCAGTCCCCTCCACCACATCCAGTCCCCTCCACCACATCCAATCCCCTCCATCAAATCCAATCCCCTTCACCACATCCAATCCCTTTCACCACATCCAATCCACCACATCCAATCCCCTTCATCACATCCAATCCCCTCCAATCCCCTCCACCACATCCAATCCCCTTCACCATAGCCCTCCATCACAGCCAATCCCCTCCACCACATCCAATAACCTTCATCATATCCAATCCTCCATCACATCCAATCCCCATCATCCCATCCCCTCACATCCAATCATTCACCACAGCCGATCCCCTTCACCACATCCAATCTCCTTCATCCCCTCCACATCCAATCCCCTTCACCACAGCCGATCCAATCCCCTCCATCCACATCCAATCCCCTCACAATCCCCTTCAAATCCAATCCCCTTCATCCACAGCCGATCCCCTTCACCACATCCAATCCAATCCTTCACCACATCCAATCCCCTCCCACCACATCCATCCCCTCACCACATCCAATCCCCATCACATCCAGTCCACCTCCACCACATCCAATCCCCTCCATCACATCCAATCCCCTCCATCACATCCAATCCCCTCCATCACATCCAATCCCCTCCATCACAGCCAATCCCCTCCATCACAGCCAATCCCCTTCACCATAGCCAATCCCCTCCATCACAGCCAATCCCCTCCACCACAGCCAATCCCCTTCACCATAGCCAATCCCCTCCATCACATGCAGTCCCCTCCATCACATCCAATCCCCTCCACCACATCCAATCCCCCCCACCACATCCAATCCCCTCCACCACATCACCACATCCACAGCCAATCCCCTTCACCACAGCCAATCCCCTTCACCACAGCCAATTCCCTTCACCACAGCCAATCTCCTTCACCACATCCGATCTCCTTCACCACATCCAATCCCCTCCACCACATCCAATCCCCTTCACCACATCCAATCCCCTTCACCACATCCAATCTCCTTCACCACATCCAATCCCCTTCACCACATCCAATCCCCTTCACCATATCCAATCCCCTCCATCACATCCAATCCCCTCCATCACATCCAATCCCCTTCATCACAGCCAATCCCCTTCATCACAGTCAATCCAGCCTTCCAATCCCCTCCATCACACCCATCACATCCTCCTCCTCACATCCTTCCTGCTCACACCTCCCACCAATCTATCCATACATCCATTCCACCCCACCATCTATCCATTCCATTCCACTCTTCCATCCATCCATCCATCTATACATCCATTCCATCCATCCATCCATCCATCCATCCACTCCTCCATCCACCCATCTGTCCATCCATCCATCCATTCCACTCCTCCACCCCTCCATCCATGTTCATTCAGTCTGACTGTACGCACTCCACCCATCCCTCCATCTTGGCCAGGTTGTGCTGTACTGTAATATTGTTATAGGGTTCTTACCGATACAGCTCTGGCTGCTGCTGGAGTTTAGTCGACTTTGGCTTTTTCCTCGAACACCACAGCTGACCGTGTAACTGCTGTCAGATTCTAACCAGAAGACATGTAAACAAACACATGCATTTATACCACATCCTGTTACACACACACACACACACACACACATCCACACATCCTGTTACACACACACACACACACACACACACACACAGTGACTGCAAAACTATAACACTGTATTACACTTCAGCTGTCTGTCTGTCTATCACAAGTGTAATTATCCATCTATCCATCCATCAGTCTGTCTTTTTATCCATCCGTCCATCTGTCTATTTATCCATCCATCCATGCATCTTTCTTTCTGTCTATTTATCCATCCATCCCTCCATCATCAGTATCCATCTGTCTGTCTGTCTAGCCATCCTTCTATCCAAGTCCGTTTCTTTACATCCATTCATCAATCTGTCTATTTATCTGTCTGTTTCTATCCATCCTTTCATCAATCAATCCATCTGTCTGTGTAGTCATCCATTCATCCTTGTCTATCCATCTGTCGGTCCATCCATCTGTCTACTTATCCATCCATCCATCCATTTGTCCGTCTGTCTAGCCATCCTTCTATCCATCTATCTATCTTAGCTTTTCCTCCCTCTGACAGATATCATTAGAAATGCTTTCCTGCAGCGTGTACCTGCCAGATAATGTGCCTTGGAAGCGCAGGTCAGTGAACAGCTCTCCTTTTTGCCCGTCTTGCTGCAGGAGAGAGTTGCTTTCGGTGCCACCAGGCCGGACGGACACCTCACCACCTCTGTGACAACAATAAATCAAATAAATACATCCCGTATGTCTATTGACAAACAAGAAAAACCACCATGCGAGGAACTCACACAATGATGAAAGGTTACGTGCAGGTAATTATTATTCTGAATTTAATGTCAAGCACATTTTATATATATATATATATATATATATATTATATATATATATATATATATATATATATATATATTTTTTTTTTTTTTATTTATTTAAATAAATATTTATAAATAATTTTTTTAATAGACAATCTTTTTACTTTTATTTTATTTTAATCACAAAAACACTATATTTTCCACTTTAAACGTGGAAACAAGTGCATCAAGTCAGAATATGAAACATCAATGTATATTTGTAATGTGCGTGTTGGCCTGTAGAGGTCAGTGTTGTCGTGCACCTACCGATACAGTCCTTTTTGTTCCAGTGCAGTTTGTATCCAGGTGGACACGTACACTCGTAGCTGCCCAGAGTGTTCACACAGCCGTACTTACAGCCGCCGCGGTTTATACTGCACTCGTCTATGTCTGAAAAACAACAAATGTTTTTGGGAAGCAACAAAGGAAAAGCTTTTTGTTGTTGTTGTTGTTGTTTTAAACACTGAACTGTTCCTTCTGTGTTGGATTGGTGCCCTCGAGCAGGAGGTTGTGAATTGCTGGGGTTAAAGTTCCAGCGGTGCCAAACAGGCTGACCCCTACTTACTTTCATATGCGAGAGGGGCAGCAATTGCACGCGAAGAGAAAACAAAACGCTCTGTACCAATAAAACGGCAAATGCATTCGGGAGTTTTTCCTTCACACAAAAACACACACACACACACACACACACACACACACACACACACACACACACACACAGCATGTAAGCGAACACTTTTCCTCATCAGGACTTGCGGTCCTTGTAAACATTCAAAGTCTCGTTGATCCGAAACACATTTTAGCGACGTGGAATCGACCGGGACGGTCTTTAACGTCCAAAGCATCGCCTCGACTCGAGCGAAGTGAGCGAATCGCTAAAGTTCCGTAAAAGTTTGTCATCAATGAGATTTTTGACGTTTTCGCGTTAAACGAACGTCTACAGGGAAAAAAACTGCGGGGAGGGAAAAGGAATACCGTGGCTTTGCGGACTTAACGATACTCATACGGGAATATTTCCATCGGGCCTCTCAGAGTCATCCGTGGACATCTTTTCCTACACATCTTTCCATGCGCTCGCAGATATTTCTTTATTTTGTATTTACGGTTATATTTTCATTTTATTTTTCTTTACAAATTCCTTGGATAATTAAGGACCTTCCCAATAGGGACCGGTTTCCCACAGGGAATATTCGGTGGTGACCAGTGTTGGGGAGGAACTCGTTACATGTAACGTAATTTAATTACAAAATAAAAGTAACCTGTTACAGTTACAGTTTGATTAATAAATAATAATAAATAAATAAATAAATAATGGGGTGTATATCTCAGTGGGAGAGGCACGGTGGTTTAGTGGTTAGCACGTTCGCCTCACACCGCCAGGGTCCGGGTCCGATTCCCGTCTCGGCCATGTGTGTGTGGAGTTTGTGCATGTTCTCCCCGTGCCTTAGGGGGTTTTTCTCCGGGTTCTCAGGTTTCCTCCCCCGGTCCCAAAACATGCACGGTAGGTTGATTGGCACCTTGGAAAATTGTCCCTAGTGTATGAATGTGTGTGTGTGTGTGTGTGTGCCCTGCGATGGGTTGGCATTCCATTCAGAGTGTATCCTGCCTTAATGCCCATAGACGCCTGAGATAGACACAGACTCCCCGTGACCCGAGGGAAGATCGGATAAAGCGATAGAAGATGAATGAATGAATGAATAATATCTCAGTGGTTTAAGGGGCTGGGTTACCGATTGGAAGGTCCGGGGGATGTGGAATGGAATGGGGGGTTCGAGCCCCGGTGATCGACAAGCTGCCACCCTTGGGTCCTTGAGCAAGGCCCCTTAACGCTCTGTGCTCCAGGGGGCGCCATATCGCGGCTGCGCTCTGACCTCCAGCTACCAAACAAACTGCGAAGGAAGAATTTCTCTTCTGTTCTCCGCCATGGTTTTCAATAACAGTTCTTCCTCCACCTTGACTTGATTGGATTTTTTTTTTTTTTTTTTTTTCAGGTTTGTGTGTTTTCGCTGGCTTGCATTTGCTCATCTGTTCTTCTTCTAAGCACGTTTTTTTCTCTCTCTCTCTCTCTTCCCTCCCCTTTAAAAACCACAATCACTCTCTAAAAACACAGCAAACCAGATGGGAACTGAATAGAAAACAAAGGGAGAAAAGAGAGACGGGGCGAGAGCGGAGTTTGACTAAGTGGTTTGGAAGTAGAGGCAGGCCGAGAAAGACGACAGAAAGAGTCTTTAGGGATATCAAAGGCTTTTTTGCTCTTAGTTAAAGCCAGAGAGGAACAGAATAGCAATGAATCGGAATCGCCTTCATGAATGAAGCCCTCGCTTGCTAGGCTGTTGTAGCCCCCCCCCCTTCCCCCCCCCCCCCACCCCCCCCCCCCCCCCCCCCCCCCCCCCCCCCCCCCCCCCCCACCCCCCCCCCCACACCTCCCCCCCCCCCCCCCCCCCCCCCCCCCCCCCCCCCCCCCTCTCGCTTTCGGGCCACTTTTCCCTTCTTCTCCTTCTCAGCACCAAGATTTCCAAGCCATCTCCAGACTAGAACCTTTGACTCTGCGTTTCCCTCTCTCGGCCGGTCTGCATTCAGGACCCTCATTAATCTCGGTGGACGGAGGAGCAGAAAGGAGAAGAGAAAAATAACAACGCTTGTTTGATTGACACCTTTCATTGACCTTTTTTTTTTGTGTCAACAATTGTTCGTGCCCCCGAGACCCCCACCCGACTACCCCCCCCCCCTTCCCCTCCCCTCCCCTGGAACATGCCTCGGAGGCAGAAGTGATTCACGGAGAAGAAGAAGAAGAAGAAGAAGAAGAGGAAGAAGAAGAGAGGAGGGGGGGGGTCTTTTCCTGTACTCCCGGGTATAAAACGTTCATTAGAGCCGAGCCTGACGCGTCTAAACGATGCAACATTGTCACGTCGGTATATCTTTGGGCATCAAGGCAGGACACACCCTGTATTGCCAACTTAGGGGGGGGGGAGGACCGGGGGGAGAACCCGGAGAAAAAAAAAAAGCCCCCCTGAGGCATGGGGAGAACATGCAAACTCAACACATATGGCAGAGGCGGGAATCGAACCCCCAACCCTGGAGGTGCTAACCACTAAACCACCATTTAATCCCACCCAATTCCAATCATATATATTGTACATTTATGGCATTTTGGAAGACGCCTTTCTCCATTTGTCCCACAACGTGAGCAGGTCCAGGGAGGTTGGGTTAAGGGCCTTTCTCAGGGGCCCGGTGGGAGCTTGGCGAGGCACATCCGACCTCTCGAGTCCTAGCAATCCGTTCCATCAATCATCGAGAACTTGTCAAACCGAGAGGGCATCTCGTTCACGTCCTATAGGAAAAAGGCACCCGTTTCTCCGGTGCGAGCTTCTTATCTAAAAGGCTGGTCAAGTGTGGATGGAAAAGCAGAACGGCTCATTCATCACGACAGGGGTCTCTTCAGACCTTAACAATGCCTGGACAGCGGCGTCTCCATGCAGGGTCGCCTCCCTTGCCTTCCTGTAACCGATTCGCCTGCGATTAGAGACCGGCACCATCGAGAAAGACTCTTCATCCGCCCATGTTTCTATCGCGACGCCTCCGTCAGCGCCTCTGAACCACATTCCTTCCCCTCAAGGGTTACGTCACCCGGGAAGACTGCGCGAGGTGGGTACTTCCGAACGGCCGATTTCGGAATCTAGATGAGATGAGACCAGCGCAGAAAACAAAAGGATCTATTGCGGAGTATAGGAGTTTTTTGGGCTATCTATCCATCTATCTATCTATCTATCTATCTATCTATCCGTCCACCATCTATCGGTCCACTATCTATCCATCCACCATCCATCCATCCATCCGTCCAACTATCTATCTGTCGGTTCGTCCGTCTGTCCATCTATCCATCCATCCATCCAATGTTTCTGTCCGTCTGTCCGTCCATCCATCCGTCCAACTATCTATCTGTCCATCCATCCATCCATTTATCCAACTATCTATCTATCCATCCATCCATCCATCCATCTATCTATCCATCTATCCATCCAACTATCTATCTGTCGGTCCGTCCATCCATCCATCCAACCAACTATCTGTCCATCCATTCATCCATCCATACATCCATCCATCTATCTACCTGGGAAGACTGCGCGAGGTGGTTACTTCCGAATGGCCGACTTCGGAATCTGAAAACAAAAGGATCTATTGCTGAGTATAGGAGTTTTTTGGGCTATCTATCCGTCTATCTATCCGTCCACCATCTATCGGTCCACTATCTATCCATCCACCATCCATCCAATCTTTGTCGGTCTGTCCGTCCATCCATCCGTCCAACTATCTATCTGTCCATCCATCCATCCATCCATCCATCCATCTATCTATCCATCCATCTACCTATCCATCTATCTATCCGTCCACCATCTATCCAACTATCTATCGGTCCACTATCTATCCATCCACCATCCATCCATCCGTCCAACTATCTATCTGTCGGTTCGTCCGTATGTCCATCTATCCATCCATCCATCCATCCAATCTTTCTGTCCGTCTGTCCATCCATCCATCCGTCCAACTATCTATCTATCCATCCATCCATCCATCCATCTATCTATCCATCTATCCATCCAACTATCTATCTGTCGGTCCGTCCTTCCATCCATCCAACCAACTATCTGTCCATCCATTCATCCATCCATCCATCTATCTATCTATCCATCTATCTACCTATCTACCTGGGAAGACTGCGCAAGGTGATTACTTCCGAATGGCCGACTTCGGAATCTAGTCCTGTCGGAAAACTCAAACGCTAAGTGGGAAATATTTGGAATTGTACAGAGATGAGACCAGTGCGGAAAACAAAAGGGTCTATTGCGGAGTATGCAAGTTTTTTTGGGTACGGTTTGAATAAGCGCCATCGCTTGGTGCTTCTCGGGCTCGCTGATCTTTACCGACGATGTAACTCGTGATGACCTCAGAAGTCGACGGGTTCGTTTTGAACTCATCTTAGTGGTTTAAGACGCTGTGCTGCTGAAACAGAAGGTCAGGGGTTCGAGCCCCGGGATCGCCAACCTGCCACGTTCGGGTTCTTGATCAAGGCCCTTAACCCACTGTGGGTGGGATTGGACTGGTTGGGATTTGCTTTATTGAATGTAATATGCTTTACCTCCGCAGTGAGCGACTCCGTACAGGACGTAGCCTTTGAGACACTGGCACTCGAAACTGCCGGGGGAGTTGACGCAGGTGTGATCACACGCCCGGTCGAACGAGCATTCGTCTATGTCTGTCGAGAAAAACACAACGATGTGGAATTAAACACAAAAAACATCCAAGTTTATTTCCTAGACATGCCTAAAATCACAGATTATAAATATCACCGCTGGAAATTCTCTTTACACGACAGACATTTAAATGACATCTAAATACTCTTTACACTACAGACATTTCTTGGCGAGGAGAAACTTTTCCCCAATACATATGGAAAACATTTCCGTCCGTCACCTGCCTGGGAAAACCAATGTGGAAAATGTAAAACCATCAGCGAAAAAAAACCCGTCTAGACTTCAGTGAGTCAATCAGCGCTAACGTTTAACATGCGTTATACCATGTGTCAAATCCACCTGTCTGTCTATTTATCCATCTATCTGTCTATCTATCTATCTATCCGTCTATCCATCCCTCCATCCATCCATCTATCAATCTATCCGTCTATCTATTCATCTATCCACCCAACTATCCATCCATCCATCTATCCATCCATCCATCCACCTATCCATCCTATCCTATCCTATCCTATCCATCTATCTATCTATCTATCTATCTATCTATCTATCTATCTATCCATCTATCTAACTATCTATCTATCTATCTATCCATCTATCCATCCATCCATCCATCCATCCATCCATCCATCCATCTAGCAGTATGACTACACACTTGCACTATCTATCTATCTGTCTGTCTGTCTGTCTGTCTATCTGTCTGTCTATCTATCTATCTATCTATCTATCTATCTATCTATCTATCTATCTATCTATCTATCTGTCTATCCATCCCTCCATCAATCCATCTATCTATCCGTCTATCTATTCATCTATCCACCCAACTATCTATCCATCTATCCATCCATCCATCCACCTATCCACCTATCTATCCATCTATCTATCTAGCAGTATGACTACACACTTGCACTATCTATCTATCTATCTATCTATCTATCTATCTATCTATCTATCTATCTATCTATCTATCTATCTATCTATCTATCTATCTATCTATCTATCTATCTATCTATCTATCTATCTATCTATCTATCTATCTATCTATCTATCTATCTATCTATCTATCTATCTATCTATCTATCAGTATGACTACACACTTGCACTATCTATCTATCTATCTATCTATCTATCTATCTATCTATCTATCTATCTATCTATCTATCTATCTATCTATCTATCTATCTATCTATCTATCTATCTATCTATCTATCTCTGTTTATCTATCTATCCATCTATCTATCCATCTATCTATCTATCTGTTTATCTATCTATCCGTCTATCTATCCATCCATCTATCAGTCTATCCATCGATCTGTCCATCCATCCATCTATCCGTACTCTATCTATTCATCTGTCCACACTCTATCCAACTATCTATCCATCTAACCATCTATCCATTTGTCCATCCATCCAACTATCAATCTGTCCATCCATCTATCCATCTATCTTTTCATCCATCCATCCACCCATCAGTCTGTCCGTCTGTTTGTCTATCCATCTGGTTCCTCTCCCTCCATCTCTGTCTCTCCATCCATCCACCTGCCATCCGTCCATCCATTCATCTATCTACTAGCCAGCAGCTAACCTCGTCATAAAACCCCATTTACAGCACACGCAGGTACTCGTGCTCACAAAAACAGGGCGGATTTTGGACAACGATACGATGTTCTTCAGCGTTTTTGCCGTCTAGACCAAACTGCCTGCGTTATATAACGCGCTTTTTCCATTTTCCCCCCGGCCCGGATCTCTCAAGCTTCATCAGAAATGTTTTACGAGCTGTTGGCAGATTCATTAAGTGAGCCTGGTCTTTGTTCCCCCCGCGGAGACCGG
>JACRUU010000030.1:2253783-2276283 GCA_030449085.1 Kryptopterus vitreolus
CTTCTTCCGGTCGTCCCTGCCTTATGATGGAGATGAGTATCGGATGACTCCGTCGTAACGTGGATTTAATAAATCATTACATAAACAACAACAGTATTCATGTTCTTTAAACCAATATTGAACGCGGAGGGACTTTTCGAACGCCCTGTACAAAATCCAGCGGAATGCAATGCATTCATCCGGGAATCGGATACACAGAACGCCATTGCTGCTGCGATTAGTATGAAAGGGGACGCTGGTTAGTTTGAGCATGTTAGTGTAGAACTGCGGGAAAGGATTAAAGCGACCATCACCAGATATATACGAAAATAAATCCCTTCAAGATTTGATTTTCTACGAAGGTCGTGAGTTCAAGTCCCAAACAAGCCGCTCAAGAGACCCTCAAATCCTGCTTTCTACATTTCCAAATCCCGCGGCCAAAATCCATTCCCCAACGTGACGCGACCTCGAACGCTAGGAATAATAAAAGGACGCTGTGCCGTGGGATCAGGTGAGGGATCTTTCGGTGTTTTTTTTTTTTTTGTCCGCACGGTGGATTTATTTTCTATTATGACTGCAATACTATCCGTTTCGAATGACTCCTAATGGACAGGCTTTGGTGGTGTGTGTGTGTGTGTGTGTGTGTGTGTGTGTGTGTGTGTGTGTTTATGGCATTATAACATTATAACCTGAGGAAATGACTCATGATTATCTCCATCATCATGGCACCAAGTGTAAGGATCCGAGCCAGTTAGCAAGGCCAATGTCTAGACGACTGGGTCGGAAAAAGGAGACACAATATCATATATAATGTTATATATATATATTATGTTATCACAATAACATAATGGTCATAATGTTATGCTTGATCAGTGTATAATAACATTAAAATAAGGAAATATACACGGTGTGGATTTTGTCTCGGAAAGGTTTTAAACATCTCGTCTTCTTTTCCTCATCTTTTCCCTTCTTATTATTATTATTATTATTATTATTATTATTAGTAGTTAGTAGTATTGTTGTTATTAAACTAGACACCACATGACCATCACATAATCCAGGCAGATTAGAAATGATTTGACATGTCGTCCACAATTTGTTTATGTTTTTAAAAAACGTTTATTATTATTATTATTAATATATATTCAAATTTTTACTGTACTGTACCCCCCCCCCCCAAACATATAAACAGCTCGACAGCTAACGTTTTAGCACCCGAGCACACCGTAAAAAAAAAGGAGCGCTCTTACATTTTATTCGGCAATAAATTTCTAGCCGTTTTTATGTTCTTACCTCTAGTGCGTTTTTGTTTATCGGGGTTGAGAAAAAGCTAAAAAAACAACAAATGCAATAGGAAACAGAGGTGGGGTTAATTACGCCCCCCCCCCCCCCTTCCCGGGCCACATCTGGCCCCTCGGTCCATTTAATCCGGCCTGGTACAGAATTGTAGAAATACAATCGTAGCATAATTGTGACTGCATTCATTTGATCTTGTCCTGTAATTCGCTGACGTTCCACCAGGTGGCGCATTAGACACGGTGTTACATTGACTTGTCGTCAGTCTACAAGTGCGAGTCCTGATGTCCGGACAATGTATGCGGATTGTCTCACGTCCACATTAACAGCACAGTGAAATTGTTCCCAGAGCTATGGGTCGGCCTTGATACAGCGCCCCCTGGACTACAGAGGGTTAAGGGGCCTTGCTCATCAAGGACCCAATCAGACCCCAGCTTGGCGATACCGGGGCTCGAACCCCCAAACCCCCACCCCCTTCCCCACGACCTTCTGATCATAAGCAAAGTGCATTAATCACTGAGAAACAACCCCCCCCCCCCCATTCCCTTGTAGCTGATTTAGCAAGATGTGCAAAAGTTTTTTGCAAAAAAAAATGTTTTCCCAAAAGTCAGAACAAAAGAGAGAGAGAGAGAGAGAGAGAGAGAGAGAGAGAGAGAGAGAGAGAGAGAGGGATGTTGGCTGAAGCATTATACAGAGTGGGTGTCATTGCACGTTCTCAAAATCGCTTAGCAATCCGGTAACAACCGGGCGACAAAACATTTACAGCACATCGATGATGATCTTCTCCGGCACGCGTCCCCCCCCCCCACCACCCACCCCCCCCCGTATTGCGTAACCGATTCCGTGAACCGCGCCGGACTGCGGCGCTCCGGTGTTTCCTAACATTCCAGGAAAAAAACTACTTAGATGGACCGCTGGAGTTTAAACAAATACACGCCATCATGTTTATGCGCGTTAAAAACCGGGAACGAGACCTCTGCGTGTTTATACTCGGTCATTTATTTACGTCCTCTATCGGGTCCTCCATTAACTCCTGCCCCTATTGCTTTTGGTCTACAGTTTAATTTGGGATGTGTGTGTGTGTGTGTGTGTGTGTTGGTGAGTTTAGGGATACTTGCATCACCAGTGTAATCCTTTTGTTTATCCTTTTGTTTATGACGCGAGTCAAGTCGAGTGTGAGAACGACGCATGAAACCACCAGACGACTGGAAATGGTCCACAGTAGACCACAAACAAAAACGCCCGGTCCACTAAAAACACAGGTATGGGTATACCTGTCAACGAGGGCGCTAAACAAACAAACCGCGTACATTGGATACCTGATGCTCTTCCCCAAACATATTTACATTGGGGTTTTCCCTTTGACGCCATCTCCAACAAGTATAATGTAGAGTCCGTGTAGAAGTTTCTGGTTATCGGTGCTTTTTGTTTACGGATTTTTACACAAATATCGGTAGGATGGGGGTGTGCTTCCAGCGGATCTGAAGGTCATGAGTTCAAATCCCGGCCACACCCGGCTCGACCCGATTGAATGCCTTTCGGATGTTGGCCCCACCCCTTGCTGACGCCCCCGCTTTCCACCTTTAGCGACATCCTTCTGGCTGAATGGATCGTCACAATAACCCAGTGGAACGTCCAACCCAGAAGAGGAAGTACAATGGGAATAAAACGTGTCTTACGGCTGGGTTGAGACCAACGAAATGCACAGTGAAAGAATTTTTTTGTTTCTTTCTAAATCCCTCGGTTCCTCGGATACGTTTCCGCGCTAAAACGTCGAGTAATTGTTAACGCGTAGCCAAGACTAACTGGCGAGCCTAAAGCAACAAACAGGCAGGAAACGCAATATAAAGGTCGCGCCGGTTCGCCGGGGAAATTTCCGCGAGGGCCAAGATCCATACAACAGCGTGTCCCTTTGGCGTTACCGTGATTACGATTGGGCATTGAGTCTTTGAAGGAAAAGCCTCCGTCGAGCCTGGCTCGGCGTCAGGAATTTGAAGAAACTTGGCACCAACACTTAATGAATCTCTGGAAACAAGGCCAGGACATGCATTCCGAGGTATTTGGTAAATATGACAAGGCCTTGGCACGAGGCTGGAACAGGCACGACCCGGTCCGGTAGCCTGCTGTAACGCCTTCCGCGAGCTTTTTAAAAACGCCTGCTGTGAAAACATACGTGTTCCTTTTTTTTTTTTTTTTTTTTTTTTTTTCCCGAAAGTGGCGAAAGTCTTTCTGAATGAAGGGGGGGGGAAAACAAAAACAAAAGCAAAACGTTGACAGATAACATGCTGCTGACAAACTGTGGAGAGACTTGGTGGAGTTAGATAAAGCTTGTCTTCACGTTAAGCTCAGAGTGAGGAAATGGAAACAGGCCAGCAAACAAGCACGGGAAGAGTCAACATGCTAACCCAGAGTAAACACGCTGTTCGGAAATATTAGCCTCGGCTTAATCAATCGAGAAAAGATTGAACCACTGCAGATCTTTATACCGCAGTATTCAGGATTCTTTATGTCACCATACACGTCCGCTGATCATTCGCTTTGATTAAGGAAGGATCCTAAAACGCTGTAACGCCGTATGAGGGGGTTCGCAATTTAATATTATGTAGGAAAGTTTGGAAGAAGAATATAAATACAGTGTTTATTCAATTTCTGTCGTAGGCATGATTTAGTGATGGAGATGGATAGATAGATGAATAATGAGAAAGATAGTTGAATAGACAGACAGACAGATATAGATAGAGTTAAATAGATAGACACAAACAGACAGACAGACAGACAGAGTTGAATAGATACACAGACATAGATAGATGGATAGATAGATAGATAGATAGATAGATAGATAGATAGACAGACAGACAGAAAGACAGACAGATAGATAGTTGGACAGACAGACAGACAGATAGATAGATAGACAGAAAGATAGACAGACAGACAGACAGACAGACAGACAGATAGTTGGAAAGACAGACAGACAGATAGATAGATAGACAGACAGACAGATAGACAGAGGTAGACAGACAGACAGACAAATACAGACAGACAGACAGATAGATAGATAGACAGACAGATAGACAGACTAGATAGACAGACAGATAGACAGACAGACAGATAGCAGACAGACAGACAGACAGATAGAGACGGACATACAGAAATAGATAGATAGATAGACATACAGACAGACGATAGACAGATAGATAGATAGACAGACAGATAGATAGACAGATAGACAGACATAGATAGACAGACAGAGACAGATCAGACATTGGAAATAGACAGACGACAGATATAGATAGATAGATAGATAGATAGATAGATAGATAGATAGATAGATAGACAGACAGACAGACAGACAGACAGACGGGAAATGTACAAATTCCAGCAGTAACCACAAACAGGGAATTCAATAAAAATGAAAAGAAGTAACGATAATAAACTTTAGGTTTAAGGAGTATAAAGTATAAGTTGAAAACCTTTTTATGAAGTTGAAGGAAAACGTTTAAAACGTGTTAAAAATAAAAATCACTGCGTCTATAAATAAATAAATATATATATATATATATATATATATATATATATATATATATATATATATATATATAATATAAATAAACATGGAATAAACTTGAATAAATGACTCCTATATCGAATGACTGATCACTTCATTCCATGGACGTCAGAACGATGTCAGAACGATTTGGGAACATTCCGGGGGAAATAAATATCGCCACTAAAACTCCAGCGTTTTTTGTTTTTGTGTTTTTTTATTGTAAAGTTGCGCCTGGAGGCTGTAAGTTAATAATAAGCACTGCCGCTCGGTTAGTCAGAGGTCCAGCATCACCAACAGGAGTAAAGCCGAATAGGACTGGAACTAAAGAGACAGATATTTTACAGATATTTACCATTGGGTAACAGCTGTGGCTGATGTAGCTGCTGCTGGATACTCCTTTCCTCTGCACATACACACACACACACACACACACACACACACACACACACACACACACACAACACACAACCCACACACAGATTGTAAAGAAAAACATGGATTTAGTACTAAAACGTTCATCCACATGCCAAAGGGTGAGGAGACAATCATGTGACCACGACTAACCAATCGGCTCTTTGTTTTTGTTTTATTGTCTTATTTAGACAATTCATTCTTCCTTTCATTTCATGTAAACGTAAAATGACATGAATAAGGGCAGTAAAAGGGCCGAGTTACAAGCAGCTAAGCGTTCGGATTTACGTTAGTGAGAGCCGCGCTGACCAGAGCAAACCATGCAGTTAGCGTGCGGTGTTTAATGCAAGCCTCACACAGTGCACTTAGTGTAAACAAGCAAACAAACAAACAAACAAACAAAAAGAAGGCAGTGAGGAAAATCACCACATGGCAAATTAGTCAACAGCTTTTTTCGACAATCGTTGAACACTGCAGGAAAAAAAATAACGATAACCGCGGTAACGGCAAGCAACTATTCACAACTTTAATGCAGTTTATTTTTTAGTGACGTGTGCAAAAGCATCACTATTATAATCTCCCTCTTGCTTCTGTCAAAATTTCGGCGCGTAACTCGTCCCGTAGTTTTTCTCCGATCGTCTTGAATCATACCTCATATCGTGCGTCCCGATGGTGTGAGGTGTGCTATTACTTTTATAAGGAATCGCCCTGCGGAAATCCGAACCCGGGGCCAAAAAGCGGGAATTATTTTCCCATAGGAAATGAATGGGGTTGAAATTTTGTGCCTCACAGTTCGTCCTGTGAGCGTCCGACATGCACATATGGCAAATCCACTCGTAGGGGGTCCGGAGTGGATCACGATCATATACCTCCCGAATCCCTCACACGTTCGGAATTTCAGGAAATCCCCGGCATTCCAGTCCTATAGGGAATGAATGGGGAATTTGACTTTCCGCTGTTCGGCTTGTGTTCGGCCAACATGCACATTTGACATATCCACTCGTAGGTGAGATGGAGTAGGTCGCCAACATATGACTGCCGTGTGGCGTCACGTAACCACAAACGTGAAAAATCTGCAAAACCCTCGGTACATCGACAGGAGTCTAAAAATTGTATGTCATGTGTAACTGGCCCCCCCTCCCATTCTTGTCGAGCTGAGTCATTTGTGCCGGTTCGCCGTAGACAACTGGATGTCGCTGCTCGCGGCTTCAGCTCCGCAGAAAAACCTCATCACACTGTGGCGTCACACGTTTATGAGGACGTGACGGAAGTAGCCGGACATTTAATCAGACCCTGAAGCGTCCGAATCCTTCATTACGTGTCTTTGAGGGCGAGATTTTGAGTAGACCATGATCGGGAAACTCTTGGCACTTATTTTTTGGCCGACTTTTCACTTCTACTCCAATTCTCTGTACTTTCAAGGTTAAAAATATTCTCATTATTTCATTATGGCTCATCGTGCATTAAATAAATAAATAAAGCCCCTATCCAGAAAACCGTCTCCATCCGGATAAAGTGAATGTGATCGGATGAGATGTATAACATTCCGACAAACTGTCAGTTTGGACGCGATCCATCGGCAACCTGCACGCGACACACAAATCACGTCAAAACAAGTCTTAAAAGTGATTATTTCTCCACTCGTTTATCAAACGTCTGTTCTCTCTTCGTCCTCCACAAATGACGATGCGGTATGGAGTTCTGTAGAGAGACGTTTCTATCGGTGATCTTTGCCTAAACTTTTACCCTTAGTGGTGTTTTATTCCCCTTATATTACTTTTATACTTTGTCATTTTGAAACCAGGACTATTACACGCTTCACTTCAACTTTTACAGGAGTCTTTTTTGTTAAAGGTATCCTGGTATCTACAGCTAGGGGAAGGGGTGGAGCTCAAGGGTTACTGATCGGAAAGGTCGGTGGTTCGAGACCCGGGAATCTCCCTGCGCTCTGACCCCAGCTTTCGAACAGCAAACGAGGAAAGCGTTGTAATGTGCGTGTGACTAATAAAGACTAGCGAGGACGGAATGTGAATACTTTTGACACAAGTTTTGTCTGAAGCTGTTGGCGAGACAACGTCGCCGGACGCCGGAGCGGTAAAACCACGGGGCGCAGAAGCGAAGCAGCGCGACTTCGGGGCGAGACGAGGGGCTGCAGGATTTCTCATTTGTCTGGGCTCGCGGAAGGAAAAATGTTTTCACGCTGCCGTAATTGTTTTCCTATTCTCGTCTCGCCATATTACGCGCTGGTGTGAGCGATTGTGTGGATGTGCGCTGATGTTTTTACACTGGTTTCTATGAAGGCGCTCGCGACTCGCAAAGCTGCTGGAAACGGCCCCGGGGAAAGACTACAGCGCAGGGTGATATTGCGAATGGAAAGAGTTGTGGGACATGACCTTACGTTTTGAATGATAAGAACTATCAAGTCAGAGAGCACCTGCATATGGGAACCGAAAAGTAACGAGTGTACCAAACAAACATATGGATGGAGTGTTTCTCCTGTTTCTCCCAGTGCACATCCTCTAGTCTACATCAGTTAAAACAAGGGCTACGAGATTCCGTAGCCACGGCAACTTATTAAACTGACCCACCTAGATTTAAACCTGTGTGCTTTCTTTCCCCTATACGTTTTTGATCTGAATGCTGGTTCAACAATAAACGTGTTCCTGTTTAATAGTGCAAACACCTTTGGGTTGCTCACAATTGCCATCACATGATGGCAGTCTTCACTGGGTGTGAGAAAGCATCAAAATGAGTCTTTTATTGAGTCAGTTCTCTTCGATCAGAAAAATTAAATTACATATTTAATAAGCATATTTAATTTATTAAATAATAATATTATTATTATCGGAGAGACGAGTGTTTAGACACCAAAAGGTTTTGGCGTTTTTTTCGTGAGGGGGCGGGGCCAGTGACGCATACGACATCTAATTATCCAGCATCCGACTCTCGTCCCGTTTAGACATGTCACATGACCCTATGGATTTTTCACGTTTTTTTCACGTTTGCGGTTACGTGACGCCATGGGGCAGTCATATGTTCATGACCTACTCCGTATATCAAATGTACATGTCGGGCGAACACGGGGGCGAACAGTGGAGCGTCAAATTTCCTCATTCCTTCTCTATGGGGCCGGAATGTCGCGGATTTCCCGAAATTCCGAACGTGTGTGGGGTTCACAAGGTATATGATCGCGATCCACTCCGGACCCCCGACGAGTGGATTTGCCATATGTGCACGTCGGACACACACAGGCCCGAACTGTGAGGCACTAAATTTCGTCCCCATTCATTTTCTATGGGAAAAATTTCCCGCTTTTTGGCGCCGGGTTTGGAATTCCGCGGGGCGATTCCTTATAAAAGTAACAGCACACCTCACACCATCGGGACGCACGATATGAGGTATGATTCGTGATGATCGGATAAAACCTGCGGGAGAGAGATTATAATAGTGCTGCTTTGCAAGCAATCACTAACAATATTATTAGATATATTAAATAATAGTATTAAATATTGAATGATTTCTGGGAACTCAGTGGTTAAGGCGTTGGCCTCCGGACCACAAGATCGCAGGTTCAAATCCCACCACCACCACGCTAGTGGGCCCTTGAGCAAGGCCCTTAACCTACAATTGTAATAAATAAATGTAATAAGCATATACTTTGATTACAGAAGTGATTATTTATATGCACCCCTAATCTTCTCCAAACGCCGGAGCCACACTTGAACATGAAGATCTGCTTTGGAGAGGAAGAGGTTTGGAGAGGAAGATCTCGAATGGCCTGCTATTGAGCTACAAACCCGACCCCGAACACCTGACTGGCTTCCTCACCTCGCCCACGTTTATGATGAACACAAATGAACATCTTCCCAGAAGACTTGAGGGAATCATAAGTGCAAATTGGGTCATAAGAAATAAATCGTATATGACTTCATAGAGCTTACGGGAGTCACAAGCCAAACGAACGAACGAGTCGGACCAGACGACTCGCTCGATGAACTACTGCACTGCATTGCGTCTGTGGGAGTCGACTGATGAACGAACGAATGAAACGACTCAATTACCATCTCCTATACGTGACCTACTGCACTAATCGCTCTTCCAGTCCGACTCGTCCCTCTGAGTCACAGCATTAAAATGAACGAATCGTTCATTACTAAACAGAGAGAGAGAACATTGCGCCCCTTTACAACGAAACAAATGCATTCGACACGGAAGCTTTTGGCAACACTCGTCTTTCCCGAGACTTCCAGAGAATTCCGACCATCGCCGCGGGTACCGTTACGTAATAGGAACTCGATGCGTTCACTAGAGCATGGTATTGAATGGTTCTGTGTACGGATTCGGTAATTGTACTGCGGCGTACCGCATGTCGGGTGGAAAAGTGCTACAAAAAAGCTTTCGCGTTCCACAAAGCAATCTCGGGTTCATGCTGATTTTATGAAGCGAGATGGTTTTAGGATGTGGTCTCATTAAAAAGCCATCGAGTGAAGACACCTCCACGCCAACAGAAACACGACTCGTCTGAGCGACCAACTCGGATCCATCACGAGCGAATAAAATTAGCGACCGCGTTGTGGAAACGCGGTACCGAGAGGCTGATTTACGGACCGTCGGGGATGAGATGGACTGACTTGAAACCAGCGCTGAACACAATGACAGAAATACAAGCTGACTGACAGAAATACGCTTTGGCTCTTTGCAAACATCTGACCAGAGAAAACGCATTCGAGTTTGAACGCATTTTCCAGATCTTAGCACAGATTTCTGACGCTGTCACTCCACCGAGCGGGTAAGTTAATAACGTCTCCCTCTGGCCCTCTCATTTGTGGAGCGGCTGAACCTCTTGAAACGAGTCCGTGGAGCCAATCGAAGGGTCCATTCAGGAAGAGAGATAGAGCGAAAAGAAAGCAAAAAAAACACCTAGCCACCTAGCATACAATCGATGGAAAGCTACAAAACGCTGTACAGATGTGCGTATTTAGTCCTTTGTGAATGTGTGTGTGTCAATCAAAAATTCGTTCGGAAGTACATATAACCATTGTATTTGGCTACGGAAAAGGTGATTGGCTCCAAACTTTACCCTCCTGTTGAATGAGTGCAGCATGTTAAGCAGACGAGATGGGGAAGGGGAGGAAAAAAAAAAAGACCCGGCATGCATGCTTGTATAAACAACAAACTTGGCGCGAATGGTCCCGTGTTAAGTCCCTAGGTTTTATAAATCCATCATCAAGCAGAGATTTGGTGTTGAAAAAATAAAAAAATAATAATAATACTTGGCTCCTGCTACTGCACATTACCAGCATAAGGGATACAAAAAAAAGGGAGGAAAAAGCAATGAAAAGTCAGAAGGTTGCAAATCAAACAAGCAAGATTGAGTGGAAAAGCCTCATGCTGGGCGACTGCTGTACGGGGGTTAAAGCAAGCCGAGGCATGGCTCCAACGCTGGCTGGGTTTCTCCGCATTATGTCTGACATGCTATCAAGTACATTTAACTCAAATCTGGTGAGTAAGTGATCGTGTAGTCAGCTTTCATTTTTATGGCTCCCCGGATTCCACTTATTTATTTTTCCCTGACTAGACTAATGGTCACTGGAGCATATGGATCGAAATGGAGCGTTACAATAGGACAATGAGTACATTGTGGAACACTTAAAAATGGCTTGCGCAAGAACCAGCCATCGCTCATACGGTGGCCAACGTCTCAAAAGGCCCCGACTGAACCCCCGCTCAAAGGGTCACGCCGTGTCGGTTTGGGATCTGACTTGACTTTTAATATCAGCGTTAAAAAGCAGCTTTTGGAGCGCGTCGCCGCGACTCGGACACTTCGCGTAAACATTCGAAGGCGGCTAAAATAAGACCTGCTGAATGGAGGCCTTTCAAGATGCTCACCGCAGCATTAGGATTAATCTTGGTGTTACACCCGAGGTTAAGCCATAAATTTGTCAAAAAAATACGCCAAAAATTCACGTAAATCGCACCCGTGTCCGGTATACGATTCTTCTCTACTGTATGGAAATTGACTGATGCTCTTACTTAAGAATAAAAAGTCAAGTTTTATCCAAAACATATTCCTCCTTTGTGAATTATTCTTGGAATTTACCAAAAAAAAAAAAGTTAATTGAAACTAAACAATTAAGGTACAATTAAGTGGGATTTACCAAATGGGATAAAATAAGGGATGAAAGCAGCACTTGATCAGCTTGGTAAGTTTAGGGATAAAATAAGATAAGCCTTATTTGTTGAGCTAGAAACAACATGGTGATGTCAGTTGGAAGTCCTTGGGAAGGTTTGGCCAGGTTCGGGACAGGATAAAGGGCAAGTCTAAGATGAACCTGCCTCTGTAGTTTAAGGGAAAATGACATATATAGGTCAAGTATCAAGTGGAGATCTGAGGAGAGACTAAATGTTTGTTGGGGGAAAAACTGACCAGGTTAAAAACTGGGTCAAAAATACTTTGTGTTGGGATGGGATAAATCAAGTTAATATCAAGAGTCTTGACTCTAGTCTTACTTATCGTCCAGGACTGTAGTACTAGAAAAGTAGCAGAACCTATTCCTAACTGGCTAAGGAGTGTAGTTGGACAAAAACCAGTAGATCACAGGAAAAGATTGAGAGAATAAGGGAGAACCAGGCCTTACCAGGCAAGGTAGGCCCACAGGAAGATAAGACCCATGACTTACCTACACATGTCTTGCCATCAGAGTGCAGGGCGAACTTCATGTGGCAGGAACAGCGTGGCCCGTGGTCCGTCTCCTCGCAGATGTGCTGACAGCCACCATTACCATAATTACAGGTCACTGGGGGAGCCACAGACAACAGATTGAACCAGATCAATCAAAAACCATTCATAGGAAAAAATGAATGCCACTGGAAGGCAATGGCGACGCCATAAGGAATGCAAATTCCCACAGTCTATCTTCTTCTAGATCGAGTCCCTGAATGTTCCATAGGAATCGCACTACCGAAAATTATATTCCGAACATTTTCGAAGTGCTTCTATTCGGAATTTAACGTTCCTCTGCGGTTAACCTGCGAAATGAAAAAGTCTCGCGGGAACATTTTTTCTTTCCCCCAGTGTGCCGAGGTGAGAGTGAAAAGTGTGTCGACTTGAGCCGACAGCCGATGACAGAAGGAGAGCAGGGTCTTGTCTCCGCACACCAACAACACACCGCAGCTTTGTCTCCACATGCCTTTTGACTGTTCCATCTCTCCTCTCATGCTCTTTTTCAAGGAGCAGAATAACACTTCTGCTTTAGTGTTCTTCAAACCAGGCCATCCAGCAGACCCAGACGGGGATGACAGCATGAACTCCATGACACAGAAAATAATGAAAGGTTCTGCCTCACAGGCATACTATCTCAGGAGATTATGCATAATATGTCATGCACAAGTTTAGGACTAGCTCGGTGCGATCATGGACTGGGGAAAGCTTGTTTGCGTGGGTAGAAAGGCTAAATAAAAGGCTTATTAAGATGAAGAAATGCACACATGGAATGACTGTAAACACATGTGGTGCATTTGAGATCCCGGGAGTTTTACAGTTCATTTTAAAATACAGAATATCACAGCGAAGCCAAGTTCACCCAACCCTCGTTAATTAGGAACAATTTGAGCTTTCAGGTTATCTCTGCTAGCTCAGAACATGACACAAACTGTATCTCAATGTATAACTCTGGGGAGTCAGTGTTTACCTCAGTGTATAACTCTGGGGAGTCAGTGTTTACCTCAGTGTATAACTCTGGGGAGTCAGTGTTTACCTCAGTGTATAACTCTGGGGAGTCAGTGTTTACCTCAGTGTATAACTCTGGGGAGTCAGTGTTTGTCTCAGTGTATAACTCTGGGGAGTTAGTGTTTACCTCAGTGTATAACTCTGGGGAGTCAGTGTTTACCTCAGTGTTTAACTATGGGGAGTCAGTATTTACCTCAGTGTATAAGTATATTTACCTCAGTGTATAAGTATGGGGAGTCAGGGTTTACCTCAATGTATAAGTATGGGGAGTCAGTGTTTACCTCAGTGTATAAGTATGGGGAGTCATTGTTTACCTCAGTTATAAGTATGAGGAGTCAGTGTTTACCTCAGTGTATAAGTATGGGGAGTCAGTGGTTACCCCAGTTCATTACTCTGGGGAATCAGTGTTTACCTCAGTGTATAACTCTGAGGAGTCAGTGGTTACCTAAGTGTATAACTCTGTGGAGTCTGTGTTTACCTCAGTGTATAACTCTGATGAGTCAGTGTTTACCTCAGAGTATAACTCTAGGGAGTCAGTGTATACCTCAGTGTATAACTCTGGGGACTCAGCGTTTACCTAAGTGTATAACTCTGGGGAGTCGGTGCTTGCCACAGTGTATAACTCTGGCGAGTCAGTGTTTACCTCAGTGTATAACTATGGGGACTCAGTGTTTATCTCAGTGTATAACTATGGGAAGTCAGTGTTTACCTCAGTGTATAAGTATGGGGAGTCAGGGTTCACCTCAGAGTATAACTCTAGGGAGTCAGTGTATACCTCAGTGTATAACTCTGGGGAGTCAGTGTTTACCTCAGTGTATAACTCTGGAGTGTTTAGTGTTAACCTCAGTGTTTACTCAGTGTATAACTCTCTCAGTATGGGGAGTCGGTGTTGAGTAACTTGTTTACCTCAGTGTATAAGTATGGGGAGTCAGTGTTTACCTCAGTGTATAAGTATGGGGAGTCAGTGTTTACCTCAGTGTATAGTGTTTAGTATATAACTCTGGGGAGTCAGTGTTTACCTCAGTGTATAACTCTGGGGAGTCAGTGTTTACCTCAGTGTATAACTCTGGGGAGTCCAGTGTAGAACTCCGTATATAACTCTGGGAGTCACTGTATTGCCTCAGTGTATAACTCTGGGGAGTCAGTGTGTACCTCAGTGTACAGTTCTGCCTGAAAAGGTAAGTTCAGCAGACACAATGACCAGATGTACTCACACTTGCAGTCGCGGTTGTTTTTGGTGAGCTGGAAACCCGGTCTGCACTCGCAAGCGATGCCTCCTTTTGGAGTTTCCCTGCAGATATGAGCGCAGCCGTGGTTTTTGTCCATACAAGTGGGGCCTTCCTTTGTCCCATTCATACGCACTGCAGAAACAAACAACAACATTCAAAACACATGTTTGCGATGGGTTGTTTATTAATAGTACATGTCATTTCCTTGGGGCGAGTTCCTTTAGACAAGCCTAGGAGCCAACATTTATTATTAACCTCATAGCTCATACATTGTTGTAGTCAACGAATAAATGTAGCTTGTTTGAATGGAAATGAAGAGTAAAATTAAAAAGCCATCTGTCCGGGAGGATCCTTCAGAAAATGACGACCCCCGATCATTCGGCGAATTAACGGAAGCCAAAGAAAATAAAGGAAAGCGCGACGTATTCCTGGTTCTGCACCGCTTTATGGACGTGGAACCGTTTACTGAGCCGTACCGCATTCCATTGCATAACACCGACACGGCATTAACAGAAGTCTGGTGTACAGATCTAAAATGATTTTTCTTTCCCTGGCCGTTAGCATCCCGGGCGTATAAATCGAGGCCTGCACTTTTGCTCTGGCGCGGTGGGAAAAAGCACTAGCGTCGAGCGGTGTCAAGCCGTGCTTTTCTTTGACTGACCTCGGTGCACGCTCCTGCTCAGCCATGTTTGGACAGTAAAAGGAGAACCGTGGCACCCGGCCGACTCGAGATCCCATGGTGCATCTGTATCAATAGCACGTGTTCACGCATGGGAAACTAGCTGAGCTCGCTCGAGTTGCTCGGCATTGAGGCGTGAAGCGGAAGATTCGGGATGGGATATTACAGCGTCTGGAATTTTCACAAATGAGATTTCTTTGATAGATTGCTGGATGCGTCGCCCATCCCAATGGTTTAGACCTTAGTGCTGCATTAAATTCCCAATGCACCTGAGCCGTCGAATTCTTCATTCTGATTGGTCAGATTCTTATTTGGTTCGGTTACCATTTCTGCAATTTGTAGCATTGACTACATTAGCTGAACTTGTATCGTGAGCATTCCACATCAATGAACAATGTCTATCTAATCAAGTTGCAATTATTTGGTCTCCGTAACGTATAATAGCGATAATTTGAGGCCACAAAGTCGAAGGTTATCTTATCTTATTATCGCATTATATACAAACAGATTTGTCAATAACGAGTAAACTTTAGGGGGGGGAATAAGATGTAGATTCCACATGCCCTTGTCTCCAAAAAGAAAAACACCATGTTTGATGAGTTCGGCATCAAATTGCTTTCCGCCCCCTCAGTGGGGTCACCCCTTCTTCCCGCAGACCCATTCATCACGCCTGGCATAGGTTTGAGACTCCCGGGAGAGTCATAAAGCGCTAAACGCTGATGCGATGGCGGTTTTATTCGTGCCGTACCGCGGCGTGGTGCGCACTCTGCGGTCACCTGCCAGATTCTACCCTGGTTCGGACTTCCCGGGAGTTATTGCAGGGGCTCGGGAGACTCTGCCATACAAGAAAAATTGCAGCTAATTGGCTGAGAATTGAGGTGGAAAGGAAAAGGAGCTGACAGGAAGACGGACAGAAATGAAAGCTATGGCAGAAAGGACAAAAATAAATAAATAAAAAAGCGTCTCGGAAAAAAAAACCCAAAAATGCACTAATTAGACTTTTTACACAAGTGCACCAGCTGGATCCGGATTTGGAACCGAACCAAAATGTTTGGAGAAGAAGCATAAAACGATCCTGAACACGATCATAAATCAAAGCGGTGCCAATGATTTGATTTGATTCATTTGATTTCCAGTAAACGTTTCATCGTGGTCACAGCGGATTTATTTTTATAAAGCGAAAGCATAACGAGCTTTCCAGCCTACTAGCATGCTTAATAGATGGTTAGCATGCTAACTGCCCCCCCGCCAAATAAATACAAGAACCTTTTATAACCGTGGTTCTGTTTCTGGTGGGCATTTTGATGGAATGTGTGTATGTGTTTCTAATGCCTCCTAAAAAGCATATCTAATCTATTTCGATGCTAATCATCCTCCTGCTAGAATCTGGAACTATTTAATAGCAGAATGGTGATGCAATATATATATATCCTATATATTGTGGTGTTATAATGAGCTACATTTTCCTGGGAAGAACCAAAAGGGGTTAAAAGTGTCGGAAGGTTTGAGGTGCTTGCAAAGTCAGGGTATCGATATCCATAGCTCTAAATCCGGGAAATCTTCTAAACCCACATGTTCATGTTCATCGAGCCGGCTACGGTTGAACGATATATTGAACATTAGTGATAATATCGCAATCATTTTAAAAGTTTTTAAATATCGTGAATATTGAACATGTAAAATTCAGGCATAATTTTCCCAAAAGAAAGTGCAAATATTACGTTAAGTATTATCGCACGAGAGACATGAGTTGGGGGGGGGCGCGTTTGTGTGGCTGCTTTCTTTCGTTTTTAATTAGATGGAGATGATAAACAATGGGGGCATAGTGGTTTAGTGGTTAGCACGTTCGCCTCACACCACCAGGATCCGGGTTCGATTCCCGTCTCGGCCATGTGTGTGTGGAGTTTGTGTGCATGTTTTCTCATGTTCCCCCGTGCCTCAGGGGGTTTTTCTCCGGGTTCTCCGGTTTCCTCCCCCGGTCCAAAAACATGCACGGTAGGTTGATTGGCACCTTGGAAAATTGTCCCTAGTGTATGAATGTGTGTGTCTGAATGTGTGTGTATGTGATGGGTTGGCATTCCATCCAGGGTGTATCCTGCCTTAATGCCCATAGACGCCTGAGATAGGCACAGACTCCCCGTGACCCGAGGGAAGATCGGATAAAGCGGTAGAAGATGAATGAATGAACGATAAACAATGGAATGGGACACGGAAAGGGAGGCGATGAAGTCGTCTCCGAAAGTCGACCTTGTTTTATTAATGGAGACAAAAAAATTTGAATTTTTGTATTGTTTAAAAGCAAACTCAAAAAAGCAAGATTATATCTCAGGATATATCACAAAAAAAAGCGAGATTATATCTCAAGATATATCGCAAAAACACCTATCCCAACACTTCTCACTGTCCAGGAAAGCATAAAATAAATAAATAAATGAATAAATAAATAAATAAATAAATAATCCCTCAACTTTATTCTTAGATGGAGACCTAAAGCACTATTTGTGCATCATGCTATAAATGTAAATATAGTCAAATCTGACTGATCAGGATATCAATTTCTTTCTTTCTTTTTCTTTTCTTTCTTTCTTTTTCTTTCTTTCTTTTATTTATTGACGGCCCAGGGACATTGTCATGCAGGAACAGATCTAAGACTGGTAATGAGCGTCTGAAAAATGCGATCCTAGCGCAGGATAAGAGTTCAAAGAAGATCCGGATGAGGTGTTCAAATACTTCTGAATAGCCCGTGTGTAACGCAAGATTTATTCGAGAGATCTGAAAGGGCTTCGGAACATAATCAAATTTTATCGAGGACATGAAGTTCGCTCGAGGGAGATCGAGTTTCAGGCCGGTTCTCTGGCGGCGCTGGAAGTCAAGGTGTTGCGTTACGATAGTTTTTCCGCGAGCCGGAGATAAGCCCAGGCAACAAAAGTAACCCAATATCCCAGGTATCAAATCTGCTGGAATTCTCAGAGACCCGCGGCTGGGTGTCGGTGCCAACCATAACACGGGGTCTGACGGGCGAGCGAGCCACGTGACGCCTTAAACCTCCACTTTTCAGCAACACCTTTTCGCAACGGTGAAGCGGCTGAAAAGCCTCGCTGATTGGCACGAGCCTGGTGTGTGACGAACGCTTTGCGTGTCATCTGTGAACCGTAGCAGCGTAGCATACAGCTGTCTATCCAACCCTGCCAGAACCCCCCCCCCCCCCCCCCCCCCCCCCCCCCCCCCCCCCCCCCCCCCCCCCCCCCCCCCCCCCCCCCCCCCCCCCCCCCCCCCCTCCGACCCCCCACACCCTAAAAACAACCACCCACCTCCTTCAGATCTAATGACTAGCGCTGACACAGGGAATGTAACATAGTATTTTTTTTTTTCCAGACAAATACATTTTTCCCTTTTATTTATTTATTTATGTATTTATTCTTACTATTATTATTATTATTTATTTTATTTATTATTTCTTTTTTTATTAACCTGATTCTGGAGATATAGATATAGTACATATCTAAATATACATATATAGATATGTGTGTATGTGTATATATATATATATATATATATATATATATTATATATATATATATATATATATATATATATATATATATATATATATATATATAGTACATATCTATATACATCTAAAATATATAAATATAAAAAATATATATATTGTATCCACCATATTAACCTGTGAATTAAATGGTACAATTTTTTTTAAACACATTTCGTCTCATTTTACGGTTAATTAAACTCCACACACACAGCGCCACTCTTCTGGGCAGATGTTCCTCCAGATGTTAAAGGTGCTGATGCTGGTGAAAAGGTCTGGGTTGAACTCGACCTTCACATGCAATACATTTCAAATGGATTTCTATTTCATCATCGAGTCCCGATTATCAGTCGCTTTGCCACGACACCAGAGAACAGAGCAAGACCAGCATCCCCCCCCCCCCCCCCCAATTAAGGAACCATTAAAGGTTTAACGAGTCGATATAAAAGCCAGTGAGCGGAAACATGGAACATTGGTGGTGGGGGGGTTTAAAAAGTAAAGACAAAGTCGACAAAGTTTACCAGGATCTCAAAGTTAATAAACGTGTAAAATACTGTTTTCTTTTGTAGAAAAGCGAATGAGTGATTTTCAGCCAATCAGAATCAAGAATCTGTTTTACCGAAATCACTGTATATAACAAGATCGCATTAGCGTGACATCACAGCTGCTGTTTTTCAATACAATGCTTTCTGACCAATCGGAATCGAGTATTCATCAATTCTGTTGCACCATTGTAATGAAAAGAGTCGGGAACTTTCCAATGTGCACAAGTTATTATAAATAAAATTCCTGTGGCTTGTATATATATATATATATATATATATATATATATATATATATATATATATACTCCTCTTTCATCGTTTCATCGTAGAGAATATTCCAGTGCCTGGAGGTGGGACGGAGTTCAAGCTCTCGGTCGGTTAATGAAAGAACGTGACGGAGAAGGAAGCGATCGGCCGGAGTGACAGCGTGTCGGCTCACACCGCCGACGTCGCCGCGAACAAAGCTCCGGCTTTCCCGCGGGGGTCGCTCTGGACTTTTCAATAAACTCCCTTCACAGATCACTCCCACGAGGTTCGAGCACTACTTCATCTTTTTTGCCTTTATTTAAAAAATATATATGGCTTGTGTAATAATAAAAAAAAAAACGGTCATTTAAAAGTTACAAATCATCTTCATCATCATTACGGGTTTAAGTTCGGAAGGTCACAAGTTTAAATCCCAGCTCCACCAACCTGCCATGGTGGGGCACTTGAGAAAGGCCCTTAAACCTAACCTGTGCACTAGTCATCAAATCGCATGAAGTTAAATCTCAATTATTTATATATACATTATATATATATATATATATATATATATATATATATTATAAATATATATTTTTTTATTTGATATGGAAGCCCGTTTAATGAAACCTTTTTTTTGGAAAGCGTTTTTCTTTCACAGTCAGAATTATAAGATAAAAAATTATTATTTTTTTAATGTTGTTTTTTTTTTTTTTTAATGAGTTTTGTTCTTTTTCAGTCCAAGAAAAGCTTTTTCACAACTGGATCATCGAGCATTTAAAAAAAAAAAAATTAGTTACGAAAAAGATTCTCGTGTGTAATTTGAACATTTTTTTGCAAATTCCCAAATTTCAAAAGAGTTTAAGGATAAAAGAAGTTCAACTTAAACGGAAGAATAACGCGATATAAAAATGGAAAACTTGACTGCAATCGTTCCACAATTTTCAGTATTTTTTTTGGGGGGGGGGGATTCCTCCAATTCTAAATGTATTCTAGGATTTGCTGGGAAAAAAAAGAAGAATTCCTTGCAAAAATGGAAATATCGAAAAAAAAACAAAAAAAAACGGACAATAATTTTTTGGGGGAAATTCCCCAAGTTCTAAATTATTCTCGGATTTGATGAAAGAATTCCGTGCGAAAGCCATTACGATATAAAAAGGGGTATTTAAATTAAATACTGAATTAATTAATCTTTTCAAAAATAAACAAATAGTTAGAATTCCACGTTGGGGTTTAGAGTAAATAAGGAAAAATTCCTTATCGGATCGGCGTCGTCCTGACGTCCTTCTCAGCCGCACATCGGATCCGGGAGAGAAAATCCCGCCGAACAGACGAGTGTGCTCTCCGCTCGGTTTTCCCTCCGCCAGGGACCGAGGGGGAACTGCAGCAATGTGGTGTTGGTGGATTTACGGCCGTTCTGACCTCGGCGTCCAAGAGGTTTTAATTAGGGAGCAATAAAACCAACATTATGATGAAATACGAGAGATTAGCGCAGGGGATTTGTCGCTCCGGCAAGGGAGGGGGGGGGAAAGAAAAGAGTCAGAGATGGAGGGATAGAGAGGGGGCTAAATAAACACGATAAAGGCCTCGCTTGGTTCAGCGTGTGAAAGCTACGATCCGGGCTCGAATAACACGCCGCTTATGAAAGGCAAACACGGGCCGGTGGAACGCGGCGGACGGGTCTCCGGAGGTGAAACGTGTTTTCTCTAACGCAGTTCATCACAGGAGACACTAAACATGTCGTATGCACTGGCTGCACCGAGGCGTGAGAAAGTACGCCTATTGAATGGCGATACCTAGATAGAGGGCGTGGTTTTCAGTGGACCGGGGGATGGGGGGGGATTTGGTTGGGGCGGAGCTTTGGCCACACCCGGGTCACTCACCTTTGGGCCGCTGGATGCAGGTGTGCTGGTTGTCGGACAGGAAGAAGCCTTCTTTACAGCGACACTCGTAACTCCCCATCATGTTCACACACACCTGCTGGCAGCCGCCATTCCCCTCCAAACACTCGTCTACATCTAGAGAGAGAGAGGGAGAGAAAGAGAGTGAGACAGATATGGACAAAATGCATAAAAGAAAGAAAGGTATGTATTCATGAGTAATATAGTCAGCGTAGAAAGGATGGAGAGAGAGAGAGATAGAAAGAGATCAAGGGAGATGCAAAGTGAATGAGGAGAGATGGAGATAAAGATAGAGAGAGAGAGAGGTCAATTAAATGAGGAGAGAGAGAGTGAGAGATGAAGGGATAGAAAGAGACAGAAACCATGCAGATTGAATGCAAATAGACAGAGAGAAGGACGGAAGGGATTGAGAGAGAGAGAGAGAGAGAGATGGAGAGACAGAGAAAGGGGCCAAGAGTGAGGAAGACCGGATTTAAAAGTGACCGAGATAATGATGGAGGGATGATGTAGATTGGGTAAGGAGAGACGGGGAGAAAGATGGAGGGATATAAAAAGGTGAAAAGAAGTGCAGATTGCATGAGAGGAGACGGAGCGAAAGATAGAGAAATGAGAATTGGAAAGACAGAGCAATGTGGGGATGGGGGGGAGAGAGAAATTTAGAACGACAGAGAGGATGAGAGAGTGGACATTGAGGCCGACATACAGAACGAGAGAGAGAGACCGAGTTCTTCCACATGGAGAGATCAGCTATAGCTCGAACATACATACAGAGGGTCTCTCGTGCACCCGACACAAACGTGACGCCTCTAGTGGTGACTAGAGGTATAACTGGTGCTGTTCTGACCCCTGGGCATTTCACCAAAGTAGAGCAAAGGTGAAATTCGGCGTAAAAACTGGACCAATCTCCTACAGAAGCGCATAAACACCGAGCGATGGCAAAGAGAACCGGAGACCCCGAGTCCGGAGAACAGCATGAGGTCCCCAACCGCCACGGACCGGTTTAACGCCAGACAATATTTTCGCGTGGAGGAAATATTACGGTGGAGGAAAAAAAATTCCCAAAATAAAACGGAATCAGATAACGAACAAAATGGAATGGGTTTTTCCTGTGGTACTTATTGACCCACGGACCGGTAACCCGGTAACCTTCCGCTAGTAACCCCCTCATCCAACTTGCCTCCTGTGGACATCGCTCCTCTTCCCTCCGAAGATGGAGGTCCGGGTCAAAGGACGCTGCTTTTAACGGATTGGCAGGAGGTTCCAGAGGTGCTTGGGATATATTCGGATGCATATTTCCAGGGGGCGGGGTCCAAGGGGCGACTTAATCATGTACTTTCTTGGACAACCGCCTCACAACAAAAAAAAAAAGTCATTCATGAACTCCCTGGACT
>JACRUU010000030.1:2281283-2333783 GCA_030449085.1 Kryptopterus vitreolus
GCGTGGATTGCAGTCGGCATGAAGATAAAGCGAAATCGATCAAGAAGGACGACCTGCTTGTTTACTCGCCTCACACGCTTGTCGAGCGCAACAACGCTTCGCTTGAGTATCAACGAGAAGCGTTATCAAAAAAATACAAATAAATAAATAGGTAAACACTCTGCGATATCAAAAGGAGGCCTGTAGGTGGGCCGGAGGAGTCCGCGATAACAAATTACACGCCATGCCCAACGTGGTCACAAGCCATCTCCACCAGGCCCAGTTAGGCTAAACGAAGTGAGACGGAGTGCGGAGAGTCCCGAGCGCAAACGCCAGATCAAATGATTACAGAAGAGAGAGAGAGAGAGAGAGAGAGAAAGCCCGAGAGACCAAGCCAAGTATTAGATTACTTTGTGTTCCTGGTGATAATGATCAGTTAGAAAAGGTTTCAAGAGGAACTGGGTGTTCCACAAGCCTGGACCTGCAGTCCGCAGTCCTTATTATTGACTTTAAAGTGCTCGTTAAAGACCGTGCGGGTACGATTTCGAGGGAACGCACTGAGCAGAAGTGTAGTCGGATTATGATCCTCTTATGAGGACCGCACCACTGGCGATTTCCAGTTTTGATTGTTACGAGGCAATTTCATTCATCTTCTAGTGCTTTATCCGATCTTCCCTCGGGTCACGGGGGAGTCTGTGTCTATCTCAGGCGTCTATGGGCATTAAGGCAGGATACACCCTGGATGGAATGTCAACCTATCACACACACATTCACACACACATTCATACACTAGGGACAATTTTTTCCAAGGTGCCAATCAACCTACCGTGCGTGTTTTTGGACCGGGAGGAAACCGGAGAACCCGGAGAAAAACCCCCTGAGGCACGGGGAGAACATGCAAACTCCACACACACGTGGCCGAGACGGGAATTGAACCCGGACCCTGGAGGTGCGAGGCGAACCTGCTAACCACGAAACCACCGTGCCCCTACGAGGGGAAGAAGGACGGAATAAACGACAACACGATTACTCATAAAAAGCTGCATTTGGTTATTTGCATGAACGGAGGTCCTGCTTTTCCGTTACATAAGCCCCGAATCTGAATCGCACATGGAAGCCTTGTTTAGATCGACTTTGCTGATCTGGAACATTGGGTTAGGAAATGTAGCAGAAACGCACTCGCCGAGTCCAAACACACCACTCGACGACACGGTCCTGCTCGCCGAGTCGATCCCCAGTGAAACGTTACCGAGGATTGTTGACTGTTGGGATCTCCAAGTACAAAGAGAAGTGACACGCACATACAAACACATATACAAGAGGGTGTATCTCAGTGGGTTTAAGGTGCTGGGGTACTGATCGGAAGAGGTCGCGCGGGGGGGGTCAGTATGGCCAAGCTGAAACTCTTGGTGCCTCGAGCAAGGCCTTTAACCCTCTGTACTCCAGTGGGCACCGTATCACGCTGGCATATGCGAAGAAAGAGTTTCACAGTGCTGTAATGTAGAATAAAAGATGTCCCGTATACAAGACGTACCGAGGCAGTTATGGCCGTCGTGTGCGAGGCGGAAGCCGTCGTAACACGTGCAGCCGGTAGTTCCCCGGGATGTTGATACACTCGTGGACGCATCCTCCGTTGTAGTCGCTCTCGCACTCGTCGATGTCTGCAAAGAAGCACAAACACATGTGATTAGCATAACGAGAACCTCATTCGCCATTTTTGCTTCTCCGTGCTGCCAATATGCTGGGCCCTTCAGCAAGGCCCTCATCTGAACAGTTGTGATTCTAGATATGGGCCGATGCTAATTAATACGGTAATACCGAATCCTACACTGAATATTTCTTGATATATGACGAGGGGTCTGGAAAAATCCACCACACAGCTGTAGTTGGATTGTCGGAGGGGGACCTTGAAACAGTCTGTCCAGACCGAGGAAAAATGAGGAGCACGGTTGTAACCATTCTGAAGGTAGATTTCAGTCGAGATGATAAGGAGAAACCCAGCAGTTGAAATAACACTCTTTAAAGGTTCTGCTCCACTTGGTTGTTCTTTTCGTCAGGGTCAAGAACATGTCTTGTTTGCTGCCCAATTGGGTGCTAATTATCCAGATGCCCCTGGTGCCCTGTGCAGAGTTTGGATCCAAATGATGTTTGCAGTTTCTGGGCAAATGTTTTCTGGGGTCTTTTTTGTTGTTGTTGTTGTTGTTGTTGCATCAGCCAAAACCTTAGTGTAGGATTACGTGGAAACCAACTGGGAAAACTGGGCGAACGTTTTTGGACGAGGTATTTTCTTTGGGTCTTCGGAAACACTTTGGGGTCGCTCCATAAATCAAAAGATAAGGTCGGCGTGCTAACACCGGGACGCTCAGAACGCTCCGGGCGCTTCGGACGCTTCAGTCACCGCTCTCTCAGCCCTCGTCAGCCCCCAGATGCAGCTGTTGGGAACTTTTCCATCCAAGCGAAGGCTTTTGCGACGAAGGGAACCTTTGCAGGCTTCAAAACATCTTTAGATGATATCGTTGCACAATTTGCTCAGGAAAGAGGTTTTACAGAGTATGTCTAGCACAGGGCCACATGGGAGACCTGGTGTGTGTGTTCGAGAGCCAACTATGAACTTAACTTTCTGATATAGTGAATTGTCGATGGGGTTCGGGGGGTGCCAGGCGTAGGCATTCTCGCTGCGCAGACTCTACGCCGGGTGGCCATTTTCGATTTGATTTGGAAAGTTCTGTTTTAGGTGGGCCGGATTGAAAGGACCAACTGGACGGATGTGGCCCGCGTACCGTCGTTTTCCCACCCCTGGTCTAGCACGTACAAGCACTCCGAAACAGACTCTAGATCGGCGTCCAATGCAAAGTCCCCTGGCTCTATTTCGCTGGGGGCGTTTGCATCCAGACGTTCCCGGAAGTCTCTTACGCCGAACGCTCCCTCACTCCTCGGCGGACGTCCTCTCGTAACTGGCAGTCTGCCCGCAATGTTACTCGACATCCAAGCCTTTTATGACTTAGTTCACGTCCTCATTTATAATGCTTATAAGACTAAGGCGACTAATGGGCAAAAGCCGGGAGGGTCAAAGTGAAATCGTCCTCAGAGATCCAAGTCGCCCCAAACTCTTTCCCGTTTTCCTTTTTTTTTTTGTCCTCCGTCTGCCGATTATCACGTTCCCCCGCCTGCCTGGCAGCGCTCACGGACTCGCGAATCCCAAATAATCACTAAACATGTGTAAGAAATTTCCTCCTCCATCACACAAGGCAGCGCACGGATCGCAATAAAATCTTTCCTTAAGTGCTCACTTGATCCTGCAGGAAAGTGCAGCCAAGGAACTGCAGGAGTGCAGTGTTACTGCACACACACACACACACACACACACACACACACAGACACACAACGCACAAACGAGGTACTTAAAGGTAACGTTCAAACAAACACTCAAGCTAAGCTACTGCTAATTTGCATTAAATCTGCATTAATACTAATCAAGCAGCCAAACTCGGTAGTCTTCATGCACTGTTTTGGGAATCAATTCCGAAGGACACAAGAAAAGCTTATGGAATACGAGACCCCGTGACCCTCTGATACTGATCGACTAGAATACACCAAACACTAACGAATACCCTCGAATGCCTATTGGTCAGAAGGTAACCAATCGGCAAAAAGAACCCGAATCCTCATTGGTTACCTCCGCATTGCTTTCCGTCTCCCGTATACCCGGACTTGCAGATGCACTTGTAGGATCTGAAGGTGTTCTGGCAGATGGCATCAATGCTGCAGTTGTCCGTGGTCTCCACGCACTCGTCCACATCTGGAAACGGAAACAGGGCATAGATGAAATCGATTGTTTAGAAAGGAAGAAACGGTAAGACGGGTCGAAACACCGATGATTCCAGAGCGTGAGCAGGGGGAAAGAGTTTGGTGCGGCAGGCCAGCATTGGCGAAATAATCACTTTTAAGACTTTTTTTTTGAGTAACGACCCCCAAACACACCGGTTACGTCCTCGCTGGAGTGCGACGTGATTGATCGTCGTGTTGTTATTAGTGCCGTGTGCAAAAGCATCACTATTATAATCTCTCTCTCGCTTCAGACAAATTTTCGACGCGTAACTCGTCCCGAAGTTTTTGTCCGATGTGCTGTTACTATAATAGGGAATCGTCCTACGGAATTCCGAACCCGGGGCCAAAAAGCGGGAATTTTTTCCCCGTAGAAAATGAATGAGGTTGAAATTTCGACATTCCGGCCCCATCGAGAATGAATGAAAAAAATTGACGTTCCGCTGTTCGGCCCGTGTTCGCTCGACATTTGACATATCCACTCGTAGGTGAGATGGAGTAGGTCTTAAAGATATGATTGCCGCATAGTGTCACGTAACCACAAACGTGAAAAATCTGTGAAACTGCGAAACTCGGACACGGGGTCATGTGACATATCTAAACGCTCGGCACATCGAATGGAGTCGGACGTTGGATGATTCGATGTCATGAGCATCACTGGCCCCGCCCCCTCCTGAAAAAAACGCCAAAACGGGCGTTTTTGGTGTCTAAACACTTGTCTCTACAATCGAGCTAGCATTTCAAAGTCAACACTAAATATTAAACGGACCAGGTTCTAAGGAGTCGCACCCGGAGCTGCGTTTTGCATCGGCAAGCATCACTCACATTTTCTTCAGGAAAAGTCCCATGTGTAGTTATTACTTAAAACACCAGCCTCCAGGATCGCTAACTAATTACAGATCGATGCTAACGATCGATGCCTTTCATAACGACCATGCACGAAACTTCAAAGCAGGAACCGTTTTCTCCCGACGCTGTACTTTCTCTCTCTCTCTCTCGCTCATTTCCTGTTTTCTGTCTCTCCTCTCATCTCTCTATCTTCCCGTGAAAGAGAGTTCCTGTCACGGCGGAGCGAGTGCGTAAACGACAGAGGAAACGAACTATAAACGCTATTCCCGCCGTCTCCACGAGCGCCGTTCACAACCCATATCTGCCTTAGATCTCTCGCAGCCTGGATGCGCCAGAGCTGATTGCGCCGTCCTGACAATCTGGCATTGATTACGAAGTTTTCCAAAAAAAAAAAAGAAAGAAAGAAAGAAACGAAAATCCCATCGCGGCTTCCTCGGTGAAAAAAGCATGATGAATACGTTAGATGGAGATTTTTGCGTCTCTGTCTTTGCTTTAGACGCAACAACAAACAATTCCGCCATTAACTGGAACAGACGTAGCTCTGATCTGACGGGCCAATCAGGAAAGAATGTAGATTGCAAATTACCGTTTTTTTTTTTACGGCGTTTTGTTGCGTCACATTAATGGAGAACGTTGCGAGTTCAGGCACATGCAGCCAGACGAACGCTAGACAACGTTCCGTCTGAGGAATTACGGCTGAATGTTTATCATTACGGGAGCATCTGCTTGTCACTTCGAATACCTCCCTCGCTTTCTTTTGGACGAAAAACACCCGCAAGAGTTTGCCCCCGAAATCTCCTGGATCTCTCCACAACGGCGTCCAAGGACGGAAAGGAAAAGTGACCTGGAATGGAATGTTTATATCACCGCTGAGCTAATTAGTCATAAATAAAACCAATTCTGGTGCATTAGATTGGTTTGCGAGACGAAACTTTCCGTCCATAAAACGAACCCTTTTGGGGGCTAATACCGAGGTCCAGAGATGGAAAAGGTTAGCATTGCTTTAACTGGGGCTAGGGAAAAGATATAATATCTATCTATATATATATATATATGAAAAAGAAGCAAAACTAAGTTATTCCTTTCCATCGACTTGTAAAATTATAACAAGACTATTAACACTACACACATGGTCAGCCATGATACAGCGCCCCCTGGAGCACAGAGGGTTAAGAACCTTGTTCAAGCCCCCAAATTGGCAATACCGGGACTCCGACCTTCTCGATCCTTAACCACCGAGATTCACCCTACCTAATCAGCACGACGACCTGCGGGGGAACGAGTAGATCAGGAAGACAAATATATTACGTTATATTAAGACAATTGTTCCCAGCTTGTTTGGAAGTTGGCGCCAGAGCGCAGGGTCGGCCGTGATACGGCGCCCCCTGGAGCATGGAGGGTTTAAGGAGCCACGGAGGCGGCTTGGTGATACCGAGGCTCAAACCCCCTATCGGTAACCCAGCGCCACGGAGATCCCATTATGACAACTCCTATAAGATCCTACAGGATCGTGTTTGACAAGCAACGATGGGCGATAAATAGATTTAGAGCATAGAATAGCCTTTATTTGTCACATATACATACATTAAAGCACAGTGACATTCTTTCTTCGCATATCCCGGCTTGTTGTTGGTAGCTGGGGGTCAGAGCGCAGGGTATCAGCCAGGGTACGGCGCCCCCTGGAACACAGAGGGTTACGGATCTTGCTCAAGGACCCAAGGGGGGCAAGCTTGGCCATACCGGGGCTCGAACACGGATCTTCCGGTCTGCAGCCCATCGCCTTCGAACAAAGCTTCCCAAGTCCCCAAAACTGCTAGAATAGCTACCCACCACCCAGAATGTGCCTGCCAGCGCTCAACCTGCCTCCAAACCTTCGGAACAAACAGGTCGAGCAAACCGAGAGACAAACCGGCTTAACGCCTCGGACATTTCCTGTCGAAAAAACCCTAGCCTAGCTTAACCCGGCTTTAACTTTAACAGCCCACGGATTCCCAACACAACCCTGTTACAGATCTCGATAATCCACCCAGATTTGTATAGATCTGTATTTTTCAACTTCAGTAAACTTCCGCCCGCCACCCCATTCCCTGCATTAATTTTTCACACCGCTAGCAAGGTGACGGTCTGGACAAGAGTCATGTGGGGTAAATGGCTTGGCTGTGCAGGCTCTCTACACACTGCTCCCTGAACGTAAAGTGCATCGGGATGAGAAATTGTTTACGTTACGGGGCTTTTAGAGCTGCTGTGCTGTATGTACAGAGCGCTCGGAGCTAGCCGACGTGTCCGGGGAAAGAGGAATGCATCAGCACTCGACAGTGGAGGAGATGTATAGCCGGGAGAGGGGGGGGGTGGTCTCTGGATTAATAGCAAATGCTAGAATTGGCGGAAAATGTATGACAAGTTCGTTTGCAGTACAAACTTTGCGGTTCGCCAAGATGTTACCTCTTGGGCCCTTGAGCGAGGCCCTTGAGCGAGGCCCTTGTACTGCTCCAGACACCATGCACATTGATCCCAGATACAAATAAAAGCACCTTTGTAAACAGTTTTAAAAGTGGGCACTATGAGATGCCTTATTGCATATAAGTACTAATTGCCTTAGCCCCGCCCCCCTAAACAAGCAAATTGACCAATAGCGGTGTCCGTTTGAAAGCGAGGACCATCCCTCCGCCGGGGGAAAAGCACTTTAATACAAACGTCTGAATGAAAGAATGATTAGACAAATAATTATCGTGGAAAAGAAAGCGATTCCTGTCAAGCGTCCGGAGCAAAGCGCCGGAAAAATGTGCGGCTTCAAAACACAAACGCTTTCTTTTTTTTTTTCCCCTCTTTTTTCTCCCTTCTTTCGCAGAGCAAATAAACATGTCAGCGTTAATCTCTCCGAAAGTGGGCTTTTAAGAACATTCCTCTAAAATAAAAAAAAATAAAAAATAAGAGAGAGAGAGAGAAAAAAAAACGAGCGCAGAGGCGAAGTAACGCATGCCTAGAAATTGACTCATGCAGCTCCGTCTTCCTTTTTTTTCTTTCTTTTTTCTCTCTCCTTCTTTCGCACTCTTTAATACGGCATGCAGGTTTTTTTTCCCCCGCAAAATATCCGGTCTGAAGAATCGATTTTCCAAGGAAATACACTGCTATACACACTTACACACACACACACGCACACACAGCTACACACTGCTATACACACTTACACACACATACACACACACGCACACACAGCTACACACTGCTATACACACTTACACACACATACACACACACGCACACACAGCTACACACTGCTGATATACACACTTACACACACATACACACACACGCACACACAGCTACACACTGACACACACACTTACACACACATACTACACACACGCACACACACAGCTACACACAGCTATATACACACTTACACACACATACACACACACGCACACACAGCTACACACACACACATACACACACATACACACATACACACACAACGCACACACAGCTACACACTGATATACACACTTACACACACATACACAGCTACACACACATACGCACACACAGCTACACACTGATACACACACTTACACACAACGGATATACACACTTACACACACATACACAGCTACACACTGATATACACACTTACACACACATACACACACACGCACACACAGCTACACACTGCTATACACACTTACACACACATACACACACACGCACACACACACACACACGTACACACTATATACACACACACCACACACTACACGCATACACTACACACATACACACACACACACACACAATTACATACACCACACACACATACACACACACTACACACACTTACACACACACAGCACACACAGCTACACACACTGATATACACACATATACACACACACACACACACACACACACACACACACACCATACACACAATTACACACACACACACCACACGCACACACACCAGCTACACACTGATACACACTACACACTTAAACACACATACACACACACACACACGCACAGCTACACACTGCTATACACACTTACACACACACACACACACCACAGTTACACACTACACACACACTACACACAGCTACACACACACCCACACACACAAAAACCACACAAACACAAGACATTACCACACACACACTGATATACACACAGTTACACACACACACACACACACACACAGCTACACATATCTACACAATACACATATCTACACACATGATATACACAGTTACACACACTTACACACACATGCACACACACACACTGCTACACACTGATACACACTTACACACACACAGCACACACACAGCCTACACACAGTGACTATACACACTTACACACACAGCTACACACAGCTACACACTGATATACACAGTTACACACACACACACACAGCTATACACTAATATACACGCACTACACATATAACACACACAGCTACACATATCTACACAATGATATACACAGTTACACACACTTACACACACAGCTACACACACACAGCTATGCACTGCCATACACACTTACACACACACGTTACACACACACACACACACAGATCTATGCTACACACACTAATATACACGCTACACTGTTACACACACAGCTACACATATCTACACACTACACATATCTACACACTGATCTACACAGTATAACACACACTTACATACACAGCTACACACACACACACACACACACAGCTAAACATATGCACTACACACAGCTATACACAGTTACACAGTACACACACACTTACACACACACACACACACAGCTATACACTAATATACACGGTTACACACACAGCTACACATATCTACACACTGATCTACACAGTTACACACACTTACATACACAGCTACACACACACAGCTAAACATTACCACACTATTAAAAGCACACTGCACTATACACAGTTACACACACTTACACACACACACAGCTATACACAGTTACACACACGCACACACACAGCTACACACAGTTACACACACACACACAGCTAAACACTGCTATACACAGTTACACACACTTACACACACACACACACACACTACACAGCACAGTACACACACACACAAACACAGCTTATCTATACACACAGCTATACACAGTTACACACACACACACAGCTACCCATATCTACACACTGCTATACACAGTTACACACACACACACACAGCTACCCATATCTACACACTGCTATACACAGTTACACACACACACACAGCTACACATATCTACACACTGCATACTGCTATACACAGTTACACACACACACACACACACACAGCTACTACCATATCTACACACTGCTATACACAGTTACACACACACACACAGCTACCCATATCTACACACTGCTATACACATTACACACACCACACAGTTACACACACACACACAGCTACACATATCTACACACTGCTATACACAGTTACACACACACACACAGCTACACATATCTACACACTGCTATACACAGTTACACACACACACACAGCTACCCATATCTACACACTGCTATACACAGTTACACACACACACAGCTACACATATCTACACACTGCTATACACAGTTACACACACACACACACACAGCTACCCATATCTACACACTGCCACACTACACACACACTACACAGTTACACACACACACACACACACACACTACACACTGCTATACACATATACACAGGTTACACACACAGCTACACATATCTACACACTGCTATACACAGTTACACACACACAAATCTACACATATCTACATACTGATATACACAGTTACACACACTTACACACAGCTACACACAGTTACACCCACACACACAAATACACAGTTACACACACACACACACACACAGCTATACACTGCTATACACAGTTACACACAGTTACACACACACACAGCTACACACTGCTATACACAGTTACACACACAACCACCCATATCTACACACTACTATACACAGTTACGCAGACACACACAGCTACACATATCTACATACTGCTATACACAGTTACACACACACACACATACACACACACACAGCTACACACTGCTATACACAGTTACACACACACACAGCTATACACTGCTATACACAGTTACACACACTGCTACAAACACACAAACACACACACACAGCTACACATATCTACACACTGCTATACACACTTCTACATACAAACACACACACACCCACAGCTACACATATCTACACACTGCTATACACAGTTACACAAACACACAGTTACACATATCTACACACTGCGATACACAGTTATACACACTGCTACAAACACACACACACACACAGCTACACACTGCTATACACAGTTACACACACTGCTACAAACACACACACACACACACAGCTCACACATATACCGAACGATCTACAAACACTGCTACATACACACATTACACACACTGCTACATACACACACACATACACATCTACACACTGCTATACAAAGTAACACACACTGCTACAAACACACATCTCTGCGTGCACACACACACAGACGCATCTACACAATGCTTTATACTGTCTCACACACACCTACTGTACACACTGTTACACTCCCCCACACTGCTACAAACACAAACACACACACAGCTATACACAGTTACACACACTGAAACCCCCCCCCCCCCCCACACACACACACACGCGCACACACACACAGCTACAAACCCTACACACACAACATATAGTTCCGGAAACACCAAACAAATGTTAACAAAAAAGAATTCAAACCATTTATTTTGAAGTATTAAAATAATTAAAAAAAAATAATAACAAATGAAAATAAATAGATAAATAAAATAAAGAAATATTCTGGATAAATAATTATTTATCCCGGTTTTAAAAAAAAAAAAAATGTAAACAGAAAACATTTCCATACACGTACTTGACAAAAAGATTATGAAAATAAATGTGGATTAACGACGTTCCAGTGTAATGGGGTGAAAATCCCACAGACGTCTCTTTCCCCGGAGAACGTTTCCAGATCAGGAAAACTCTCGGACTGGAATCCGGGCGAGACGAACTCTTCACCCAGAAAGACTTTTTATTTGTTTCTCCTGAAGACGGAGTAACGACTATCGAACACACAAAGCCGCTCGGAGCGCTTCTGTAAAACGCCGGCTTCGCGGCCGGTAATTACACCTTCCACAAAGACATTAGTGGAGACGTGTAATTAGAGGAATTCTCTTCACAGCGTGAACGCACAGTTCCTGCCCGGAGCAACCAATCAATTATCCAGCGAGGAGCCTTCGCGGAGGACGACTCCGAAAATTTACTCCGACACCTGACTTTTCCAGAAGGAAAATTTCCCCTTCTCCTGACCTCGGAGACCCAATCCTGCTCCGGCATGACGATGCTCCAGTGCAAACTCGGGTGTACGTTTTTGGACCATCTCCGGCTGGAGCAGGTGAGGTACCTTCGCTCCACACAGAGTGACCATGCATAACTGTTTTTCTTTCGTCTTTCTTTTCATTCTCTCTCTCTCTCTCTCTCTGTGTCGAGCAACAAATGATACTCCGGACGTGTCTGAAACCCTCCACACGGCCTTAGACATTTTGGCGACTGTGGACACACTGCAATGAAGGCAACCCAGTTACTTTTGAGAAAATGTGAGCATGCCTACACACACACACACACACACACACACATTTCAGGAACCTTTGGAGGAACCTACAGGAATGCTTGGAGCTTGCAAAAGCCTACAGGAGTTTACGGGAGCCTACAGGAACTTGCGGGAGCCTACACGAACTTGCGGGGAGCACACAGTAACTTGTGGGAGCCTACAGGAACTTTCCGGAGCCTACAGGAACTTGCGGGGGCCTACAGGAACTTGGGGGAGCCTGGGGAGCCTGGGGGACAGGAACCTGGGGGAGCCTACAGGAACCTGGGGGAGCCTACAGGAACCTGGGGAGAGCCTGGGGGAGCCTACAGGAGCCTGGGGGAGCCTACAGGAACTTGCGGGAGCCTACAGGAACCTGGGGGAGCCTACAAGAACTTGCGGGAGCCTACAAGAACTTGCGGGAGCCTACAAGAACTTGCGGGAGCCTACAGGAACCTGGGGGAGCCTACAGGAACCTGGGGGAGCCTACAGGAACCTGGGGGAGCCTACAGGAACCTGGAGGAGCCTACAGGAACTTGCAGGAGCCTACAGGAACAAGAACTTGCGGGAGCCTACAAGAACTTGCGGGAGCCTACAAGAACTTGCGGGAGCCTACAAGAACTTCGGGAGCCTACAGGGTACAAGAACTACAGGAACCTGGGGGAGCCTACAGGAAGTTGAGGGAGCCTACAGGAACCTGGGGGAGCATACAGGAACCTGGGGGAGCCTACAGGAACCTGGGGGAGCCTACAGGAACCTGGGGGAGCCTACAGGAACCTGTGGGAACCTACAGGAGCTTACGGGAGCTTACAGAAACCTGGGGGAGCCTACAGGAGCTTGCAGGAGCCTACAGTAACTTGCGGGGAGCCTACAGGAATCTGGGGGAGCCTACAGGAATCTGGGGGAGACAGGAATCTGGGGGACAGGAACTGGGGGAACCTGGAGGGGGAACTTTCAGGAAAATGAAGTAATCACCAGAAGCTCAGAGGAACTCATAGGAAGTTACAGGGACTGGGAGGAATTTACAGAAGCTCAAAGGGACGTAGAAGATGGAGACGATCTCCCACTACAGACGCATTACTGCACTCCGGGTCGAGAATCTTATGCTCAGGTGTCCACAAACTTATGAGCTTATAGATACCTACCAAATGGTGTGTGTGTGTGTGTGTGTGTGTGTGTGTGTGTGTGCGCGTGTGTGTGTGCGCGCCAGGGTGCGTCTGCTGCCCTCGATGTTGCCCCACTCGGGTATATTTAGGCGCCGACAACATTAAAGAGGTGTGCAGTTCAAACACGGGGCAATGTTTACTCTGAGAGCAGAGACCCTCAGTGTTTACACACACACACACACACACACACACACACACACACACACACACACACACACGCACGCACACACACACACCTCCTTTAGCTCTAAAATATCAGAAATATGACGTTTAGGAGACCAAACATATATTAGGGAGTGTGTGTTTGTTTGTGTGTGTGTGTGTTCATTTTGACCCTCCATCTCCACACCCAGTACACCACATCATCTCCTTCTGCCCCTCCATCTCCACCCATCACATCTCTCCCTTCTGCCCCTCCACCCATCACATCCTCCCTTACCCATCACATCTCTCCCTTCTGCCCCTCCATCTCCACCCATCACTCACATCTCTCCCTTCTCTCCTCCATCTCCACCCCCAGCCCCTCCATCTCACATCTCCCTTCTGCCCCTCCATCTCCATCACATCTCCCTCTTCTGCCCCTCCATCACATCAATCACAACTCACTCTTCTGCCTCTCCATCTCCACCCATCACATCTCTCCCTTCTGCCCCTCCATCTCCATACATCTCTCTCTTCTGCCCCTCCAATCACATCTCACTCACATTCTGCCCCTCCTCCATCTCCACCCATCACATCTCTCCCTTCTGCCCCTCCATCTCCACCCATCACATCTCTCCCTTCTGCCCCTCCATCTCCACCCATCACATCTCTCCCTTCTGCCCCTCCATCTCCACCCATCACATCTCTCCCTTCTGCCCCTCCATCTCTACCCATCACATCTCACTCTTCTGCCCCTCCATCTCCACCCATCACATCTCTCCCTTCTGCCCCTCCATCTCCACCATCACATCTCTCCCTTCTGCCCCTCCATCTCTACCATCCATCCATCCTCTGCCCCTCCATCTCCACCCATCTCTCCCTTCTGCCCCATCCATCACATCTCTCCCTTCTGCCCCTCCATCTCCACCCATCACATCTCTCCCTTCTGCCCCTCCACCATCTCCACCCTTCTGCTCCCCATCACATCTCTCCCTTCTGCCCCTCCACCTATACATCCATCACATCTCTCCCTTCTGCCCCTCCATCTCCACCCATCACATCTCTCCCTTCTGCCCCTCCATCTCCACCCATCACATCTCTCCCTTCTGCCCCTCCATCTCCACCCATCGCATCTCTCCCTTCTGCCCCTCCCTCCATCTCTCACTCTTCTGCCCCTCCATCTCCACCCATCGCATCTCTCCCTTCTGTCCCTCCATCTCTACATCCATCACATCTCTCCATTCTGTCCCTCCATCACCACCCATCACATCTCAATCTTCTACCCCTCCATATCCTCATTCTGCACTTCCATCTCCACCCATTGCATCTCTCCCTTCTGCTCCTCCATCTCCACCCATCACATCTCTCCCTTCTGCCCCTCCATCTCCACCCATCACATCTCTCCCTTCTGCCCCTCCATCTCCACCCATCACATCTCTCCCTTCTACCCCTCCATCTCCACGCATCACATCTCTCCCTTCTACCCCTCCATCTCCTCCTTCTGCCTCTCCATCTCCACCACTCACAGCTCTCCCTTCTACCCCTCCATATCCAGCGCACCACCATGCCCACACTCCACCACCACTAACTTCCCAAACTTGTTCCTCCATTTCCATAACCCCCCTCCCCAACCTGCCCCCGTTACCCCACTGCACCTTTTCCCAAGTGTAATGAAGGGGTGAAGTGTGTGTGTGTGCGTGTGTGTGTGTGTGTGTGTGTGTGTGTGTGGATGGAGCAGCTTGTAAGGTGTAATAGTCAGATTGCACATGTCCTCACAGACACGTTTCAGGATCTTACAGGAGTACAAAGGAACCTACAGAGGAACTTTTAGGAGCCTGGAGAATGTGACCGGGAGTTTCAGAAGCTCAAAAAGGATCCGATACATGAAGTTCAGAGGAACGTACAAGAGCTCAGAGGGGTAACTTTCAGGAGATCGGCGAATATAAACCTCACGAGTAACAACACTGACATAAACAGTGGCTGACCTCTGGGAAGCGCGAGGACGGGAAACGGGGAACAGACAGGGTTCTGCTATCAGACGCCTCCTGACGGAGCTTTATGAAAACCGCAAAGGCTCCGGAGGAAACCGGCAGTCTGCTGCGAGACCTGGGGAGAGGGTGCTGAAACGGAGCTCCCTCTCTCTGCATGTGCGTGTGTGTGTGTGTGTGTGTGTGTATGCGACCAGAAATGGCCGAACATCAACACAAGGACTTCTCTATTTTCACCACCCCATAAAACTGCTCCCAGCAGGAACACGTCCAGATGCGGCTCTTCGGCCTCCAACGCGAGGAGAAAGAAAAAGCGTTATAGAGACGCCGCGAAGCCTACGTGAATTCTGCATTTCGTCCTCACGTGTGTCTCTCGATTGTGTTGTCTTCCTTTGTTTATGACTTGTTTGAAAACACTTCATCATGTCATCCCGCCTCTAGAGTGCAGCGTATCCCACATCATGTGGGCGAAATTTCCGTCCCAAAAGCGCTGTGTGTGTTTTGTGTCATGAGGCGACGTCGCACATCGAACACTATACACTGTCTTAGCACAGGGAACGTATTTTAACCAAAACATGCTACGACACAGCGCCCCCTGGAGCACAGGGGGTCCTTGCTCAAGGGCCGAGCAACACTGGCGACTCAACGCAGCAATCTGAAAAGTGAATAAACATCGCTTTCTTGTAACACTATTGAAGTGTTGCTAGTATTTGTTTCTTGGCTACAAAGAGGACGTCGCAGACGCCTTGCTGCGAGGTTTTAATGCAAGCTCAGGCAAAGGAACGTCTTTAATGAGTCCTCCGAGTGTATGAAGGCTGATATCCCTCGAACAAAACTCTCCGATTGTTGTCTGCGTTCCCAGAGGCGTTTCCAGCAGACGACAGCTCTGGAAATACTGCCAAAGCCCCAACTTGAAAACATTTGTGTGTGTGTGTGTGTGTAAAAAAAGAGGATATAATGGGAAACAATGCGTCAAGACGCGAGACTGCTGCATTAGCATGACATGAATCATCTCTGAGAGGATTAAGCCCAAGCGTTTTAACCCTCATTACTACCCGGAGCTGGAATGTTACCAGTACGCCATCGGAGGTCTTTTTTTTGTGTGTGTGTTGTTTTTTTTTTTCCACGGAAACCAGGCAGGAGAGATGAGAGGGAAATGAGCAATAACACGTCTGTCGGCGCCTGTCGCCACGAGCTCCTCCGAAATCCGCGGACAATAGAGCTTCAGAACGTCGGCCTGCCGACTTCAGAGCTGCGAGAAGATCACAGGAGACACCCGTGTTTGCTTTTCTAATTGAGCAATTGGTCGGAGCGCCGATCAAAGTGTCGGTCCGAAACGTACCGGGTTTTCTGACTTTTTATTGTTGGATATTAGAAATATATTGATAAAAGAAAGAAAGGAAATATCGCATCATACGCCGGTCACTGGTAGCACAGGGCGGGAGGGGTGTGGCTGAGTGTGGGGGGGTGTGGCTCAGTCAGGGAGGGGTGTGGCTCAGTGTGGGAAGGGTGTGGCTCAGTGCGGGAAGGGTGTGGCTCAGTCCGGGAGGGATGTGGCTCAGTGCGGGATGGGTGTTGCTTAGTGTGGGAGGGGTGTGGCTCCATGTGGGAGGGGTGTTGCTTAGTGTGGGAGGGGTGTGGCTCCATGTGAGAGGGGTGTTGCTTAGTGTGGGAGGGGTGTGGCTCCATGTGAGAGGGGTGTGGCCCAGTTCAGGAGGGGTGTGGCTTAGTCCAGGAGGGGTTTAGCTCAGTTCGGGAGGGGTGTAGCTCAGTTCGGGAGGGGTGTAGCTCAGTGCGGGAGGGGTGTAGCTCAGTTCGGGAGGGGTGTAGCTTAGTCCTGGAGGGGTGTGGCTCAGTGTGGGAGGGGTGTGGCTTAGTCCAGGAGGGGTTTAGCTCAGTTTGGGAGGGGTGTAGCTCAGTTCGGGAGGGGTGTAGCTCAGTTCGGGAGGGGTGTAGCTCAGTGTGGGAGGGGTGTAGCTTAGTCCTGGAGGGGTGTGGCTCAGTGTGGGAGGGGTGTGGCTTAGTGGTTAAGGTGCTGGGCAACTGATTGGAAGGTCAGGGGTTCGAGCCACGGGATCACCAAGCTGCCACTCTTGGCTCCTCGAGAAAGCGCTTAACATTGTGCTCTAGGGGGCGCTGTATCAAGAAACAAATTCACTGTGCTGTAATGTTTGTGAGACACACCGTTTTCTTCTATTCTCGGGACATACGTTAGATTTCGCAGAAGGTTCCCAGTTCAAATCAACCAAGTTGTCACTGCTGGTTTTCCAAATATATACGAAGAATTTTGTCAACAATATTCCTTGGTAACAAAAACGCCACACAAACACTATCATTCCCTCCATATCCGAAAACAAACCTGTAAATGTTTCCACATTCCCCCGATAAAGGCATCGGGTTCTTATCAGTCGTTATTGGAGACGACACGATGCAGGAATCTTCTGCCGCAATTTCACGCTAGGAAACAAACGATCGTTTAACGGCCGTCGCTGAACAAACCTGCCGATCGAAAGCTTCGGATTATAGGAATCGCATTTCCGAAAACCACAGGCAAAAAAGTTACTCTGGATTAGCAACGTAATCCCATCCCGGCGATACGAATGATGCCCGAAGCTCTTCCGACGCTAAATTCGGCGAATCCTTCGTCAGATGCTACGAGAATTTTTTCTTTTAGCGACACTCGGGAGGGGGGCAAGCGAGGGAAAGGTGGGGGCGACCGTGGCTCGCTCTCTCTTTCCTCACCGCAGGTGCCAATTAGCCTCTCGCTCTGCTGCTTTCGGCTAGTTACTAACGCGCTTTTACGACGGGCCGACATGGCAATTACGGCAAAGAGTGTTAGCGCGATATTTTTAGGCGTTTCCTGTCGGACCCAAACCATAAAATGGCTGGGTCTGTGTGATCCGAGGCTGCAACAGGAGCCGGGTTCAAGTGCCACACACTGCAGCGTATTATATGCTAAAAATTAGCATTTCAGAAATAGCCCGGCTCCATTCCGGACGTTTTATAGCAGACGGGTCGGACCCGGGAGTGGAAACGCGAAAGATGTGATGTATAACGTCGGCTGCGGAAACCGCACGCTTTTACGAAAGAGTCCTTTATGGGGCCGTATTGGCTTTAGAGGAGTTCCCCCACCACAGACACTGCTAATAGTGAATACACAAGAGGTCAGAAGCATGACATAAACCACTAATAAATTCCCCCCGCTAACTTTGGTCGCGGTGTGGGGGAGACAGTGGTGGTGGTGGTGGGGGGGGGGGGGGGGGGGATGGATTGCTGGGGGAGGATGGGGGGGGGTTTGTATAGGACACGGTGTGCGTGCGATTCAAGGTCACGGCGTTCACGATCACGTAGTCATTTCAATCGGCCGTGCGACATCAGGCCGAGCGCGGGAAAAAAAAGGTTAGCGGGTTAGCTTGAGATTCCTCCGCTTTTTGACATCGGCGCTCTAAATGTCCTGGCGTTGGCGGAATCTCGGCCCGTTCGCTTCTCCAGCAGTGCGAGGGTTTTTTTTTCTTCTTCTTCTTCTTCTTCTTCTTCTTCTTCTTTTTTCTCTGCTATTCGCTTTACTAAGCAGATTAAAGCATTTCCTTTCATTCATGTACTACAGCGCCTCGGAATGTAAACACTCGCAGTCTGTAAACACACACATTAAACCACGCAGCAGCACACATCCATCCCTCGACGACCCGCGAAGTCACGTGACCAAACCGCTTCAAACCCCGTAACCCTGGAAAGACGGCGGAAAAAAAAAAGCAGATCGTTTTTTGTTGTTGTTGTTTTTTTTTTTTTTGGGTTTGTTTGTGTGTTTTTTTTTAATGATTGAAATTTGTTATTACATGAAATTTGATTTGCAGGAACGCGTTGGTGTCGATTCTTTTGCGTCAAAGGGAATAAACATTCAGGAGCCAATCAGATTACAAGTGTAAATTTCTGTAAAAAAAAAAAAAAAAAAAAACAAGTAAAAATCAACCAATCAATCAATCAATCAATCAATTAATTAATTAATTGAAAAGTTAACACTCGGTTATGGCCAGCTGTCATGATATAGGTCCTAAAATATTTAAAAAATGTAAAAAAAAAAAAAAATGTGAAATGTAAAAAAATGTGAAATGTAAAAAAATGTGAAATGTAAAAAAAAATACATTTATTTGTTTTTGTTTTTTTTTTAAAGTTACCGCTCAGTTAAGGCCAGCTGTCACGATATAGGTCTTAAAATGTAAAAAAAAATAAAAAGTAAATAAATAAATAAATAAATAAAATATAAAAAATTGTAAAAAAAAAAAATTAAATAAAAATGTAAAAAAAAAAAAAAGGACAAATAAATAAATAAATAGATAATTTAAAATAAAAGTTACCACTCTGTTACGGCCAGCTGTGGTGATATAGTTATTTTCATGTCATTTTGATCCACACAATTAATATATATATTTTTTTAATGCGTAAATTTACCTCCTCGTTCGACTGGACATTTATGACGGCTTTTTATGAATCCCTCTTACATGGACCCTCGAGACGTTTGGTGATGCTCCTGGTGCTTTCCTATCGTCCTAGCGATCACGTTGTTTTAATCGAAATGTGATTAGCGTGCTAACGGGATACCGATCTTTTCCCGAGGTGGGCAGGATGAAGGCAGTACCCCCAATCTGATCGGATTTGGGATTTATCCGCCACAAAAACACCCAGCGAGTGCTTTCACATCTTGAGCCTGGAAACCAAGAGCGACGCTGGTGGCTTTGAATCTACCGTCGAGAAGCTCACGCCGCTTGTTTTGCCTGCGGAGATTCCCATTTCGCCAGAGCGCTCTCTTTTTCTGAACGGGTCTAATGAGGACCAGGCCGAGGGTGAGGCGAACAATGAAGCCCTCATATTGCCGGGGCCCAAACCATCGTAATATGAGGGGCAGATCAACAGTCAACGTCCATTAATATGAGCTGAAAATACGAATTTTTTTATTTTTGCCTCGCTTTGACCCAGCGAGCTTCCGTAGTTCTCCGCCTCCCGCCCCGCATGACATTTAGCGCATACGAAATACGAACATGACCAATCCGAAGAGCTCGTTTTCTGAGAGTGGGCGGGGTTTCATCAGTCGTATGGAAAGTCGTTTGTAGACGTTCAACAAACCAAAACCCCGCTGTAACATCTATCTAACGTTTATCCATCCATCCATCTATCTATCCATCCATCTATATGTATCCATCTATGTATCTATCCATTCATGTATCCATCCATCTATCTATCCATCCATCCATATGTATCCATCTATCTATCTATCTATGTATCCATCTATGTATCCATCTATCTATCCATCTATGTATCCATCTATCTATCCATCCATCTATATGTATCCATCTATGTATCTATCCATTCATCTATCTATCCATCCATCTATCCATATGTATCCATCTATCTATCTATGTATCCATCTATGTATCCATCTATCTATTCATCCATCTATCTATCTATCTATGTATCCATCTATCTATCCATCCATCTATATGTATCCATCTATGTATCTATCCATTCATCCATCTATCCATCCATATGTATCCATCCATATGTATCCATCTATGTACCCATCTATCTATCTATGTATCCATCTATCTATCCATCCATCTATCTCTCTATCCGTCTATCTATACATCTATGCATCTGTCTATCCATCCGTCTATGTATCCGTCTGTCTGTCTATCCATCTATCCATCCATCTATATGTATCCATCTATCTATCTATCTATCTATCTATCTATCTATCTATCTATCCATCCATCTATCTATCCATTAATGCATGTATCCGTCCATCTATGTATCCATCTGTCTGTCTATCTATCTATCCATCCATCCATCCATCCATCCATCTATATATCCATCTCTCCATGTATATATCTATCCATCTACATGTATCCATCTATCTATCTATCCATCCATCTATCCATCTATGTATCTGTCTATCCATCCGTCTATGTATCTGTCTGTCTATCCATCCATCCATCCGTGTTTTTCAGAGCAGATAAGTGAATAAACCTCAGCACCACTAAGTTTGTCTATAATAAGCGAGTATGTGAGGTGATTTTAGAGGCAGTGTTTACGGACTGGAGGTCGAGGCGGAAGGCGGACATGAAAAGCAGTAAAAGAGTGAAATAAGGAGGTGCACGTCGCAGACCTCGACGAGGAACTGAAAATAGCAGGCTGTCGGACACACTCGGGATTTTACAGCCACACGCAAAAACGTCCGTGGCCTCGCGAGGAATGAAGGAAAACTGGAACGCGTACGAGTTTCTCCTGCCGCGGCGAACGTCGCACGCAAACCTTAACATGTACGCAAAAAAAACAACAACCATGTCTTGTTTGTTTGTTTGTTTGTTTGTTTTCCTTCAGTGTTGCAGACAATTATTTGCGGGATATACGGCAAAAAAACAACAAGTAACAAGAAAACAAATGTATTTATTTTACTGAAATAATTTGCTATGTAAAAAAAAAATTACTGATTATGTTCATTTATATGATGTGATTTTGGCTTAATATCTCCATATTTTTAAAGGCTAAAATTAATTCATTCAAATATATATATATATATGTGTGTGTGTGTGTGTGTGTGTGTGTGTGTGTGTGTGTGTGTGTGTGTACATGTGTATACATAATATACACAACCACAACAATACACTGCATAACCAACCTATGCAAATATACACTTTATACATAATATATACACAACCTCGACACAATTATACACTGCATAACCAACCTCTATGCAAATATACACTTTATACATAATATATACACAACCTTTACACAATTATACACTGCATAACCAACCGCTACACAATTATACACTGCATAACCAACTGCTACACAAATATACACAACCTCTACACAATTATACACTGCATAACCAACCGCTATACAAATATACACAACCTCTACGCAATTGTACACTGCATAACCAACCTCTACACAATTATACAACCGCTACACAAATATACACAACCTCTACACAACCTTACACAATACACCCTATACACTGCATAACCAACCTCTACACAATTATACATGCATTACGCAATAAACAACCTCTACACAATATACACTGGCATAAAATACACAACCTCTACACAAACTCTACACAATATACACAACCTCTACACAAAACCTGTATAACACATAAACACCTCTACACAAATATACACAACCCCTCTACACAATTATACACTGCATAACCAACCGCTACACAAATACACACAACCTCTACGCAATTATACACTGCATAACCAACCGCTACACAAATATACACAACCTCTACACAATTATACACTGCATAACCAACCGCTATACAAATACACAACCTCTACGAAATTATACATGGCATAAACAACCTCTACACAATTATACACTGCATAACCAACCGCTACACAAATATACACAACCTCTACACAATTATACACTGCATAAACCAACCTCTACACAAATATACACAACCCCTAGACAATTATACACTGCATAACCAACTTCTACACAAATATACACAACCTCTTCGCAATTATACACTGCATAACCAACCACTACACAAATATACACAACCTCTACACAATTATACACTACACAATTATACACTGCATAACCAACCGCTATAACCAACCTCTACACACACATGCAAATATACACAACCTCTACACAATTATACAATGGCATAAACAACCTCTACACAAACATACACAACCTCTACACAATTATACACGCTACACAAATATACACAACCTCTACGCAATTATACACAACCTGGCATAAACAACCTCTACACAACTATACACAACCTCTACACAATTATACACTGCATAACCAACCTCTACACAAATATACACAACCTCTACACAATTATACACTGCATAACCAACCGCTATACAAATATACACAACCTCTACACAATTATACACTGCAATAACACTGCATAACCAACCTCTACACAAACACCTACACCAACAATACACAACCTCTACACAATTATACACTGCAAAACACTCTACGCATAACCAACCGCTACACCGCTACAAATATACACAACCTCTACACAATTATACACTGGCATAAACCAACCGCTATGCAAATATACACTCTATACATAATATATACACAACCTCTACACAATTATAAATGGCATAAACAACCTCTACACAAACATACACAACCTCTACACAATTATACACTACCTCGACACATAACAACAACCTCCGCTACACAAATATACACAACCACACATCTACACAATTATACACTGCATAACCAACCGCTACAAACAATATAACAACCTACACAATTATACACTGCATAACCAACCGCTATACAATATACACAACCTCTATACGCTACGCAAATTATACAAACTGCATAACCAACCGCTACACAAATATACACAACCTCTACGCAATTATACACTGCATAACAACCGCTACACAAATATACACAACCTCTACACAATTATACACTGCATAACCAACCTCTACACAAATATACACAACCTCTACACAATTATACACTGCATAACCAACCGCTACACAAATATACACAACCTCTACACAATTATACACTGCATAACCAACCGCTACACAAATATACACAACCTCTACACAATTATACACTGGCATAAACCAACCTCTACACAAATATACACAACCTCTACACAATTATACACTTATACACTGCATAACCAACCGCTACACAAATATACACAACCTCTACACAATTATACACTGCATAACCAACCTCTACACAAATACATACACAACCTACACAATATACACAACCTGCATAACCAACCAACCTCTACACAAATATACACAACCTCTACACAATTATACAATGGCATAAACAACCTCTACACAAACTATACACAACCTCTACACAATTATACACTGCATAACCAACCGCTACACAAATATACACAACCTCTACACAATTATAAATGCATAATTATACACTGCATAACCAACCAACCGCTACACAAATATACACAACCTCTACGCAATCTACATACAATATACATGGCATAAACAACCTCTATGCAAATATACACTCTATACATAATATATACACAACCTCTACACAATTATACACTGCATAACCAACCTCTACACAAATTATACACTGCATAACCTGCAACCAACTTCTACACAAATATACACAACCTCTACACATTTATACACTGCATAACCAACCTCTACACAATTATCAAATATACACAACCTCTACACAATTATACACTGCATAACCAACCGCATAAACAACCTCTACACAAATATACACAACCTCCTACACAATTATACACTGCATAACCAACCACTACACAAATATACACAACCTCTACACAATTATACACATGCATAACCAACCTCTACACAATGCATAAACAACCTCTACACAAACATACACAACCTCTACACAATTATACACTGCATAACACAACCAACCGCTACACAAATATACACAACCTCTACACAATTATACACTGCATAACCAACCGCTACACAAATATACACAACCTCTACACAATTATACATGGCATAAACAACCTCTACACAAATGCAAATATACACTCTATACAACCTAATATATACACAACCTCTACACAATTATACACTGCATAACCAACCGCTATACAATTATACACTGCATAACCAACCGCTACTACACAATATACACCTAACCTCTATATACAACCTCGCACACATTACAATACACTGCACACTGCACACAAATATACACAACCTCTACACATTTATACACTGCATAACCAACCACTACACAAATATACACAACCTCTACACAATTATACATGGCATAAACAACCTCTACACAACTATACACAACCTCTACACAATTATACACTGCATAACCAACCGCTACACAAATATACACAACCTCTACACAATTATACACAACCTGCAATTATACACTGCATAACCAACCGCTACACAAATATACACAACCTCTAGACAATTATACACTGCATAACAACCTTCTAACACAAATATACACAACCGCTACGCAATAATACACTGCATAACCACCACTCTATACACAATATATACACAACCTCTACACAATTATACACTGCATAACAAACCTCTACACAAATATACACAACCTCTACACAATTATACACTGCATAACCAACCACAACGCTACGCAATACAAAACCAACCACTATACACAACCTCTACACAATTATACACTGGCATAAACAACCTCTACACAAACATATACACAACCTCTACACAATTATACACTACATAACCAACCGCTACACAAATATACACAACCTCGACAATTATACACTGCATAACCAACCGCTTCTACACAAATATACACAACCTCTACACATTTATACACTGCATAACCAACCGCTACACAAATTATGCATGGCATAAACAACCTCTACACAATTATACACTGCATAAACAACCTCTACACAAATATACACAACCCCTAGACAATTATACACTGCATAACCAACCTCTACACAAATATACACAACCTCTACACAATTATACACTGCATAACCAACCTCTACACAAATATACACAACCTCTACACAATTATACACTGCATAACCAACCTCTATACACAACCTCTACACAAATATACACAACCTCTACACAATTATACATGGCATAAACAACCTCTATGCAAATATACACTCTATACATAATATATACACAACCTCTACACAATTATACACTGCATAACCAACCTCTATACAATTATACACTGCATAACCAACCTCTACACAAATATACACAACCTCTACACATTTATGGCACACTATAACCAACCTCTACACAAACATACACAACCTCTACACAATTATACACTGCATAACCAACCGCTACACAAATATACACAACCTCTACACAATTATACACTAAACAACCTCTATGCATAACCAACCTCTACAATAAACGCTACACCGCTACACAAATATACACAACCTCCGCATACACAATGCAACTCCAACCGCTAACCGCTACACAAATACACACCCTCTACCACAATTTAAAAACACTGCATAACCAACCGCTATACAAATATACACAACCTCTACGCAATTATACACTGCAAACCAACCGCTAACACAAATATACACAACCTCTACACAATTATACACTGCATAACCAACCGCTACACAAATATACACAACCTCTACGCAATTATACACTGCATAACCAACCTCTACACAAATATACACAACCTCTACACAATTATACACTGCATAACCAACCTCTACACAAATATACACAACCTCTACACAATTATACATGGCATAAACAACCTCTACACAAACATACACAACCTCTACACAATTATACACTGCATAACCAACCAACCTCTACACAAACTATTACAACAACCTCGCATACACAAATATACACAAATATACCAACCTCTACACATTTATACACTGCATAACCACCGCTACACAAATATACACAATCCTCTACACAATTATAACACTGCATAACCAACCGCTACACTCTATACAATATACACAACCTCTATACAATTATACACTACATAACCAACCGCTACACAAATATACAACAACCTCTACACAATTATACACTGCATAACCAACCCCTCTACAACAATTATACACTGCATAAACAACCTCTACGCAACTATACACAACCTCGACACATTATTACACTGCAGAACACACTACCAACCACTACACTACACAAATATACACAACCTCTACACAATTATACACTGGCATAAACCAACCTCTACACAACTATATACACAACCTCTACACCTCTAATTATACACTGCATAACCAACCTCTACACAAATATACACAACCTCTACACAATTATACATGGCATAAACAACCTCTACACAAATATACACAACCTCTACACATTTATACACTGCATAACCAACCTCTACAAACTCACAACCTACACATACACAACCTCGACACATATACACAACCTCTACACAATTATACACTGCATAACCAACCACTACACAAATATACACAACCTCTACACAATTATACATGGCATAAACAACCTCTATGCAAATATACACTCTATACATAATATATACACAACCTCTACACAATTATACACTGCATAACCAACCGCTATACAAATATACAACCTCTACACAATTATGCACTGCATAACCAACCGCTACACAATACACACACTGCATAACACAACCGCTATACACAAATACACAACCTCTATATACACAACAACCTCTACCCTCGCACCATTAACAATATACACTGCATAACCAACCTCTACACAAATATACACAACCTCTACACAATTATACACTGCATAAACCAACCTCTACACAAATATACACAACCTCTACACAATTATACACTGCATAACCAACCGCTACACAAATATACACAACCAACCGCTCTACACAATTATACACTGGCATAAACAACCTCTACACAAATATACACAACCTCTACACAATTATACACTGCATAACCAACCTCTACACAAATATACACAACCTCTACACAATTATACACTGCATAACCAACCGCTACACAAATATACACAACCTCTACACAATTATACACTGCATAACCAACCTCTACACAATTATACACTGCAAAACAACCTATACTATACAACCTCTACTACATATATACACAACCTCTACACAATTATACACTGCATAACCAACCTCTATACACAATTATACACTGCATAACCAACCTCTACACAAATATACACAACCTCTACACAATTATACACTGCATAACCAACCTCTACACAAATATACACAACCTCTACACAATATACATGGCATAAACAACCTCTACACAATACATACACAACCTCTACACAATTATACACTGGCATAAACAACCTCTACACAAATATACACAACCTCTACACAATTATACACTGCATAACCAACCGCTACACAAATATACACAACCTCTACACAATTATACACTGCATAACCAACCGCTACACAATTATGCATGGCATAAACAACCTCTACACAATTACACATGCCTATACACTGCATAAACCAACCTCTACACAAATATACACAACCCCTAGACAATTATACACTGCATAACAAACTTCTACACAAATATACACAACCTCTACATTATACACTGTCTACGCAATTATACACTGCATAACCAACCACTACACAAATATACACAACCTCTACACAATTATACACTGGCATAACAAACCTCTACACAAATATACACAACCTCTACACAATTATACACTGCATAACCAACCGCTACACAAATATACACAACCTCTACACAATTATACACTGCATAACCAACCGCTACACAAATATACACAACCTCTACACAATTATACACTGCATAACCAACCTCTACACAATTATACATGGCATAAACAACCTCTACGCAACTATACACAACCTCGACACAATTATACACTGCATAACCAACCTCTACACAAATATACACAACCTCTACACAATTATACATGGCATAAACAACCTCTACACAACTATACACAACCTCTACACAATTATACACTGCATAACCAACCTCTACACAAATATACACAACCTCTACACAACACCTTATACACTGCATAACCAACCACTACACAAATATATATATACACAACCTCTACACAATTATACATGGCATAAACAACCTCTACACAATATACACAACCTCTACACAATTATACACTGCATAACCAACCGCTATACAAATATACACAACCTCTACGCAATTATGCACTGCATAACCAACCGCTATACAAATATACACAACCTCTACGCAATTATGCACTGCATAACCAACCGCTATACAAATATACACAACCTCTACGCAATTATGCACTGCATAACCAACCGCTATACAAATATACACAACCTCTACGCAATTATACACTGCATAACCAACCGCTACACAAATATACACAACCTCTACGCAATTATGCACTGCATAACCAACCGCTACACAAATATACACAACCTCTACGCAATTATACACTGCATAACCAACCGCTACACAAATATACACAACCTCTACACAATTATACACTGCATAACCAACCGCTATACAAATATACACAACCTCTACGAATTATACACTGCATAAACAACCTCTACACAATTATACACTGCATAACCAACCGCTACACAAATATACACAACCTCTACGCAATTATACACTGCATAACCAACCTCTACACAAATATACACAACCTCTACGACAATTATACACTGCATAACCAACCTCTACACAAATATACACAACCTCTACACAATTATACACTGCATAACCAACCTCTACACAAATATACACAACCTCTACACAATTATACACTGGCATAACCAACCTCTACACAAATATACACAACCTCTACACAATTATACACTGCATAACCAACCTCTACACAATTATACACTGCATAACCAACCGCTACACAAATATACACAACCTCTACACATTTATACACTGCATAACCAACCGCTACAAATACAAACATTACGAAATTATACATGGCATAAACAACCTCTACACAATACATATACACAATTATACACGGCATAAACAACCTCTACACAAATATACACAACCCTCTACACAATACACACCCCTAGATACAATTATACACTGCATAACCAACCACTTCTACACAAATATACACAACCTCTACACATTTATACACTGCATAACCAACCACTACACAAATATACACAACCTCTACACAATTATACATGGCATAAACAACCTCTATGCAAATATACACTCTATACATAATATATACACAACCTCTACACAATTATACACTGCATAACCAACCTCTACACAATTATACACTGCATAACCAACCTCTACACAAATATACACAACCTCTACACATTTATACACTGCATAACCAACCTCTACACCCTCTAAATATACTGCAATAACCAACCGCTACAACAAATATACACAACCTCTACACATTTATACACTGCATAACCAACCGCTACCTACAAATATACACAACCTCTACGCAATTATACACTGCATAACCAACCGCTACACAAATATACACAACCTCTACGCAATTATACACTGCAACCAACCAACCTAAACAACCGCTACACAAATATACACAACCTCTATGCAATTATACACTTCATAACCAACCGCTACACACATATACACAACCTCTACACAATTATACAATGGCATAAACAACCTCTACACAAACATACAATCACAACCTCTACACAATTATACACTGCATAACAAACACGCTACGCAATTATACACTGCATAACCAACCTCTACACAAATATACACAACCTCTACGCAATTATACACTGCAGAACCAACCGCTACACAAAATACACAACCTCTACACATTATACACTGCATAACCACCGCTATACAACTACAACCTCTACGAAATATACATGGCAAAACAACTCTACACAATTATACACTGCATAACCAACCGCTACACAAATATAACACACCTCTACGAATTTATACACTGCATAACCAACCTCTACTATAACACAATTATACACACTGCATACCACCTCTACACAATTACACAACCTCTACGCAATTATACACTGCATAACCAACCTCTACACAAATATACACAACCTCTACACAATTATACACTGCATAACCAACTTCTACACAAATATACACAACCTCTACGCAATTATACACTGCATAACCAACCACTACACAAATATACACAACCTCTACACAACCTCTACGCAATTAACATGGCATAAACAACCTCTACACAAATATACACAACCTCTACACAATTATACACTGCATAACCAACCGCTATACAAATACACAACATCTACGAAATTATACATGGCATAAACAACCTCTACACAATTATACACTGCATAACCAACCGCTACACAAATATACACAACCTCTACACAATTATACACTGCATAACCAACCGCTACACAAATATACACAACCTCTACACAATTATACACTGCATAACCAAAACCGCTACAAATATACAAATATACACAACAACACTCATACGCAATTATCTACAATTATACTGCATAACCAACCGCTACACAAATATACACAACCTCTACGCAATTATACACTGCATAACCAACCGCTACACAAATATACACAACCTCTACACAATTATACACTGCATAACCAACCGCTCTACACAACCTCAAAATATACACAACCTCTACACAATTATACACTGCATAACCAACTTCTACACAAATATACACAACCTCTACACAATTATACACTGCATAACCAACCGCTACACAAATATACACAACCTCTACACAATTATAAATGCATAAACAACCTCTACACAAACATACACAACCTCTACACAATTATACATGGCATAAACAACCACTACACAAATATACACAACCTCTACACAATTATACACTGCATAACCAACCTCTACACAACATATACACAACCTCTACACATATACACTGCATAACCAACCTCTACACAACATATACACAAATATACACTGTATATACAACCTCCACACAAATGTATATTGTTTACACAACCTCTACACAATTATACACTGTATATACAACCTCTACACAAATGTACACTGTTTACACAACCTCTTCAAAAATACAAGCTGTATACACAACCGCTGCACAAATATACACTGTTTACACAACCTCTTCAAAAATACACGCTGTATACACAACTGCTGCACAAATATACACTGTATATACAACCTCTACACAAATGTACACTGTTTACACAATCTCTACACAAATGTACACGGTTTACACAACCTCTACACAAATGTACACTGTTTACACAACCTCTTCAAAGATGTATACACAACTGCTGCACAAATATACACTGTATATACAACCTCTACACAAATGTACACTGTTTACACAACCTCTACACAATTATACACCGTATATACAACCTCTACACAAATATACACTGTATATACAACCTCTACACAAATGTACACTGTTTACACAACCTCTACACAATTATACACCGTATATACAACCTCTACACAAATATACACTGTATACACTATAACCTCTATACACAACTATACACTCTATAAATAACATCTACACAAATACATACTGTATACACAAATTCTACACATTGATGCACAGCATATACAAAGAAAGAAAGTTGATTCAGTGCTTGATTTCAGTACCAGTGTGAACAGTGTTCATGTAACAATCAGACCATATCATAGTACACACTACACATCACACATCATATCACAATACACATCACACTACACATCATATCACAATACACACCACACCACACATCACAATACACATAACATATCACAACACACATCACACTACACATCAAAACACACATCACACCACACATCACACTACACATCACACATCACAATACACACCACACACCATATCACAATACACACCACAACACTACACATCACAATACACACTACACATCACAACACACACCACACACACATCACACCACACCACAATCACACAACACACCACACCACACATCACAATACACATCACACACATCACACACACACACACACACACACACACACTACACATCACATCACACACATCACACCACACATCACACACACACACACACATCACACCACACATCACATCACACCACACACCACACACACATCACACTACACATCATATCACAATACATCACACATCACACTACACATCACACACACACTCACATCACACACACCACACATCACACATACATACACATCATATCACAATACATCACACATACACACACATCACACTACACACACCACACACCATCACACACAACACATCACAACACACATCACACACACACCCACACCACACACACATCACACTACACATCAAAACACACCACACATCACATCACACCACACATCATATCACAATACACATCACAACACACAACACACATCATATCACAATACATCACACATCACACAACACTACACACTATACATCACAACACACTACACATCAAAACACACACCACACATCGCACTACACATCACACATCATATCACAATACATCACACAACACTACACATCACAACACACACCACATCACAACACACATCGCACTACACATCACATCGCACCACACATCATATCACAATACACATCACAACACACATAACATTACACACTACACATCACACATCACATGACACATCACATCACACATCACATCATATCACATTACACATCGCATCACTGACCTTCTGGTTAAATTGTCCTCCTGCCACAGTCACTGGGTTTTGTTGCAGTCTTTGTTTTTCTCTATTTTATTCCCCAAATCCTGTTTTAGGTTTTATATTAAACTGTGTATTCTTTCACAATCGTCTCTGACTCTCTCACACACACACACACACACACAGAGAGAGACACTCACACACTCTCTCACTCAGACACTCACACAGGTGTAGTCAATTGGACAAATTAGTGACGTGAAGGCTGAGGATTCTCTCAGCACAGCAGACAAACACTCACAATATCCCCAGAAAATGCTGTTGATTGTGTGTGGGAGGTGGTGTAGCCCAGTGGTTAAAGTGTTGGACTCTGGACCCGAAGATCACAGGTTCAAACCCCACCACCACCAAGCTGCCATTAGTGGGCCCTTGAGTGAGGCCCTTAACCATCATTTGCTCAGTTATAAGGCGCACTTGATTTTTTTTTTAGACCATTCAAAGATTTGAAACAAGAAGAATAAATGCTGTTTCAGAGTCAATGGAGAGAGAGAGAGAGAGAGAATAGGAGGGAGAGAGAGAGAGAGGGAGGGATAATACAGTAATATAGTGAGAGAGGGAGAGAGAGGGGGGAGAGAGAGAGAGGGATAATACAGTAATATAGTGAGAGAGAGAGAGAGACAGAGATAATACAGTAATATAGTGAGAGAGGGAGAGAGAGAGAGTGGAGAGGGAGAGAGATAGAGATAGAGAAAGGGATAATACAGTAATATAGTGATAGAGAGATAGAGAGAGAGAGAGCGGGAGAGAGATAGAGAGGGATAATACAGTAATATAGTGAGAGAGGGGGGGAGAGATAGAGAGAGGGATAATACAGTAATATAGTGAGAGAGAGAGAGAGGGAGGGGGGGGGGAGAGGGGGAGAGAGAGATAGAGAGAGGGATAATACATTAATATAGTAGAGAGAGAGAGAGGGGGAGAAAAAGAGAGAGAGAGAGAGGATAATAACAGTCTATAGTGAAAATAGTGAGGAGAGATAGAGAGAGAGATAGAGGATGGGATAATACAGTAATATAGTGAGAGAGAGAGAGAGGGGGGGGGGAGAGGGTAGGAGAGAGAGATAGAGAGAGAGGGATAATACAGTAATATAGTGAGTGAGAGAGAGAGAGATAGAGAGGATAGAGAGAGGGATATACATATATATCAGTGAGAGAGAAGGAGAGAGGGAGAGATATAGAGGAGGGATAATACAGTACTATGTGAGTGAGAGAGAGGGGGAGAGAGAGAGAGGGATATAAGTACATTAGTAGTGGAGAGAGAGAGGAGAGAGAGAATGAGAGAGAGATAGGAGAGATAATACAGTAAAGTATAGAGAGAGAGGATAAGTAGAGTAATACAATTAGTGAGTGAGAGAGAGGATAGAGAGGGGGCGTGGAGATGAGAGGGAGAGAGGGAGAGAGATAGAGGGAGGGATAATACAGTAATATAGTGAGTGAGAGAGAGAGGGAGAGAGAGAGAGATAGAGAGAGGGTAATACAGTAATATAGTGAGAGAGAAGGGGAGAGAGAGAGATAGAGAGAGGGTAATAAGTAGATAGTGAGAGAGAGAGAGAGAGGGGGAGAGAGAGGAGATAAGAGAGTCTAATACAGTAATTAAGAGAGAGAGAGAGAGAGATAGAGAGGTAGAGAGAGGAGAGAGAGATAGAGAAGCGAATAGAGAGGGATAGAAAATACGAGGGATAATATAATATAGTGAGTGAGAGAGAGAGGGGGAGAGAGAGAGAGAGAGAGAGAGAGAGAGAGAGAGAGAGAGAGAGAGAGGAGAGGGAGAGAGAGAAGGAGAGGTAGAGAGAGAGAGAAGGAGAGAGAGAGCGGGGAGAGAGAGAGATAGAGAGAGGGATAATACAGTAATATAGTGAGAGAGAGAGAGAGGGGGAGAGAGAGATAGAGAGAGGGATAATACAAGTAATGTAGTGAGAGAATGAGGGGGGGTTGAGAGGGGGGGGGGGGGGGAGAGGGGGAGCGTAATATAGTGAGTGAGATAGGAGAGAGGGATAAGGGAGGTAACGATAGTAGTGAAGAGAGGGGGAGAGAGCGATAGAGGGTAATACGTAATATAGTGGGAGAGAGAGGAGAGGGGGGGAAGAGAGAGGGAGAGAGATAGAGAGAGAGGGTTGTGTGGTGGGGGGGGGGAGAGAGAGAGAGAGATAGAGGGATAATACAGTAATCTAGTGGAGAAAGGGGAGAGAGAGAGAGAGAGAGGGAGGAGTTGTGGAAATTTAGGAAGTGTGAGTTTATGTACTGAAGTTTCTTTCTTTCTTTCTTTCTTCTTTTTTGTTTGTTTGTTTGTTTTTTGTTTGTTTTTTTTGTTTGACGTCTTTCCTGCGTGTATTTCCTTCTGGAATCAACTGAATCAAATGAATCGACTGAATCAAATGAATCGACTGAATCAAATGAATCGACTGAATCGAAACTCTGGAAGAAAACGAATCCGTATTTGATCACTAGATGGAGCGTAATCAAGGCCCCTGATACAGCGCCCTCTGGAGCACAGGGGGTTAAGGGCCTTGCTCAAGGACCCGAGAATTCAACAGGGCTCAAACCATCGACGATTCAACCTCCTACAACCAACCAGTACCTTAACAATTATTCTTATTTAATCCCATATAAATCAATTACGATTATATTAGAAAGCCCAGTTGCACTGGAGGGAGAGAGGAGAGAGAGGAGAGAGAGATTGAGAGAGAAGGCGCGATAGAGAGAGAGAGAGGGGAGAGAGAGATATCTTCTGCTCTCTCCTCTCGCTCTCTCTCTCTATCTCTTTTCCTCTCTATGCGTCACTTCTCCTATCTTCTTAGAGTCGTCTCCCTCTCGAGTCTAGGTCCTCACTCCCTACTGTGAGATCCCCCTGCTTCTTATCGTCCTTGTCTTCCGTCTCTCTCCCTCCGTCCCTTCGCTCGTCTCTTCCTTCGTCTTCCTCGTCCGCTCTCCCTCGCCGTCCTCTCTCTCTTTCTGCTTCCGCTATCTCTTTCCTTAATTCTCTCTCTTTCTATCCCTTTCTCTCTCTCTCTATCCTTTATTCTCTCTCTTTCTCTCCCCTTCCCTATCCTCTCTCCTCTTCTCTTCGCCTTCTTCTCTCTCCTATCTTCTCTCTGAGAAGCGCGAGAGAGAAGGCAGAGAGAGAAGGCACGAGAGAGAGATATAGACATATAAGGGGCAGAGAGAGAGAGAGAGAATTCACTATAGAGAGCAAGATCGCTCTATTCTCTCTCGCTATATATCCTAGAGATTCCGTTCCGTCGCTCATATCTCGCTATCCTCTCTTCTATCTCCTGCTTCTCTCTTCCCCCTCGTCTATCTCTGCTCTTCCCTTCTCTCCTCTCCTCTTCTCTCTTCTCGTCTCCTCTCTCTCTCCTTCCCCTTGCTTCTCTCTCTTCCTCTCGCTCTTCTCTCTCTTCTCTCTATCTCCCCCTTCTCTTCTCTCTCCTCCTCCCCTTCTCTCTCTATCTTCTCTCTCTCTTACCTCTCTCTCCCTCTCCCCCTCTCTATCTCTCTCTCTCTCTCCTCTCTTCTCTTCTAGAGAGAGAGAGAGAGATAGAGAACCTGACGCCGGGTCTCGGCTGTGTACAAGGCCATTGCTCACGCCAACAAAAGAACAGGGCAACTTCATCGAGTGAAAGGCAAGACAAAGCAAACAAACCCCCAGGGGGAATAAAGAGGGAGTGAAGTTTGTATTCGGGCGGGGCCCCTCCCGCGGGGCCCCTCCCCTCTCCGTGGGAGTCTGCAGTACCAGTTTGGCCTTTGCTGTGCTCTCTGGCACGCCTGAATCGGGCCACTGGGTTCGCTTCCCATACAGAAAGCGCCCTGGAGAGGCTCGAGGCGTCTCTGTGCATCCGTCTCCGTCTCCCGGCATTTCTACAGCGAGGATGGGGGGGGATGCTGGGAGATGGAGCAGAGGTTACATCAACACACACCGCTGTCACAGACACCGTCTCGGGAAGTTGCCGTGGAGCTTATAGGGGTCCGACGTTTTCCCGTTATCATCGGACTCAGAGCAACGTAGCGAATTTAACGTTATTATAACGATGCCGCGTTTTATTACCGACATTCCTCCGGGTTTCTCGTGTACTTACGTATTTTCCGTGGAAAATTCCCTTCCTGTCTTTTTTTTGTTCCCCCCCCCCCCCCCCTAAAGAAGCTCTTCTATTAAATCACATATCGTCACATCACAGCTTCAATACCCATCTCTGACACTGGAGACTCCTTCCCGAAAATGTTTTATTGATATTTATTCATATAATAATTATTTTTAACAGTGTGTATTTTTCCTACTCTGAAAATGGCCCCGCCCCTTTTCCTTATATGGGTTTTTCCTTATAAGGGTTTTTTTTTAAGGTTCCGCCAAAAGGAACGAAATTATTTAGGAGGGAGTCGGACTGCACCGCAACTCGCATTAAATAAACAAACAAACAAACAAACAAACAAATAAATAAATAAGAATCGCTCCTTTTATTAGCCGTTACATTCTATAACGCGCCATATATTAATATATTATGGGATGTCAGCCTTGGTGTTCGGGTACAGGCAAACGTCAAGGAGATAACATTCCACATCATCGTGCACACACACACACATACATGTACACACACACACACACACACACACACGGATCAACACTGCATGGCCAAACAGGTGCAGTCCGTGTTGGCCAAAGCCCGCAGCGCCGGCGACCCCACTGCTCGGCCTCGCGCTCGGCGCTCTGGATGTTGTGGAAAACGAAAAAGAGGAAAAGTGGTTCAAATTGCAAAATGTAAATATTGAGTTTTCCCACAATGGGAAGTAGACCACCCAAGATGCAAACACCCCCTTCCCTACACACACACACACACACACACACACACACACACACACACACTCCGTCCCCCTGTCAGCGGCTCAGGGGACAGATTTTTTCCCCCCCAAAACTTCATCATGCACCGTGTACACACACACTCACACACACACTCACACACACACACACACACACACACACACACACACACACACACACACACACACACACACACACACACACAAAGCTGTATATAATGCTTATGGGAGTTTTGAGTGTAAATATGGAGTATATTAGAAAATCATTCTGTGTGTGTGTGTGTGTGTGTTTGAAAAATCTTTTCAACATTAATGCATATATATATATATATATATATATATATATATATATATATATATATATATATATATATATATATATATATATATATATATATATATATATATAATTAGTGCACACCATTATTACGTTTCCAGACAGGAAATAATCTGAGCATCTGTACGTCTTCACATCTTTGTGATATGTTTCGTATTGTGGATACGAGTCGTCTGGATTACATCACAGATTATGCAAGATATAATCTCATGTAATTATCAACAGCAAGCCACATCATGTGATTAAATAACTCAAGGTGAATTCCTTTTTGTGTTGTGTGTGTGTGTGTGTGTGTGTGTGTGTGCTCTTTTAACCATTTTTTGCTCGAAAACTCACTTTTTTTTTTTTTAATGATAAAAATATCAACATTTAATTATTTGTAATATAAAAATTAAATATATTGTATTTGCTGGCTTTGCTAGAGCTAGATTAAAATAGTGAATAGAATAGTCAAAAGTTACAGGATTGGGGGGGGGGGGGGGGGGTGCGATTATAGACCCTGTTTCAGTCTATAAAATAACACTGATGATAAGATTTCAATATTTAATATTATATTATTCGATTTTAATATTAGCATTCAATAAATTAAATAGTGAAAGTATGCGAAGGATGAATAATTCTGTATTCCACGATTTAGACATGCTGTTTTTCTCATATATATATATATATATATATATATATATATATATAGATATATATATATATATATATATATATATATGAGAAAAACAGCATGTCTAAATCGTGTATATATATATATATATATATATATATATATATATATATATATATATATATATATATATATATATATATACGTATTATATATATGTACTGTCCACTTGTTCCACTTTGTTCCCCAATGAGAGGAAAAAAAGAAAAAACACTATTAACGATAAATTTTTGAGTGAAAAGGGGCGGAGCTTCGTGGGTTTGGATTAACGTGTGCGAGTATAAAAGACTAACGCAAGTGTCAATCATTCCAAATTTTGGAATATACCTGGTTATACCTGGGGGGGGGGGGACCAAATGACGTCACTGCTCTGAGTGATGTGGAGGTTTGCTGTATTTAGGAGGCGCTTTCACAGTGCCCACCTGTGCCCACAGTGCCCACCTTTCACCCCTACAAGCCCTGACATGGGATTTTTGTTGCAGGTCCATGCTGCACCGAAGGCATCAACAACAATAAATGCTTCTCGCACAAACAACACCACCACCCAAACAAAAATAATCACAATTCCCTGATCTAGATTACATGGTCACGTGTGTCATCTCCAAAACTCTAACCAATACACACATTTATGTAGACGATTTTTTTAAAAAGTGCATTTCACTGCGAGCTGCTGCAAAAAGTTATTTTTTGTGCAAAAAAGGTGGAAAAGTTTCGCACCTCAGATGTGGGATCTTAGGAGGAGGAAAAAAGGGAGGGAGGGAATGGAGGGAAGGGGGGGGGGGGGGGGGTCCTGCAAAAGCACGTTCGTTTTCCAAAAAAGCGCACCGCAAAATGCGTCATTTTTCACGACGCCTGCAAGGTGGCACCGAGCGTGTGCCAAGGCGTTTTGCGCGGATAGTTAAAGCGCACGGATGGGAAGGGTGTAAAGAGGGAGATAGGGAGAAGGAAAGAGAGAAAAGGTAGGGAAATTAGATAAGTAAGAAAGAAGAAGAAGGAGAAGGAGGAAAAAACTTTTCACCGTGTGCGGATCGGCTGAGGGATGCGGCGGCCGGTTGCGGGACAAAGGCGAGCAGGGTGCAGGCCACCAAGCCGGCGCAGGAGCGCGCTAACGCGTGGAGGAACATCTCAGAGCGCACGGCGAAGTGGGAGACTGAGGAATACAGGTGATGATGAAGAAGCAGACTTTTTTTTATCCCGGGTCTGGGTTCAGGTTGAGGAACAATCGTGCTCCGTTATTCCCAGCGCGCAAATGGATAGATGGATGGATGGATGGAAGGATGGATGGATGGAGATCCTCCCCGTTAGAGCGTCCGGCTCGCAATAGAGCAGCGACCACCGCGTTCAGCGCGAGCACAGGAGCGCACGGCACTGCTCATGTTCTCCTCCTAGGCGGTTTGTATAGGACAGAGAGAGAGGGAGAGGGAGAGGGAGAGAAAAAAACCTCGAGAACGCCGAGGAAGGGGAGGAGGAGAGAGAGGAAGGATCACGCACAGAGAGAGAGAGGATCTCTCTCTCTCTCTCTCTCTCTCTCTCTCTCTCTCTCTCACCCCCCTCTTTTTTCCCGGGAGGAATTCACAAAGTGGGGGTTGCCATGGACACGGCTTCCGTGGGCGCAAGAGGTCAGTCTCTCCGAGACCGAGAGCGATCAATGGACCTGAGTGTGGAAGACAAAGCGGGCCAAAAAAAAAACAAACAAAGCCGGAAATTTCACGTAAAAAAAAAAAAAAAAAAAGAAAAGAAAAGAAAAACGTGCAAAAAGAAAAGAATTCAACAATTTGCAAGATGATTTATGTTCGTCGATACTTATACAACGACACGCACAAAATATATCACGTAAAAATGAGTCGTCGAAGGCTTAAATGATCACATGAGATCGGGGGAAATTGGCATCTTTAAATATTCGCAAAAAATCATCAAATAAAATGTAAAAAAAAAAAAAAAAAAAAAAAAGGGAAACATTTTCTTCTCTCGGGGTAACGAGTGATACGAGACGGCAGTACATACAAACGGCCTGGAAGATGAATCACACACACATAGAATGTGATTTGTGAAAAAGAAATAAATAAATAAAATTGAAAAAAAAAAAAAAAGAACGCATGAGAAATTGCTAGAAAGAACGTCTGAAGCGTTTCCGCTCGGATGCGTTTGAAATACACTCTCTGCATCAGGGTGAATTCTAGGCGGCACGAGAATAACCAGGGGATTTCTCCCTGGATGTCAAACTCTAAATCACATGGAAAGAATCGAGCACTTTTTTTTTTTTTTTTTTTTTTTTCCTAGCTTTGTTTGAAATCGCTCAACGTTCAAAGCGACCGCAATGGCAAACAGATACAAGCGTATAACAAGAAGCACACAGGTACGGTCTTAGAGAAAATGAGGAAGTGCTGCAAACGGTACATAAACAAATATTTACGTCCAAAAGAAATGTAAAAAAAAAAAAATTATGGGCTGATTGGCTTTCCACATCAGGGCCCACTTTATAAATCCAGGGTCTTTTGTTTTGTTTTTGTTTTTGTTTTTGTGCTTAAGTTGCCTCACCTACATCTCAACTGTGTCCTCCTAAAAGTTTTTAGGAATATTGGAAATTCTTTTGAAATATTTGCAAGTTTTGGTTCAGGGAAAACTTAAGGAGATCTGGAAAAACACACACACACACACTTTACACACTTTATCACTTTATCAGTCTGTCTGCCTAAAGAAGCTTTTCTGCCATAAAAATTGATTGTTCTCTTAATTACATTTTCATCATATTACATAAAACCTCACAGATCACGTTGCAGTTCTCAAAGTCTATTATTTTACTGTCTCGGATGTCATTTTGGGAATACATTTAAAATACAGTGTTTACTACAGATGTTTTATATTTTCATTCATTCATTCATTCATCTTCTAGCGCTTTATCCGATCTCTCGGGTCACGGGGAGTCTGTGTCCTATCTCAGGCGTCTATGGGCGTTTAAGGCAGGATACACCCTGGATGGAATGCCAACCCATCGCAGGGCACACACACACACACACATTACACACACACACACATTCATACACTAGGGACAATTTTCCAAGGTGCCAATCAACCTACCGTGCATGTTTTTGGACCGGGAGGAAACCGGAGAACCCGGAGAAAAAAAACCCCCTGAGACACACGGGGAGAACATGCACAAAACTCCACACACACACATGGCCGGAGACGGGAATCGAACCCGGACCCTGGTGGTGTGAGGCGAACGTGCTAACCACTAAGCCACCGTGCCCCAGCTGTTTTTATTATATATATATATATATATATATATATATATATATATATATATATATATATATATATATATATATATATATATATATATATATGTGTATATTAATTTAGTAGAAAGAGATATTAAACTTTTTTGTATTTTAAAACACATTTTCCTCGGAAAGCACCAGCATTTATATCGGATTATTGAGGGGAGAAAATTCACTTTTAATTCGAAATTTTTCATTCAAATTTTATAGGTGAAATATAAATTCTAAAAGTGTAATCATTTCTTTTCTTATCATTCACCAAATATGACTTCAGGCGAAGCAGTAATTGTCCTCATTGTTGTTAAACACACGGTAGGTGGACAATCTGCGAACTCTCACTGCGTCTCACAGCGACCTCTAGAGGCGAAACCCGCAAATGCAAAATCCCACAGCTGCAACTGGTGATGAAGAGCCTGATAGAAACATGATGTCATTTCTCGAGAAGCAATCACTGATGTGGGTTTAGTATCTGATCTGGACTCCTCAACATTTGGAGTTAGGGGAAAAAAAAAAAAAAAAAAAAAAAAAAAAAATATATATATATATATATATATATATATATTATATATATATATATATATATATATATATATATATATAGTCAAAGTTCCTTCATTATCTCCAGCTGGGTCCGCAGCAGTCCTGGTTTGCTGATTACATGCTGGTTGCTGAATCACAGAGCGTGGCTTTAATCCCAGGCTTTCATCTCTGACATACAGAAAAAGGCCCGTAAACGTCTGATGGCATGAAATTACGTGCAGAAGTAATCAGTGTAGGTAATCTGCACAGGATCGCTAGTCATCCAGATGATCTGTCTGAGTGTGTGTGTGTGTGTGTGTGTGAGTGAGTGTGTGTGTGTGTGTGTGTGTGGGTGGGTGGGTGGAGGAAAGAAAGTTACAATTCACCATGAACGAGATGTCTTCCTTCGTCGTTATTTAGCCGAGTAACAGCAAAACGGAGAAGGAGAAGTCAAAGGGAAGTTGAGCGCAGACGAGAAACGCCACCAGAAAACACGAGCCTCGGAAACTGCCGTGTCATCGGCGCCGAGCGTTTCCAGACTTTATACAAAATTACAAACGCAGCCGTGGGTCAATTTAACCCTTTGCGACTCTTAATAACGCCGATCCTGAAGACTGAATGTCTGATGCTGTGATAGTCTTACAGCAACACAGCATCAGACAGACAGATAGAGGGCAGGCAGACAGGCAGCTAGGTAGACAGGCAGACCAACAGACAGGTAGGCAGACAGACAAATAGACTGGCAGACAGACAGATAGATAGATAGATAGGCAGACGGACAGACAGACACGTAGATAGGCAGACAGACACTTAGATAAGCAGACAGACAGATAGACAGATTGATAGGCAGACAGACAGACATACAAATCGATAGGCAGACAGACAGGCAAACAGACATCTAGATAGGCAGACAGACAGATATGTAGGCATACAGATAGATAGGCAGACAGACAGATTGATAGGCAGAAAGACAGACAGACAGATCGATAGGCAGACAGACAGGCAAACAGACATCTAGATAGGCAGACAGACAGATATGTAGGCATACAGATAGATAGGCAGACAGACAGATTAATAGGCAGAGAGACACATAGATAGTTAGACAGACAGGCAAACAGATAAATAGATAGGCAGACAGACTGGCAGCTAGATAGACATATAGACAGACAGACAGTTGTGAGGATGGACAGACACAGAGAGACAGACAGGTTCATCCCTCTGGTGAATGTATAAATTCCAGCAGGATCCACTAACTTAGGAAATAAAGCATGTAACAAATACTAAAAAAAAAAAAAGCAATAAAATTTATTGCAAAAAAAATTATTACTTTTTTTTTCCTTGTAATGAAGTCGGTGTCAGAAATCGGTCGATCCAAACGTCGGTGCAAAGGAAAGGGTTAAAGAAAAAATAAAGAAGCAGAGGAAACGCGGTAATGAAAGAAGTATCGTGGACGTCCCCGCAAATATCCGCCCCGCTGTTTATCCGCCATCGAGCCCTGCAGGAGTTATTATGGAGATCGCCGCTCGACCGCGAGCGTTATTGTGGTTGTTGTTTGTGTGCGAGAGGCCTCGCGCCGAGGAGCATGAAGGAACATGATGGAGCAGCTGGGAGACATAAACCCAATCAGCAGGCCACTGGCATTACTCATCATTCTCCATCCTGCTGTGTGGGCTCCGAGCATGCCGGAGTGTTGTAACCGAAGCTCGCGGCCAAAACGTGTCACTTCCTTTTCCTAACGAGCAGCAGCACAATCGCGTACGCCTTTAACACCACGTTGGAGGTGTGACGCGAAGAAAATGCTGCGTGCCTTATTTATATTTTTGCTATTTAGCAGAGGACCTTATACAGATTTACCTATATTTACATACATGCATACATATGAGCAGCGATAGGGTTAAGGGCCTTGCTCAAGGGCCCGAGGAAGTCCCCGGGAGGGGCCCAGATCGCGCATCTTCTCGTTTCATTATACAGATGCAATTCAAATAAATGCATCACTATTGTTAGCTATGCATTATATTGTCCATAATAATTGGCACCCTCGGTAAAAACGGGTTGTTAAACGTATTTAAGGTTAAAAATTTATTTCCCTTGGTAGGGGTTTATAAAATACTGGAGAAAATTATAATATATATATATATATATATATATATATATATATATATATATATATATATATATATATATATATATATATATATATATATATATAGACATTTAATGTGGCCCTTTAGGGGCAGATGCTGATACGGCCCTTGGATTAGAACTGATTCTGGATACGTTATTCATGTCTGTAGGTTTAAGAATCACCAACAACTGAAACCAATTTGGTTGTGAATCTGATAGACAGCCACTAGAGGGCACTACAGCACTATATTGGAAGACGTCTACTCGGAACTCGGAATATTCAGAGCAAAAATGACATGCTGTCAAAAAAATGCATAGACGACAAAAAAAACAAATATAGACAGCAATAAAGACAATGAACTTTCTCCCAAAGATAACGTTAATGGGACGGATCTACGGAAGGTCGAGCACGGCCTCGCCGAACGTTTCCAGGAAGAATCGTGTCTTAGAATGACGTCTTGCGGTAAAAGCAGCGACGGGAATGACGAGGCGAAACGCGGGCTAATGTTACAGAACGCAGACCTTCGAAACATCGAGCGGCTCCATATCAGGTCTGACTGGTTTCTCCAGGATCGGCCTCCAACCCTGCCGTGAAAAGAACCCTGAGTTGTGTTTGAAAATAGGGATCAGCGTTATATTTTTTTTTTTAAATGGACAAAACAAGAGGCTTTGCGTGCGAGTCAGCGCCTCAACAACCCGGGAGATTCTTACGCAAAAATTAAAACGTACAAACACACCCTCCCTGATCGCTGCCCTCTGAGCCGACACTCCTGGAGGCTTCATGAACAGACGCCATTATTGCGGCGGATAATGGAGGAATAAAATGTGTTTTTATTATTATTATTATTATTATTATTATTATTACATGCAGAATAAAGTGCTGTTTAAAAAAGACCTGTGTCCTTGGAGAAAAGTAAGAAGAACAATAAGGAACCTCATTGCTACGCGAGTCTCACAACTGGACCGTGGTGTCGGGTTTTGGTGCCAGCCCTTATTTTCAACGAGGAAAAATAAACAGTAGGATAACTTGCTAAATGTTTGTGTGTGTGTGTGTGTGGGTGTGTGTAAGGGCTGCCCGCTAAAGACACTAGGTTCCCATTATAATAACGACATTCGCAATTCTCCTTCACGTTTCCCGATTAGCAGCAGGCACACTCGCAGTGACGCAATTATATAATCACATTTAATCGCAAATGGCGACACGTCAAAATTGTAAAAATGGTTTACAGTGTATAGCATGCCTGATGCTAACTTACTGTAAATGCTCATTTATATACTTTCGCTAGGGGGCGCCACAGTGGAAGGTCTACATATGTTTTTTTTTTTTTTTTTTTTTTTTTACATTGGATGCCCTTCTTAACGCAACCCTCCCCATTTATCCGGCCTTGGGACCGGCACCAGAAACGTGTCTGGGGAAGATTGAGCAATTGGGGTTTAAGGGCCTTGCTCAAGGGCCCACTAGTGGCAGCTCGGCTTGCGACCTTTCTGTCCAGAGCCTGACGCCTTTAGAACTGAGCTATCACCTCCCCCAGTGCTTCATCTACTCTAATTTATTAACAACTTACAATATATTACCCCACAATAATCATCATACTTTGAGACCCCTTGAGCCTAGGCTAGGCCGTGTCTCGACTTTGTAAATGACAATGTGTACTACACGTATCCACCGCAATACAAATACGAAAATTCCAAAACATCCAAGAATGTCCTTGAGACTTTTTATCCAGCACCGCACCTTTGGCCCAGTGTACATACAGAGACCCATTTGTAACTACATCTTACAGGACAGGCTTCCCAAACCAGATCCTGGAGAACCCCCCCGTCCTAGTGTTGCCTCTGCTCAAAAACAACCACCATCTAACGGGACAAAGGTGTCCACCAGAACCAGGAATGGAAACCTGCAGGGAAACAGTGCTTCACCACAGCCTCCCCATTCCAATCTCAATGATTAGAAAGTCAAAGAGTTCCTGTTTTACGAATAAATAACGTCCAGGTCTAATACGCAGTCGCTTCTAGACATTAATCTTTGATCAGTCCCAATCTCCTGAGGGCCTGCTTGCGGTCCTCACCATTGTTGCTCTGTGGGGAGATGACCACACTGATGCCGTGCGACCGGAGCGACTTCTGGGGCTCCGGCTTGGACTGTGCCGGCAACGGAACCGAGATGGGCAAAGATCTTCGGAGTTCCGATTCTCTGTTCGGTTCAGAAGGCATCCGGTTCAAGTCCTTGCAGCTTCCCATGGAAGCATGTCGAGATTGGTTTTTCCGCTCAAGTCCATGAGGAAGCGCCCCGTTATCGGGACTTTCTTCTTGGCTCGTTGGGTGCAATGGACTCTCCAGGGTGAGGCTTTTCAGACCGGCGCCGGAGCGCTCCATCGATGCCGATTTCATCTCGAAGGGTTTTGGACTTGGCACCCTCGTGACCGACAGATTTTCTCGCTCTCCTTTTCCAGGGTTTTCGGGCAAAAAAGCTAAATCGGTTCTTCCTTGTGCTTCGGCGGCTGCCTGGTGATCGGCATGGACCAGCACAGTAGGTTCTGGAGAATTGCTGGTGTTGAAGGAAGCCTGTTGAGCAGCCATGTGTGGTGGACTAGTGCAGAGTCCAGAGTTGATCACGTCAGTCTTTAGCAAGCCGAGTTTCTTCAGAGCTTCCTGATGAACCTTTTGTTGGTTGATCATCATACGGTCACCCGCAGAAACCACGGTATGACCCGGGGTGGCATCTTTGTGGCTTTTTAGCACGATGCTGGAAGGTAGTTTTTTGGGCTTGGGTGCTACGGTAGGTGGACTTTTAGGTTCTCCGCATTCCACTCCAGTGACTGTACTGGGATCTGCTCCAAACGTTGGGGAATGTGCCTGATCCGAGACGTTATGGTCAGATTTGACTTGGACAATGGGTAATTTCTCAGGGACTTTTTTGAGTGATGCTTTTTTGCGTAACTTGTCCAGATCATTTGGGGACAGCTGCCCTCTCGGGGTTGTCGACAGCGATGTTGGAGGCGTTTTGATATGTTCGTCAAAACCCGGAGGAGGGGCGATGGGCATGCTTTCACTTTGACTTGGCTGTGATGGGAACTGAGGTGCAAGAAGAGATTGGGCTTGGCTTTGTTCTGCTGGTAGAATGAGTACCGGAGGAAGGATTACCGGCTCGTCCATGAAGTCTGAGGGAGGAGGAAGAAGTTCCATCGGCATACTGGATAAAGCGCTCTTGTGCTTCTGATCGGCCCCCGGATCCATATTACCCCTAGGAGGGTCGTCTTTGGTGAAAGCACTGGTTGAAGGGTCTGGCCTTACTGGTGGCTCAGGTATAAAAGACGGAGGCAGGTCGTCCACCTCGACATACGGGTTGGCTTCTGGTTTCCCGGGATTTGAAGACGATTTAGAAATCAAGTCCGCAGAAGTCAGCAGCGCCGAAGTCTGGTGAGAGTTGAATGCTTCAGGTGCGCTGAGCAGTACGGCAGGCTTTTGTTCAGCAGTGCCGGAGTCGTTTTTTTTCAACAATTTGCCGTTTCCGTTAGCTAAAAGGAGTGGGGTTGGAACAAGTAATTTGTTGGATTTACGTTCTTTATCCACAACATTGTTAGGCTCATCATGGAGTGGGAATTCTGAAAGACAAACAAGAAGAAAATAAACCATTGTTTTTAAAATGTTGCTTATTTGTTACGTATACATGGAGCATAGAGGGTTAAGGGCCTTGCTCAAGGACCCAAGGGTGGCAGCTTTGGCGATACCGGGGTTCGACCCCCCACCCCGCCCTTCCGATCAGTATCCCAGCGCCACTTAAACCACTGAGCCACACCCCCTCTCTAATGGTTTGTTGCTTACAGACCGGCCCCTCATGCCTTTCTTTACACTCACCTTCTTGTCTGACAGACCCGATGCGACGAGCCGCCTTATTCGTCGTATTGCGAGGCTGGCGGTCGGGCTCGTCGTTCGACACGCCGCTGTCGTCTCCCGTCTCCAAAGATTCGATCGTTTCCTCCAGGAACATGAGACATGCACGCTCCTCTGCAGAGAGATGCTCCATACTGTCGTCACTCTGCCCCCGAATAGACAAGAAGGAAAAAGTATGCGATTAAACTCAATGTCGTAGCGAAGTCGTCTAGCCCGAGTCACTCGGGGCGGAGTTGTGTAGACCTGAACTACACAAAGCTGTGATGGAATAGTGATGCGTGTCACAGAGCGACTTGTTTCCGATGCTGGCACGTACGTAATAACTTGTTCGCGATTATCCGAAGTGACTTGTGACGGGTTTATTTTAAGAATTCTACGATGGGAAACAAAAAATGCGCTCAATTAGTACTTTGTGTCAAGCTGAAATCATTTGCCCGTGGGCTCAGACTTCCTGTTCTGCTGCTTCAGTTTGGCTTTTTAGGACTTTCCAGGTGGCGTTTATTTATTCCTCAGGCTTTTTCCCATCTCAATCCGTTCTCGTTTTTGACATCAGGATAGTAAAATAAAAAAAGGAGTGGATCAGAAAATTAGCTTTTCTTAGATGAATAAACAAACGTATTCATCTTGTAATTTTACCCCATTAGCCCCGCCCCCCTTAGCTAAGGGTTCTTCAGGGATTATGGACCCTATCATTCGTCAAAAAAAGGCGAGTTTCACGCCATAAAATGTCATTACAGATGTCGATTTTTTTCTCTCTGACCAATCCACAGCTCGCTTTGGGGTTTGTCAAAAATGTAAATGACACACAATTAATGGTCTTTGGAATAAAAACGACTTTTTACTCGGCACGTGTATATTATTATTATTATTACTAGGGCCGTCAATAGATTAATGGCATTTTAATCGCACATAAAGGGAAACAAATCCTGTTTCTAATACTGTGTTATAATTATAGAAATCTCGAACTGTTCAATAAAATGATGCTTATTTTAAATTGATGCTTATTGTTAAATACGGGACGTGGCTCCTTTAAGAATCATGTTCCGCTTTCGGGTGGCTTTCCATATCACCTGGTGATACGTTTAGGTTCGAGCCAGCCTTGAGACAGAGCCTATTGGTTAAGGGCCTTGCTCAAGGGCCCAGCAGATCTCCCACTATCACAATAAAGTTGTTGATTCATAATTTTCGTATCAAACTCCGGCGTCGGACTGTAATTCATACTCACATAACCCGAGTTGATGCTAATCATGCTGTCACAGCTTCCCGCACTGTTCATGCTGAGCGGCGGTCCCGGCGCACAGTCGCATGGCCAGGAGTCGCGCGTCGGCATCGCACGCGAGAAGCGCCGAGGAATCGCTCGCCGCCTTCACGGAGCAAAGGCTTGGGACTGCAACGCAGAAGGGACCGGAGTGAAGGTACATACCGCTCTCATTTCATTCCCATATGTTTACAGAGCGCGGGAAAAAAAACAAACGGCGGCGTTTGATAACACGGCGAGGCTGAGAACCCGACGAGGCTGAGAACCCGGCGAGGCTGAGAACCCGGCGAGACTGAGAACCCGGCGATGCAGGTCACACCCGACAACACGGGCGTTTTCATACTCGCTCCTTTTTAGCGTTAGAATGGCTGCGCCTTTTTCACATTTCAAGCATTTGCAAGCCAATAACTACGCCCTGAAACAAACATCAAAACAACAGCATTGTTTGTTGCCGTGATGGTTTTTGTTGTTTTGTTTTTTTTCTGGAAATAAACGAAACGTCGAAATGCGGCAAACTTGAGAAAAGGACAAAAGCGCATAATAAGTGAACTTTTCCGCGAGCGAGCGGTGTGTACACATACGCGTTTACACTGCGAATAAACACTGTGTATTCTTTAAGAAATAAACGGATAAAACCATATTGTTTCATTCCCTAATCAACATGCGCCTGCACAAACACGGATGTTTCCGTATGTAATGTGTGAATATTGTATAATGTGTGTGTGAATATTATTAGCGAAACCAAAACCACGTAAATCATCACGACAACAAACAAAATTTTCGCTATGTTTCCTTGAGAACGCTTTTCAACCCGTAAGCATCGGCGCATTTATAAGCCTAACGTTTAGTGATTAAAAAAGTTTTTTAATATATATATATATATATATATATATATATTTATATATATAATATATATATCATTTAAAAATTTTTTATTATTTATTTAATTATTCATTCGTAGTGGGGAACAGGAAATGTCCTCTGCATTAATTGTGGGTTAATAAAATGAAACTGAATTTATGTTATATACACATGTATATACATATGCACACACACACACACACACACACACACACGAATTAGAAATGGAAATGTCCCAGTGTGACATTGCTCAAGTGTTCATAAAGTGTTAATCATTCTTTCATTCGTTCATCTTCTACCGCTCTATCCGATCTTCCCTCGGGTCACGGGGAGTCTGTGTCTATCTCAGGGCGTCTATGGGCATTAAGGCAGGATACACACCCTGGATGGAATGCCAACCCATCACACACACACACACACACACACACACACACACACACACACACACACACACACACTACTAGGGACAATTTTTCCAAGGTACCAATCAACCTACAGTGCATGTTTTTGGACCGCGGGAGGAAACCGGAGAGAGAAGAGAACCAGGAGAAAAACCCCCTGAGGCACGGGGAGAACATGCACAAACTCCACACACACATGGCCGAGACGGGAATCGAACCTGGACCCTGGCGGTGTGAGGCGAACGTGCTAACCACTAAACCACCGTGCCCCCCTGCAGTATTAGGAATTATAAGACATTATAGCGTTACAGACACTGGAGAGTGAAGCACATAATGAGCACCTGAGTGTGTGATTATTTCTGGGGAAATTATATATATAGGAATATTATATATATATATATATATATATATATCTATATATATATATATATA
>JACRUU010000030.1:2338783-2433783 GCA_030449085.1 Kryptopterus vitreolus
GGTAAAACCCAGCAGGTCTGAGCTCCGAGGAAACGCCCTGAGCTCTTGCTCTTTCCGGCGAGTCGACTCACTAAAAAGAATCGACTCCCAAGTGACTCCGAACCATTTTCCACACAGTGAGTCTTTTCACCGTCTTAGATTATGTTTTTTTTTTTCTTCCTACACTTAATTCCTAATTATGACAACATCAGCAGAGAAAGGTCTGTAAATGTTTTAAAGTGGAAAAAAAAACAAAAACAAAAACAAAAACAACAAGTACAGAAATGTTCCGACTCTTTGCAGAAAGGTGAAAGTAAACTCGCATTTCTCTTGATCGTTGTTTTGTTCTGTGGAAACATGTTTATTGGTTTGGGATTGGATGAAAAAAACACACACACACACACACACACACACACACACACACACACACACACACACACCACACACACCCATATAAAAGGCCTCAGGTGACAATGGAGATCAGATCATGTTAGGTCAAGGGAAACGCCTGCCATATATTAATTCCTTAGTTCTAATTTAATAAATACATTTTTTATATATAATTTATATATTAGTATACAAATATATTAATGACAAAAATTAAACTTTCCTTTATCATCAAGGGATAGTTGCCTCGGTCGTTTTGCGTACTTTTCCTTAGAACCTAATTAATAATCATTTTTTTCGGAAAAATATATCATTTTATTCATATATTCATATTGATATTTTTTTTCATTCATTTAAACGCTAAATCATTTATTCCTCTCATTCATTATTGATGAGTAGATTTTACTATATATATATATATATATATATATATATATATATATATATATATATATATTACATATATCGACACTACTTATAAACGATAGCATGATAAATAGAATGATTTTATATATATATATATATATATATATATATATATATATATATATTAAATAGAATGATTTATCCAGGACAACTTACATTTGACTGGTAAGGGGCTTCGTTCAAGCGCATTGGTTTAGCGGCGCTGGGATTTGAACCCTTTGATTGTCCGGTGCTTCAGCGCTGCGATGCCACTTCCAGTCCCTCCAAACCACCCCTCGAATGATTCCTTGATCCTTTTACAGCTCTAATGCCCTTTCTGTACCACACTTACCCTTTGCTGCTACATGCATTCCAGTGCACTTTGTCACTTTGTATAATAAAGCGCGATAGGTCTCTCGTCCCCACTTCTCGCTGCTACCACTAGGGGTCGCCAAAGCGGATGATCGGTATATGTGGTTTGGGATTTTTTTTTTTCTTTTTGCATCTATTCAAATCTATTCATTTTAGATAGACGGATTATAATGACTTAATTGTAACTTAATATTAAATATATACAATGAAACATCGCCACCGCTGGGGGGGGGGGGGGGGGGGGGGGGGGGGGGGGTGGGCTATCCGGGCTCGATGGAAAGTTACAGAATGAATGACGCCGAGTTATGTTATCTACGTACGAGCAACATTTGTCCGTGTTTGTTACGTCAAATCGGGGGCACGGTGGCTTAGTGGTTAGCACGTTCGCCTCACACACCGCCAGGGGTCCGGGTTCGATTCCCGTCTCGGTCATGTGTGTGTGGAGTTTGTGCATGTTCTCCCCATCTTCTTCTCCCCGTCCTCAGGGGGTTTTTTTTTTCTCCGGGTTCTCCGGTTTTCCTCCGTTTCCTCCTCCTCCTCCCCCCCAGTCCAAAAAACATGCACGGTAGGTTGATTGGCACCTTGGAAAATTGTCCCTAGTGTATGAATGTGTGTGTGTGTGTGTGTGTGTGTGTGTGATGGGTTGGCATTCCATCCAGGGTGTATCCTGCCTTAATGCCCATAGACGCCTGAGATAGACACAGACTCCCCGTGACCCGAGGGAAGATCGGATAAAAGCGCTAGAAGATGAATGAAATAAAACACGCCTGGAGCATGGCAACGTTGACTTTTCACAAGTTACTCTTTAACCCTCGAACTTCCTCTTTTGTATTTGCACGCGGTATCGCTTGCAAACTCCGTGCGGCGTATAGAGAGGAGCGAAACACTGTGATATAAACATGTATACGGAGGTTCGTGAAGGCAGGTGGTGGTGAAGACGACGAGCAGATCGTCCACTCCGACCCACGGACAGCAGATAGAAGAACCACACACACACACACACACACACACACACACACCGACACACACTCCTGTCCTAATGGTGTGTTTTGCAGTGCTGGTTATTGCCAACAGTATCGGCTCAGATGGTGTGTGTGTTGTGTGTTTGTGTTGCGCTCCCCAGCTCTCGGAGAACACCAGACCAGTCAAACCGGCCCCGGATGGCGTCCCGACCGCACGTAGACACCAACACACCCCCCCCCCCCCCACACACACACACACACACACACACACACACACACACAAAAACCCCCCCCCCCCCCCCCCTTCCCGTGTTATTACGGAGACGCATCTCAAATATAAAGCATAAACAAATAAATAATGCATTGTTATTATTATTATTATTATTATTGTTATTATTATTAGTGTACACATCACTCCCATTTAAAATCTTGATATATTCAACTTTCAAACTCTTCTTCACTTCTCCACCCACTGACTGCACTCGTTTCTCCACTTCTCCACCCTCTGCACCCTTCTCCACACCCTGACTCCACCCTCCTCACACTCTCCACCCTTTCTCCTTCACCCCATGACTGCACCCTCTTCTCCACTTCTCCACCCTGACTGCACCCTCTTCTTCACTTCTCCACCCTGACTGCACTTTCTTCACTCTTTTCTTCACTTCTCCACCCTGACTGCATCCTCTTCTTACATTTACATTTGCGGCATTTAGCAGACGCCCTTATCCAGAGCGACTTACAACTGAGCAATTGAGGGTTAAGGGCCTTGCTCAAGGGCCCACTAGTGGCATCTTTGTGGTGGTGGGGTTTGAACCCATGATCTTCCGGTCCAGAGTCCAAACACCTTAACCACTGGCTTCCCACCCTCCTGCACTCTTTTCTTCTCCACCCTTCTCCACCCTGCTGCACGCTCTCTTCTTCACTTCTCCACCCTGATTGGACTCTTTTCTTCACTTCTCCACCCACTGATGCACTTGTTTCTCAATTCTTCACCAGACTTCTCTTCATCTCCCCCCGTGCACCCTTCTTCACTTCTCCACCCACTGCACCCTTCCTTCAACACTCTTCTTCAATTCTCCACCTTGACCTTTACTCTTTTCTTCTTCACTTCTCCACCCTGACTGCACTCTCTTCTTCACTTCTCCACCCTGACTGCACTCTTTTCTTCACTTCTCCACCCTGACTGCACTCTTTTCTTCTTCTCCACCCTGACTCCACTCCTCTCCCCTCTTCTCACCTCCACCCACTGACTGCACTCTTCACTCTAACTCACCCCACTACCACTACACCCTGACACCCACTACACCCTGACAGTTCTTCACTTCTCCACCCACTACACCCTGACTGAACTCTGTACTTCACTTCTCCACCCTGACTGCACCCTCTTCTTCACTTCTCCACCCACTGACTGCACTCTCTTCTTCACTTCTCCGCCCACTACACCCTGACTGCACTCTTTTCTCCACCCACTACAACCTCACTGCACTCTTTTCTCTACTTCTCCACCCTGATTTCACTCTTTCCTCTATCCACTACACCCTGACACCCACTACAACCTGACTGTTCTTCACTTCTCCACCCTAACTGCACTCTTTTCTCCACTTCTCTAACACACTCTCCAGTACTTTGGCACCACTGACCGCACGTACATCAACTCCTCCACCTCTCACCACCACGCCCGAGACAGATCAGTTTCTGCGTCTCATTATGGAAATAATTCTGCTTTGTTTCCAGCCTGTTATTTTGCGGACACGAGCCTGTGAGCGTGAGCGTGTCAGCTTTCCGTCCTCGGGGTTGTGAACAGACGTGTAAGTGATAAGCCGTCTCACGCCCTGCTCTCACTACGGAAATGATTTATTAGGTGATTTGTTGACAAAGGGCAGGTTACACAAAATCCTCCCCCCCCTCAAGCCACAGGCGATCATGTTGTTTGTGTGGTCTACAGAGCCCTCTAGTGGACAAAAAAAGTACATGAACATTTACGAAGCGTGAAAAGAGCAGGTAGGTCGCGGTGGATGGATACATGGAAGGACAGAGGGATGGATGGACTGATAAGGAGATAGAGAGGGTGGAGGTGGTGAGATTTGGGGAAACTATAAGCAGATAAAGGAGAAGGGATAAATGGACATAGACGGCAAGAGAAGAAATGGTAGGTTAGATATGGATGGATGGATGGATGGATGGATGGAGAGTTGAACAGGAGGTAGGTTAGTAAGAGAAAGCAGAATGGAAAGAAATGTGTGATAAATAGATGGATGGAGAGATTAATATGTGGATGGATAAATGGATGGAGAGATTAATATGAGGGAGAGGATTGAAGTAACCCAGGGTGGTAAAAGATAAACGAATGGATGGACGGATGGATGGATGGAATAGACAGTTAGATAGACTGATTTATGGATGGATGGATGTAAGTAGAAGAGGATGTGTGAAGATGAGTGTGGGGGGGGAAGTAAAATGAACTGATATGGATAAACTGAGATGGAAGGATAAAGAAAGAAGAATAGACAAAGGGATAAAGAGCCGGAAGATGGATGGACGGTACCGTAGGAAAGACGAACGTGTAGAAAGATGTGAGAATGAGAGGGGACTATAAAAAGAAATGATAGCGTGATGAAGAGGACGAGTGCACGTGGAGGGGAAAAGAAACGTCTAAGCAAAGCCTAATTCAAGGTTAAATAGCGATACGGCATGAAACGGATAAAGAGGAACGTCATGGTGTTATGACTCGTCACCACGCAGCAGTTTGTTATGGCTGAATATGTCGATCTGGGACAAAACATGTCGTTTCCCTTCATCTCTGCTATCGTTCTGCGTGTAAAAACAGTGTGTGCGTCTGAAGGTCCTGCAGATGTTTTCCATAACGGCTCCAGCCACGAAAGGAACGACATTCGGGTCCGAGCTGCTTTGTTGCCTTGGGATCCAAACGTACAGCTGAAAGGAAGGGTTTAGACGTGATGACATCATCTGCAAATGAGCTTGTGGATTCCCCTGGACGGGTGGGAACTATTTTCATAGAAAACTCATACACACACACACACACACACACACACACACACACACACACACACACACACACACGGAAAGATCTGCTCTAGACCTCCAACCCTACTGAGCACCTTTGGGAACCCAGAAAAACCTCCTCCTGCCCTGCATCACTACACATTTCTGCACTATACGCTGTTGTGTAAGAGTATATAAACATGCATTTTTAGTATAACGCACAATGCCATATATATGTATTTTTTCCCCCTGTAAAAAAACAAAAAACAACTGATATTTTATAAAAAATATATATATTTTTAAAAGTAAGAAATAATAATAATAATCCAGAAATGTATAAGCATTACATTTAAATTTCCACTAAACCAATATATTTGATGTAGTTATTTTCATATTTGATAGATAATTACACGTTTAAGATTTAAGACTTTTCCGCTTTAGTTAATTCTTCTGACACTTTATTCATATCTTTATATCCACATTTTACACATCGTAGTTATTTTTTTTCCCCCCCACAGTCTTTTTTTAAAAAAAAAAAAAAAAAAAAAAAGATTTTATTGTCATGTATTTATTTAGTTATTTTCTTGTTGGTTTGTTTATGTGTTTATGCATTTCTTGTAAGGCTTGCTCAAATATATTTTCCCAGTTTTTCCTTTATTTATTTTTTCATTTATTTACTTATTTATTTATTTAGTAAGGTATGCTCAAATATATTTTCCCAGTTTTCCCCCTTTATTTATTTATTTATTTATTTATTTGTTCGTTTGTTTTATTTATATGTAAGGCTTGCTCAAATATATTTTTCCCAGTTTTATTTTTCCTTTATTTATTTTTTTCATTTATTTACTTATTTTATTTATTTATTTATATGTAAGGTTGCTCAAATATATTTTCCCAGTTTTCCCCTTTATTTTATTTATTTATTTATTTGTTCGTTTGTTTTATTTATATGTAAGGCTTGCTCAAATATATTTTCCCAGTTTTTCCTTTATTTATTTTTTCATTTATTTACTTTTTTATTTATTTATTTATTTATATGTAAGGTATGCTCAAATATATTTTCCCAGTTTTCCCCTTTATTTATTTATTTATTTATTTGTTCGTTTGTTTTATTTATATGTAAGGCTTGCTCAAATATATTTTTCCCAGTTTTTCCTTTATTTATTTTTTCATTTATTTACTTATTTATTTATTTATTTATAGTGTAAGGTATGCTCAAATATATTTTCCCAGTTTTCCCCTTTATTTATTTATTTATTTATTTGTTCGTTTGTTTTATTTATATGTAAGGCTTGCTCAAATATATTTTTTCCCAGTTTTTCCTTTATTTATTTTTTCATTTATTTACTTATTTATTTATTTATTTATATGTAAGGTATGCTCAAATATATTTTCCCAGTTTTCCCCTTTTCCCCTTTATTTATTTATTTATTTATTTGTTCGTTTGTTTTATTTATATGTAAGGCTTGCTCAAATATATTTTTCCCAGTTTTTCCTTTATTTATTTTTTTTTTTTATTTATTTTTATTTATTTATTTATTTATATGTAAGGTATGCTCAAATATATTTTCCCAGTTTTCCCCTTTATTTATTTATTTATTTATTTGTTCGTTTGTTTTATTTATATGTAAGGCTTGCTCAAATATATTTTCCCAGTTTTTCCTTTATTTATTTTTTCATTTATTTACTTATTTATTTATTTATTTATTTATATGTAAGGTATGCTCAAATATATTTTCCCAGTTTTCCCCTTTATTTATTTATTTATTTATTTGTTCGTTTGTTTTATTTATATGTAAGGCTTGCTCAAATATATTTTTTTCCCAGTTTTTCCTTTATTTTTTTTTTTTATTGTTTTTATTTATTTTTATTTATTTATTTATGTAAGGTATGCTCAAATATATTTTCCCAGTTTTCCCCTTTATTTATTTATTTATTTATTTGTTCGTTTGGTTTTATTTATATGTAAGGCTTGCTCAAATATATTTTTTCCCAGTTTTTTCCTTTATTTATTTTTTTTATTTACTTATTTATTTATTTATATGTAAGGTATGCTCAAATATATTTTCCCAGTTTTCCCCTTTATCTATTTATTTATTTATTTGTTCGTTTGTTTTATTTATATGTAAGGCTTGCTCAAATATATTTTTCCCAGTTTTTCCTTTATTTATTTTTTCATTTATTTACTTATTTATTTATTTATTTATATGTAAGGTATGCTCAAATATATTTTCCCAGTTTTCCCCTTTATCTATTTATTTATTTATTTGTTCGTTTGTTTTATTTATATGTAAGGCTTGCTCAAATATATTTTTCCCAGTTTTTCATTTATTTATTTATTTGTTTGTTTGTTTATATGTAAGGCATTTGCTCAAATATATTTTACCCAGTTTTACCTTCATGTGGTGTTTGTTGTCGTGTCCACATGCGTGTTCCGTGGCGGGTGTGTCGGGCGCGTGGGTGCTGTACTCTGGGTGGAGACATCTGCGCTTGTTCCAGCTGTAATTACAAGACAAATGGCCAGATGTTTGACACGAGGCAGAACGGCAGCGCTGCGCTACAGAAACACCCCATTTGTTTCCCCTTTTTTCCCTCCGAGTGAAGTCATATTTTTAATCTCTGTGCATCATGAAAAGTGCTGCAATGGAAAAAAAAACTATAAAATATTCATCTCACACGCCCACATTTTTCTTAATAATGTCCAAAGTCTGGAGAGGAAGCTCACGATGTCCACCATCCCATGCACAGACCGAACTCCAAGAGCTTAGTCCACATGTCCGAGAGCAAGTCTAGTCCCCAGAGCTTGTACTACAGTAGTGGTGAACTATATCATACACATCTACAGCCAGTAGGTGGCGTTAAAGTACTGAACATAACCTGCCAGGATGAAACCCTGGTGAAGCCACTGATCATTCCTAAAGAGTCTGAGCTCATTCCAAAGATCTCCAAATCCACGACCAACATTTTCGGGATTGTGTTTCGGAAGAAACACAAACAATACAAACACACAAATTGCATCGGGAATTATTGGACCGTCCCTTCATCCCTTCACTGGTCCAGCATCACGATGCCCCTGTGCACAAAATAAGCTGGGGTTTGTCGAAGTCATGTTCATCCCACACCGCCACACACACACACACACACACACACACACACACACACACACACACACACACACACACACACACACACACATCCCTATTCAACAACATCGAAACAAACTTTAGATAAATGTTACAGCGGGGATTTGGTTTGTTAAACGTCTGAAACCTCAACAAATTTCCACACGACTGATGAAGCCCCGCCCCCTCTTGGAGACGAGCACTTGGGATTGGTCAGAGCGCCGCCTTGGTGTGTTTGGTATTTCGCGAGAGAGTGGGAGGCGGAGAACGTACGGAAATAAGTAACATCTTATAAAATGTCTGACAGCATTGTAAACAACAACAGTAAATACTAAACAACAGCAGCATACTGTATACAACTCGTAACATCTGCAGAGTTCCTACATACACAAATACTTCAAGCTAGCATCGGTACTTGAGTGTGTGTGTGTGTGTGTGTGTGTGTGTGTGTGTGTGTGTGTGTGTAAACTCCATGTGGTCTTCCTGTCTGGTTGTGGGGTATTTTTTGGGGTGAGTTTCAGTGCAGCTGTTTAGCGGAAAGCGTCAGTTTCGCTTATTCAGCAAGAGTTCATCCAAACCAACCATAAAAAAAAAAGAACAAATAAAGCATAAAAAAATAAAACGACAAAAACGAAACGGGATTAATAAATAACATTAATTAATACGGATAAAAACAAACAAAGCCAGCAAACAAATCAATCAATCAATCAAAAATACAACATAAACAAATAAATGCAAACAGAACGAAGGAAAAACAAAGCAAACAACGCAAGAGAAGAAATAAATAAAACAAAAAAACGACAATAACGTAAACAAATCAATTTAGTAATACATAAAGATACTGAAATAGATCAAACAAAAACCCCAGGAGGGAAAAACAAAAACAAAGAATGAATAAATAAATACAAAAATAAATAAAAAACAATTGAAATAGGAGAGATAAAATAATAACAACAATAATAATAATAATATGACAAGAACAAACGGCGAACTTCTTTTTTTTTTTTGGTCCATCAGTACTTCATTCTAAAGTCTAATTTATTAATAATAGAATTGTATTTTATATGTTTGTGTCGGGGGCACGGCGGCTTAGTGGTTAGCACGTTCGCCTCACACCGCCAGGATCCGGGTGTTCGATTCCCGTCTCGGTCCATGTGTGTGTGGAGTTTGTGCATGTTCTCCCGTCCTCCCCCCGTGCCTCAGGGGGTTTTTCTCTCTCCGGGTTCTCCGGTTTCCTCCCGGTCCAAAAACATGCACGGTAGGTTGATTGGCACCTTGGAAAATTGTCCCTGGTGTGTGTGTGTGTGTGTGTGTGTGTGTGTGTGTGTGTGTGTGAATGTGAGGGGTTGGCATTCCATACAGGGTGTATCCTGCCTTAATGCCCATAGACGCCTGAGATAGACACAGACTCCCCGTGACCCGAGAAGATTGGATAAAGGGGTAGAAGATGAATGAATGAATGTTTGTGTCACGGATATAATGGCAGAAATGTGAATTAGTGATACGCCCACTATAACCTCACATGCATGTAACATACATTATTGCCGGAATTATGCAAATGAATTACGTGCATTAAATGATTTTTAAAAATCTACATAAGATTTGTGATTTACATTTTCATTGTACTTTTGATTTATTGCACGAAACTTGAGTATTGGGATGACACTGCAATAAGAATGCAATAAAAATAAGATAAACGAAGAACAGGCCAGGGTGAAATCCAAGATATGGTTTATCGTGCAGATACTCGCGACCATGGAAATAATCCTCAAGGCGAATAAAGAAAAACAACAAGAACAAGGACAATAAACACTTATACGAATTATATGAGTTATCTCCGGGAGTTCCTTATCACCGTCACATGAGCTACATCTACATCCATATTCCTGTCCATCTGCTTTAACAATGGTGGTTGTTATAAAGCACTTTTTAAAAAATTAATTATTCAATTTTTAAAAATGCATTAATAAATATATAATTAAATTTTATATCTATATAATAATTATTATAAATATAATTTTATTTCTATAATAAATCTAGAAATATTTTCAACTTTTTGGATTTTTTTTTGCCGATAAAAAAAAAAAAAAAGCCAATTCTAGAAATGTCAAGAATTTTTTCTTTACTTTATTTACCTCTAAAAATGTACCAAATAATGTGAATCACCAAAATCCAGCCGATTGAAGCAAATCTTCGTGCGCTGGCGTGTGAACGTTCTAGCAAATTTTCCAAGCGTGGCGTTGTATGAACCTTCCTGCAGCAATGAAATGAAAAACACAACAAAGGAAACCCAGGACTGTCAATCACCTACAAGACAGCATTTCTCTCTCCAAACGTCTCGAACATTTTCTCCTCAGTCCCCAGATGTATACATTTACACGTATACATCCTACTGACATTCATTAAGATTTGTCATTGAAATTTTTAACGGGATGGAAATCGTTAAACCCTGAAAATTTCATTTCATTGTATTTTTTTCCATTTATACCAGGGGATGACAAAGTATGTATTATGTATTATAGTGGATTTAACATGTAGCGATTGCAATACACACACACACACACACACACACACACACACAGTGACCCAATTGTATTCCTTGAAACAGTATAAATGATCAGTTTATATATCTGATATGCTTTATTGTGAATACATTTTTGCAACCAACGTTATTTTGGATTTGGAGGAAAAAAAACCCGAAAACCCCCGAGGAAATTGTGAAAGTAATAGCAAACGCTTGGGGGGGAAAAAAAGGAGTCTTTTGTTATCGCTCGCATTCCTTTACTTATGAAATGGACAGACGGGAGGAAACGGGGCCGGGATGTTAGGACACACATTGATGAAAAATAAGCAGCATCGATGCTTCTCGCATGGGTCGATATTTCCGATTCGGAAGACGACTCGCGGAGCAGCGAAAGAACGGCACGCAACGTGCGAGCGGCGAAGAAAATATGTAATTTGATCTCGCATGGATTCACATGGGTGGGAGTTTCAGGCCGAGGCTATGAGAACCTCCTCGCTCGCTCGCTCACTCACTCACTCTCTCTCTCGTACAAGCCTGTGCTCTCTCCCAAACGGGGTTTTGATGCTGACATCTGGAGAGGATTACAGCAGGAGTACACTTGCTCGGCGAGATGATCGGGAAAACTTCGGCTTTGCACTTTGCCCCGTTCTGGCTGCTCGTAGCTTTGGTGTCGGGACTGCTCACCGGCGATCAGAAGACGCAGATGTTGGATTTGCATAACCGCTATCGCTCCATGGTCAGTCCCAATGCTGCCAACATGCAACTCATGGTGAGTATCGAGTCTCCGACTTTGTCCAGTGTTCTAGAATCTCATAAAATATATCCAAAATCAACCTTTTTATTATTATTATTATTATTATTATTATTAGAAAAAATCACTCTCATTCAATTTCTTCCGAAATTCTAGAAGATTCTAATTGATATTTAAGGTTCTTCACGTGTTCCTCTGACAGGGGGAAAAAAAAGCACTCTCTATTCTACATGGAGTCATTAAATGGTTCGTTTAATGTCCTTCGTCATGGACGTTGTGAAGGTCCATCAAACGGGAAGTGACTAAAGACTGAACAGGAAATCGGACGCTTTTTTCGAATCCGGTGACCCTTTCTTTCTCTCTCTCTTACTTCCAAAAGGTTACGATGGTACGTGCACATGGAATGAAGTAAATAACAATAATATTAATAATAATAATAAGGTTCTCCGAAAGTTCACCGGATAGTTACCGCCTGACGACTCCTGGAACGATTGTGACACAAAAATAAAAACAGTCGTTTTTTTTTGTGCAAGTACATTTCCCTTGGGGGCTTTGGTTTCCTCCGAACCTTAGCGGAACGGCAACATGAAACGACCTCTAGTGGTTGTTTCTGGGATAAACTCCGCATCCACCACATCCACCAAATCGTCCTGGGGATTCGATGTAGGCGCTGAAATTTCCTTTACACACACATCTGGATGCGTACTTCACGTAATGAAGGTTTCAAACTCGGGTTTCAGACGGATAGAAGGAAGCACACACTGTTGGGTTCTGAGGACAGCGAGAAGGTTTTCTGGTCTGAGGGTTGATAAAATAAAGGTTTGGTCATGTGTTCATGTCATGTGATCAGGGACAGCATATAATGTTTGGGAGGATTGTGTGTTTTGTATGCGTCCTAACAGGCCTAGACTGATTCGGAGTAGATAAAAGGGTGATCCAGATTCCTGTAAAGGAAAGCACTTTGAGTAATGAAGTTTATGCAATGTGTGTGTGTGTGTGTGTGTGTGTGTAATAAACCCCTAGGTAGTTCCCCCTGTAAATGAAATTCCGCGAATGACTTACACAAGAACAATGCCAGAGTGAGATCTTTTACCGTCTTTCTTTACGTTATATCGCAGCGCTCTGATTGGTCACGAGGTGGTGATTAGGTTTTAAATGCACTATAGGGACATATAGTCACCGACGTGATGAAAACATCCATAGAAGGAGTCTCCAGTGCTTTGTGTATGTGTGTGTGTATATATATATATATATATATATATATATATATATATATATATATATAGTGTTGGGGAGTAACTAGTTACATGTAACGGCGTTACGTAATTTCATTACAAAATAAAAGTAACAGTTACTGTAAAAAAAATAAAAAAAACATGTAATTAAATTAGTTACTTTTGAACATGTTCAAGATTACAAATCAAGCAAACAAATCAATGCAAACATTAAGAAAGAAGGGGGGGGGGAAGCAAACAGCCCTAGAGAAGAAATAAATAAAATAAAAAAACGACAACAACGTAAAGAAATCAGTTTGCTAATAAATAAAGGAACCTCATGAAACAGGCCAAATGAAAAAAACGCAGGAGGGGAAAAACTAAGAATGGATAAATAAATACAAAAATAAATACAAACAACAAATGACATGAACAAACACCTAACAACGCTGACTTTGGTCCATCAGTACTAAATTCTAAAGTCCAGTACTTTAGTAAACAACCCCCGCCCCGCCCCCCCCAACCCACACACACACACACCCCCCCCGTAAACAAACATTTTCGCTCGCAAAACCACCCAAAGAATGGAATATATATCGCTACACAATCTCCCATCTCCTGTTCCCATCACGGAGGGAAAAAAAAGTGAATCTTAAAATCTGTTCACACCTTAAAAATACTGATCAAAAACGTACATTTTTACGTACAATTACTTTACCACGTATAACCCCCCCAAAAAAAATTTATTATTACTATACTATTATACTATACTATACTATACTATTACTAATAAAATCTATGAATATTTATCAGTGGATAAAACAAATCAAATTCAAAAGTCAAATTTGACTTGTTTATTTATTTTATTTGAATTTGATGATGTCATTGTATAATAATCGCAGGTCACCAGTTAACGATCTCCCAATACGGCTGACGCGGCGTTTCCTAGTTGCTAATTGGGTACAGGTGTGCTCAATCACACACACACACACACACACACACACACACACACACACACACACACAATATAATTAACGACCCTTGGTTACAAAATGTAATAATTGCAGTATTTCTATCCAAAAAGATTAATGTGTGACTTTAGAAAAAACGCATCATGTGACGGATGGACACGCCTGCTGTACGTTCGTATTGGAGATGCATGAAACTGAAATAGATACGAGTGACATAAGCTATTAATAACCTTTGGTTTAACATTACGGCTGGACATACCGTACCCCAAAAATACCCCTTTATGTAAAGCCAATAAACAAAGCAAAAAAGAAAATGGTCAGTTTATTTACTTATGATCTATTCCAGTGATATCCAGTTATTAAGATTTATTACGGGAGGTGGTTGTAGCCCAGTGTTTAAGGTGTTGGACTCTGGACCGGAAGATCACGGGTTCAAACCCCACCACCACCACCACCACCACCAAGCTGCCACTAGTGGGAGCCCTTGAGCAAGGCTCACTTGTAAGTCGCTCTGGAAAAGGGCGTCTCCCAAATGCCGTCTCCCGGCCAATCGGATTCGATACACTTTAGGGCCTGTCGTGATACAGCGCCCCCTGGAGCACAGACAGGCCCAAGAATGGGAATATCGGAGCTCAAACCCCAGATCTTCTAAATCAATAGCCCTGAGATACACCTACACCCTATATTCTAATACATCCATAAAGATTTACACATCATAGCAAAGATATATATATATATAGTTTTTTAACATGCATGTTATTACTCTCTGCAGTATCGCTGTGAAGTCCCTAGGGGTCGCCAAACCCTGTTTGAAGACCCATGATCTAGATATTGCAGGCAACAGTATATGATCATGTTGTAATGTAAGAATTTGTTGTATTTGAATATCTGAGATCTATAAAATGCGGTCGGGACTGTGTGTTTGTGTTTGTGTTGTTGTTGTTGTGTAGACATGGAACGATGCGCTCAGTTTGGTGGCGGAGGATTACGCTGCTCAGTGCATTTGGGAGCACAACCCCGACGTGATGGATCAACTGGGAGAAAACCTGTTCCTCACCACCGGCAGGCTGAAAGTCGACAAAGCCGTTGCTAACTGGTAAACGATCACAAGCGATGACGTTCGGACGTTACGGCGTCTCTGTTACGCTATAAAAGTGTCTTTGATTACAGGTTTGACGAAAACATCAATTACGACTATGATGCAAACACGTGCAGGGCAGGTATGTGTGGGCATTATACACAGGTGAGTGTTTGTTTATCTCTGTACGCGCCTGTTTGTTTGTTTGTTTGTTTGTTTGTTTGTCACATCGCGTGTTTAATGAGACTTTCTTCTGTAGAGTTCTAAACAGTGGCTTCAAATCAAAACAAGAAGTCGCTTCTAAACAAACTGTCAAATACACAATTATTTATCGTATTACACGTTGTTGCCATTATTGGCAGAATAATGACTCAAATACATACACTGACTCTCACACTGACTCACTGACCTCATACGTTGTACATAAATTCTTCATAAACATGTACTTTATACTATTGACTCTCATACTGACTCTCTCTAATTGTCCCTCTCACTCTTATATTGACACTCTGACTCTGTCTCTCACTTTGAACTCTCAGTTTGCACTCTTTCTGACTCTCTCTCTTGCCAACTCTCACTCCAACTCTCACATCTGACTCCGACTCGCACACTTTCTGACTCCCACTCTGGCTCTCTCTCAATCTCTGATGTGGACTCTCTCTCACGGACTCTCACGCTGACTCGCACTCTCTCTGACTCTCTCTCTCTCACTCACCGACTCTCATTCCAACTCTCCAGTTTGTACTCTTTTTGACTCTCTCTCTCTCTTCCTCACCGACTCTCATTCCAACTATCACATCTGACTCGCACTCTTTCTGACTCTCTCTACCTCCAACTCTCAATTTAGCTCTCTCTCTCTCTCTCTCTGACTCTAACTCTGACTCTTTGACTTACAGCATTGTTTACACTTTACGTCGACATGTCTTTTTGTTTGTTTGTTTTTTTAACACCTCGTACGTTTACTAGTGAATAAATGCAGAAAATAAAGATGAGTGTTGTGGTTACGTGCAGCCGGCTGGATGATGCTGACTGCAGGTGTGTTTTGTTCCAGTTAGTGTGGGCGAAAAGCACTGCCGTTGGCTGCGGCGCGTTCTTCTGCCGCACGGTTAAGAACGAAACCTACAAGAACGCAACCATTCTGGTCTGCAACTACGATCCAGCGTAAGCCATTGTTTCCTTACTGTACATCCAGGTGGTCATTAGCTAACAATGCCCCGCCCCTGCCCGCCCACCCCCTACGTAATGTATTTAAGAACATAAATATTACCTCAATATGGGAATTTTACAGTTAACGGTAATCCCTTGACTCTAGAGGGAATGTCGAAGGACAACACCCGTATGAAGAGGGAAAATCTTGCTCCAAATGTCCACAGGGGATGAACGATTGTATCAACAATATCTGCGGTAAGAACGAAGCCTCCTTTAACAAAGCCTTCTTTACTGTGTCGTTAAAAAATCCGAAACATATACCGTGGTATCCACAGTGTTTAGCGATCCTGGGGCAAAATGTTTTTCCATTCCACAGTTTACCAAACAGTTTTAGAAGAGGAATAGACTTTATTATATAATACACTTTAGGGCCTGTCGTGATACAGCGCCCCCTGGAGCACAGACAGGCCCAAGAATAGGAATATCGGGGCTCAAACCCCAGACCTTCTAATCAATAGCCCTAACAGTAGCCTGAGATATACCTACACCCTATATTCTAATACATCCCTATATTCCAATACATATATATATTGTTTTTTAACATGCATGTTATTACCCTCTGCAGTATCGCTGTGAAGTCCCTAGGGGTCGCCAAACCCTGTTTGAAGACCCATGATATAGATATTGCAGGCAACAGTATATGATCATGTTGTAATGTAAGAATTTGTTGTATTTGAATATCTGAGATCTATAAAATGGAACACTGGGACACACGGCTTTAATCAGTGCTTTCTTTATCTTTTTCTAATCAGTCTTTATGTATTGAGATTAAAAGTATTTGCTGGTCAAAGATGACCAAAACTCTTTTGGGGTCTGTCGCAAAACTCTCCCCTGTCTCTTTTTAATAACAAAAATAAATAAATATATATATATATATATATATATATCTATATATATATATATATATATATATATTCAAATTTCTGGTTGTCCGACACCAAGTCTGTACATATAATTAAACAGTACACAACACTTCCTAACACTGTAATTCTCTGGCATGGAAATAAAACCCTGCTGCCCAGAAATCCAATCCAACACTGGAATTTGAACAAACAACAGGCTATAGTGTGGTCCCGCTGAAGGTCCAAAAGTTATCCAGAGATAAAGCAAACTTTTACTCCATTAAAAGTATAAAAGTATTTGCCATAAAAAAAGTATCCAAAGTACTGTAAATAATTATGACTATAATGTTGCTATTATCAAATACTTCAGTAACGTAGTACTAAAATGTGTGGAAATGGTTCGGCATTTTTATGGGTAAACATCATTAACATGCTCTATCCAACAGGAACTCACAAAATTCTTAATAAAAGTTCAGTTCAGCATTTCGGATCTGCATGGAGCATGATTTTAGTGTTGATTTTAACTAAATAATGCGTATAAATAAAGGCAGATTAAAATATCACTATTATTATTATTATTATTATTATTATTATTACCATCATTCTCTGTGATTTTGTTTTTAGGAGAAATTTTCATTTTTACATCCAACTATTTAATTTAATTTAGCACTAACGTATCTGCATGTCGGGGCACGGTGGTTTAGTGGTTAGCACGTTCGTCTCACACCTCCAGGGTCCGGGTTCGATTCCCGTCTCGGCCATGTGTGTGTGGAGTTTGTGCATGTTCTCCCCGTGCCTCAGGGTTTTTTTTCTCCGGGTTCTCCGGTTTCCTCCCCGGTCCAAAAACATGCACGGTAGGTTGATTGGCACCTTGGAAAATTGTCCCTAGTGTGTGAATGTGTGTATGAATGTGTGTGTGTGTGTGTCCTGTGATGTGTTGGCATTCCATCCAGGGTGTATCCTGCCTTAATGCCCATAGACGCCTGAGATAGACACAGACTACCCGTGACCCGAGGGAAGATCGGATAAAGCGCTAGAAGATGAATGAATGAATGAATGTATCTGCAAGTCCTAGCATTAGCACAGAAAGCCATTCTTCGCTAGTATAAAGTTGGAATCAACTTAAACGTAAGGTAATACAACTTAGCGACGTGCAAAAACGTAGAAAGGACTCTCGGTTTTTAATACGAGTGGAATAAACGGTGTGCTTAATCGTCTGTTATTCTAATACGTGAACGTTAGCTTTAACATTAACAGCGCGCTCCTGCGCCGTAGAGCGTCCAACGCGTTTCTGTCTTTCCTACAGTTGAAACCCATAAAACGACGGAGGAACCGTTTGTCACGTGGACGACACATTCATGGACGACAGAGACGGAGACGACGGACGTGGATTCGTCGGGATTTAGGAATCCCGCTGGCGTTTCACTGCTGCTCGCGGCTGTGATTCCGTCTTTTCTGTTGGAATGACTTGAGGATAAAGGCGTCGATAAACGCCAGTAGTTCCGATATTTCATCGCTGGAAACATCCACAAATACTGGATGGCTTTTCTCAGACGAGAATCGCATGTTCGCCGCTGTTTTGATTGTATTTAGTGGGTCAGGTGTAAACACGTGCAAACGACATTATTTTGACGGAATCCCGCCAGCTACCAGAGAACACAAATAAAACCAATAACGCCGTTAGAATATAGACATATTACTTCACTAATTACACAAAAAGCAAACCCAACGATTAGCTTTGCAACCATATAAGAGTTTCACACGTTTATAATAAGTTACAGGGTAATTTGTACTTTTTCAATTTCCATGCTGAACTTTATAACGTGTTTATATTTGACATGCAGTTTTACTGTAATGCACTGATTCGTGATGAAGCACAGACAGAAAATAATGTCTCTTATACTGCCAAAGGAAATCAAACTGGAAGTGAGGGAAATAACTGGAAGTGTGCTATTAGACATAAGAACGTTTTATTTAATATTTTCTATATTGTAAAAAATACTAACAACAAAAAAAAAAGACATTTTACTGTAGACTGTGTGCGTTCATTATATTTCATTTTATAACTTCAAACCACTAAACCATTTCATTGCTTCGCGGACTAAACTTCTTTTTTTTTTACCTCACATTTCAGGCATATTACTAAAAAAAAAGAAATCTGTGCACTACACTGTAATAAAAAAGCTCCACTTATAGAGAAATAAATAAAGGATTTTCCCTGTGAATTCATTTTCATTGTCGTTATTGACGCTCTAATTGTATTTCATATTGTATCCAGCAGGGGGAGACAAAACCTTAATAAAGGCACTTGTTCCGTGAACTTGAAAAATTTATGTATATTGTGCTTTTCAGAAGTTTGTAGGAATGATTTCTTCTATGCGCACACACACACACACACACACACACACACACACACACACACACACACACACACACACACACACACGAAACACTTTAATTCCTTTTCAAAAGCAGCTTAATACCTTAATGATTATTTTACTAACACGTCTTAATACGTTAAAAGACTTTAAAAAAAAAAAAAAGAATGTAAAGGTTTGTAAAGAATGTAAGACAATTGAATCATAAGAAAAAATAAATTTCAGATAGATAGATAGATAGATGGACATAGGGATAGATGGATAGATAGAGGGACATAGGGATAGATGGATAGATAGAGGGACATATGGATGGATGGATAGATAGATAGATGGATAGATAGATGGATAGATAGATGGACATATGGATGGACATAGGGATAGATGGATAGATAGATGGACATAGGGATAGATAGATATAGAGGGACATATGGATGGACAGATAGATGGACATAGGGATAGATGGATAGATAGATGGACATAGGGATAGATGGATAGATAGAGGGACATAGGGATAGATGGATAGAGGGACATAGGGATAGAGGGACATAGGGATAGATGGATAGATAGAGGGACATAGGGATAGATAGGAGGATATGGATAGATAGACATAGGGATAGATGGATAGATAGATGGACATAGGGATAGATAGATATAGAGGGACATATGGATGGACATAGGGATAGATGGATAGATAGAGGGACATATGGATGGATGGACGGACGGACAGACAGACAGACAGGCAGGCAGACAGACAGACAGAGACAGAGAGACAGACGGAGAGATAGATAGATAGATGACAGACAGACAGAAATTGAATCCGTGATAACGAGATCGCGAGAAAATAGAAAGTTTTTAAAAAGAGCAATAAATAAATTGTTTTTGCTTTTAACACATTTGAATGCATATCAATATCGAATGAAGAACCACGTCTATTTCTCCCCCCCCCACATCGTTTTTGCGATACGCGACCTACGATCTGTTTATCATCCGACACAGTAACGTCGTTAACCGAGCATCGCCCGTGTGTCCATCCATCACAATTTTCCTTTATTAATCAAATCCGGTCTTTGCTTCCTCTTTTGAGGTCGCGTCCAAATACGATTAGAGCTAATTCTTGGTTCTAGGTCTGGGTACATCATCACCGAGCGGACGGACGAACGCCTACGAGGGCTGGTGACGGAGAAAATAGAGACATCTACACGGAGTCGGAGGAAAGGTGGTAATTTGATGAACGGGAAGTTTAAAGGTCATACTGTGAGTCTTAGTCACGAGTGCGGAGACGTCAAATTAAATAAGAATTCATCCTTCCGAGATGCCGAGGCGAATCAGTTTCTCAAACGTCCGCGAGCGCTGGGGGAAAACACCGAATTACCTCCTTTTATGCTAATCAGTGTTGTATTTATAGATCCAACATGGACGGACGGATTTGGTTTCGTCACGGCGACGCTCCTGCTATAGACCTCAAAACCCTATTGAGATGAATAGAAATGATAACTGCACCTATAGCATTACCAGACTTTATTTATGGGATGTTCAGGTGTCCGCAATATTAGTATTTTTGTTTTGTCCATATAGTGTTTACAAGTGTATATGTAAAGGCAACCTATTCAAATATTGAATAGCGACGGATTTAACCCAGTGTGTAATTCTCTAATCAACATGCGCATGGATAAATATTTAGGTTTCATGCAAATGTGCGATTATGTTTAGCGAAACCAAACGCGACACAAAATCCCTGCAAAACATTTTCAAGCGACGACTGCGTTTCAAACGGACGCAAACAAGCGACTTTTGCCTACGTTTCCACACGGGCGCTTTTAAATGCAGGACTTCAGGAAAACTAATGTTCGGCGATTAAAACTGATTTCGTCCGAGTCAAGAAAGGACGTCGTGAATAAGTGTGTCTTTAATGTTTATTTATTTATTTATTTATTTATTTGTATTTATTTATCGTGTCACGCCGAAAAAGGACGCTGCATTAGCTGTACGTTAGCGATGTTCACATATATATATTTATATATATCTACCAAGATATATATAAGCCACCGTGCCATATATATGGACAATAAGCCACCGTGCCTCTGCTAGCTATATATATATATATATATATATACACATATACATATATATACAGGTATATATAAAGCAGAGGCACGGTGGTTTAGTGGTTAGCACGTTCGCCACACACCGCCACGGTCCGGGTTCGATTCCCGTCTCGGCCATGTGTGTGTGTGGAGTTTGTGCATGTTCTCCCCGTGCCTCAGGGGTTTTTCTCCGGTTCTCCGGTTTCCTCCCCCGGTCCAAAAAACATGCACGGTAGGTTGATTGGCACCTTGGAAAATTGTTCCCTAGTGTATGAATGTGTGTGTGTGTGTGTGTACCCTGCCCTGCGTGGGTTGGCATTCCATCCAGGGTGTATCCTGCCTTAATGCCCATAGACGCCTGAGATAGACACAGACTCCCCGTGACCCGAGGGAAGATCGGATAAAGCGGTAGAAGATGAATGAACGAATGAATATAACAATATATATATATATATATATATATATATTATATATATATATATATATATATATATATATATATATATATATATATAGCATAGCATAAAGAGCATCCATAGCTTTTATACCCAAATCGTTTTTTGATCTGAGCTACAACATTCCACTTTTATCCGGTCCGAATTACACAAACTAAAGAAGCCGCTAAACACTCGAGAGAGCGGGAGCGTCATGCTCGCTCTGTCATATTATGCCACTCTAGTGCAGGTCTTACACGGCTCATTAACATTTAGCCCGGCGGAAATGTCACCGTTTGTGTTGCCTGCGCTATTCTCCAGAGCTGTACGTTTCGAGCACAGCCAATGAGGACACGGGTCGCGTTGTGGATTACTCACCTCGCTTGAACTTTAGATGTTGTTGTTGTTGTTGTTGCTTGCAGTGAGACAACGAAGACGACAACACAAAATCAACTAGAGAAAAGTAAGCAGGGACGCGGTCGGAATGCAGATGTGCGGTCCGTATCGAGCGAAACGGACAAAAAGGGCAAAGCGAAAACAAACGTACACACATGATAAGGCTAGAGTCGAGAGTCGATACCAGAAACGTGTGGGAAGGAGTAAAAGGGTTCGGTGATGTCACTAGGGAGCGTCGATACTGCGCAATACTTCACCTAATACCCCGGTTAGTTTTGAGACGAGTTCTGCCCGGAGAAAGATCGCATTCGATTCGTATTAGATTGCACTTTGGATTTGGACAGGCGAGAGATCATTTTACGATACATATTTTACAGAGACGCGTATGGTGGCAGCCTTTCCGCGGTTTCCTCGCAAACTACAGACGCACCCCACCGTACGAACCAGTTACGTACCAAGACTTCGTAGTATGGATTTGTCCGTGGCGTTCGCTATTGGCTAGCAATGTTTACTTCGGAAATGTCATAAATTACAAACGATTCTATTCAAAATGTAATAAGTAGTGTAACTTTTCAATTCCTTTTTGATTACTTTCATTTGTCCACTAGGGGGCGCTTACTGAAATTAACATTCTAAGGAAGAAAACCAAATGAAGTAGGTTTTATCTTTCGAAATTGAGCTGCATTAGAATCAAATTGCTTAAGGCCAACCCATCGCAGGACACACACACACACACACACACATTCATACACTAGGGACAATTTTCCAAGGTGCCAATCAACCTACCGTGCATGTTTTTGGACCGGGGGAGGAAACCGGAGAACCCGGAGAAAAACCCCCTGAGGCACGGGGAGAACATGTACTCCACACACACATGGCCCAGACGGGAATCGAACCCGGACCCTGGCGGTGTGAGGCGAACGTGCTAACCACTACGCCACCGTGCCCTCTACTGTTACTTTTATCTTGTAATTAAATTACAAGATAAAAGTCACAGTTACAGCGGAAAAACATCTAACTAAATTCCAACGTACACCCGCCCCACCAACAAAAACTGTTCGCCCGCAACCCCAATCAACTATTTGATTCTTCAGAAGCTCAGTTCCGAAAAAAATACCACTTTTTTTTCCTAGCGCCCCCTAGTGGACAAATGAAAGTAATCAAAAAGTACTCAAATGTAATGAGTTACTTTTAGAAAGTAATTGAAAAGTTACACTACACTACAAATAATACAGTAATGTATACAGATGTACACACTCGATGTATACAATTATACAATTGTACGTGCGACTCGTTCACTACGCTCCGTGTTCGTTACGCCAGCTGGCGGTGCATCCCCCCCCCCCCCCCGCCCCCCCGAATCCGAACAAATTTGACTTTGTTCGTAATTCTGTTCCAAGTCCTTTAAGTCCAATTCACACAGAAGCTTCTTCTCTAAAACACAGAGCTTGTGTTTGCTGGACGGCTTTCTAAGCTGTCGTTACTCTTCTCTGTTTTATAAGCGCAGAGTGTTTGGGCACCTCGGGGTTGTTGTGTCGGTGCGCGTGGGTGTGTTGATGTCTCGGGATTTACACACACACACACACACACACACACACACACACACAGGACTGATGTTCTGGCATTCGGAGAGCAGAGGGAGGATTGTTCGAAGCGAGACGATCTCAGTGGCGAACTCGCCTCGATGAGAATCGTACATCAGGCTTCATCCTCAAGCTTTATGATGCGCGTATGACGTGGCATTGCGTTATAACGACGGCGCGCCAATGTCGGAGGAAACGAAGAATTACATACTCGTATTATTTAAAGCACAAAAAAATATGTTTAAGGAGGGAATAAAAGAATGAAAGCTAAATCACTTGTGAAGTGAGCGTGAAGTGATTTTTTTTTTCCGCCCAGGAACAGCATTTTCACTTCTATTAGAATACAACATATATTTATTTATTAGTGCCGTGTGCAAAAGCATCACTATTATAATCTCTCTCTCGCTTCGGTCAAATTTTCGCCGCGTAACTCGTCCCGTAGTTTAAGTCCGATCCTCACGAATCGTACCTCATGTCGTGCGTCCCGATGGTGTGAGGTGCGCTGTTACTTTTATAAGGAATCGCCCTGCGGAATTCCGAACCCGGGGCCAAAAAGCCGGAATTTTTTCCCATAGAAAATGAATGGGGTTGAAATTTCGTGCCTCACAGTTCGGGCCTGTGAGCGTCCGACATGCACATATGGGCAAATCCACTCGTAGGGGGTCCGGAGGGGATCACGAGATCATATACCTCCAGAATCCCACACACGTTCGGAATTTCGGGAAATCCGCGATATGCCCATAGAGAATGAATGGGGAAATTTGACGCTACACTGTTCGGCCCCGTGTTCGCCCGACATGCACATTTGACACATCCACTCGTAGGTGAGATGGAGTTGATCGCGATCATGTGACTGCTGCATGTCGTCACGTAATCACAAATGTGAAAAATCTGCGAAACATAATTTGATGTCACGTGCGTCACTGGCCCCGTCCCCTCTTGACAAAACGTCCAAAACTCGTCTCTCCGAACAAGCTAGCATTTCGAAGTCTATGCTAAATATTAAACGGACCAGGCTGTAAGGGGGTCGCGTCCAGAGCTGTGTTTTGCATCGGGAAACATCGCTCACATTTTCTTCAGGAAATGTCCCATGTCGAGTTTTATATATTATTTCATTTTCAAATTGAGTTCCTCCAAAAAGCTTAGAAGACAACACACAGAGAAACCACTTTAAATATTAAAGCCAATAACATTTTCCAAACCAAAGTCTGGCTGCAACCTGGAGGCGATAAAAACCCAACTGCGTATAAAACACAAATATGTATAAAGATAAATAATTCCGCTTAATACAAAGGAGTCTACCAAGATGAGGAATCCTCCGCCAGATCAAACACACACACACACACAGATATATCCAGGAGAAACAGCACCTCGGTGTAAACGCAGCAGCACACCGAACGGATCAGACGGCGGCGCGAACAGATAAAGCGTATTTACTCAGTCGTAAAGATGACTGCAGTGCATTTCCACACGGAGAAATACGCTAATCCCACGTCATAAACATGCCACGGGGGTAATTCTGCTGCGCGCCATGCTGTTGATGGACGGGGGCCGGCGGGTGAAAGGTGTGGATGAAACATTGCTGATGTCGTGGTTTAGAAGGAGACTCTGAAATAAAAGATAATCGCCATGAAACAATAAAACGTCATCGTTTGAGAGATGAGCGTGAGGATTTGATTACACCCGGGCTGACTTTACACAAGGACTAGGGAGCGATGGGGGAGGATGGGGGGGGGTATTTGTATTGCAAAATCAAGACAGGGTTGTTTGTTGTTTTTTGTGCATTCGGACAATGAGATCTGACCTCACAACCTCCTGCTCACGATTCGCACCTCCATCTCCACCGATCTGCAAAACACCAACAAACACTTTTATTGTGCGTTTTCTCCTGGTCAGAATCGAGGTGAACCCAAGAGATGTTTGTGCTGTGTGGATAATTCACCCTGGACGGCATGGACATCATATTCATTCCCAGGTGGAATAGAATAAAAGTACCATCATGGGTTTTTGGAGGGCGGAAAAATGAGATCTTGCAGAAACACAAATTGCGTTGCGGTTCTCTAGGGGGCGCTGTTGCACTTGTCTTTTCTCCTCGCTTCTATTTCGCAGGGAGACGTTCAATTCACTCAAGTCAAGACATCACGACTTTTCTTCGCTCGGAGAGTCGGGGTGGTGGTTGTTGTTTTTTTCTGCCCACAAACAACAGTGTCAACTCGAAATCGGCGTCTAATCCTCCTACAAACTGGAGTTCCTTTAAGCCAAGTCAGAGTCATGGATTAGTGAGATGGAGTGATGATGATGAGATGAAGAGATGGCCCCGGGTCTGTTTGGAGCAGGGACAAGGAGAGGAGAAAGGTGGGTGGTAAAGGCCAAAAAAAAAAAGGATGGGAAAGATTGCGCCATGAAGGGTTGGGGGGGGGGGTATCAGGAGGCCTCCTACAAGTGCGAAAGTGCTCAAGGGTTCGACAACACGGTGCAATAACCATCATCAGCCCCCGACCGCCAACATCCAACCTCAGTGAGAAAAAAACACACACGCGCACAAAAACACAATATCCGACAAAAACAAAAGGAACATCAATAAGACATTGAGACAGGGCATGAAGCGTTAATAGATGTTCATTGCCACCGATTTTACCACGTAATTACGCATGTGTTGACTTAATATATTAAATACAAATACTATCATTGTTTATAAATAGCTTATGCTTAATAATGAACATTGAGACAGTAATTAATTGAAAAAAAAAGAAATGAAATTTAAGTACAAATTTGTGCGAGATGAATGCAATTAATGCATTTCTTTATTGCTTTTTTTTTTAAATGACAACTTGAAAGAAATCTGTCCGTTTTGCATTCCGTTCAAAATCAATGCAATCAAAATGCAATGAATCCGTTCATTTAATTCATATTTATAAAAAAAAATATATTTTTTTTTTTTTGGGGGGGGGGGTCTGTCTTGAACTGAAACTGATTAATATCCACACTTCAGGGATTTCAGAGGGGAGAGGAGGGGGGGGGGGGATTGGTGTCAGGTTCTAATAACCTGACGAGCCCGTTTCCATGGAAACGATTATCGAACGATTTGACTTACAGGCAACGATTCGACGCTTCGTGAGATCATTTCGCACCGCGTCCCATTCCACGGTGACGTCGATTATTTTCCTACAAATGCGCACCCCAAGCTTTGCATTAAAACATCGCCCATAAAGTGCTTTCAGGATCCAGACACGGGGGGGGAAAAAACAACAACAAAACAGATGTCTGAACCTTTTATTTTTAGTATTTTGTCTAGTCTTTCCTCTCGCGTCGCGTTTGTACCCACAGCGTGTGGGATTGAGGACGCGGCGGCTCGGGATAATACACGTGTTCCATTAGGTCTGCGTCTTTTCAGCCCTTTCAGAAAGCGTCGCTTTTTTTTTTTTCACCTCCTCCCCGTCATTCACTCTGACTTTGATAAGATCCAAACTGATACACAGGTTGTGTTTAATGGATTAATCACAGAGAAAGAGAGAGAGAGAGAGACTCTCTTTTCTTCCTTTCACAACTTCACAAGAGCTCACTTTTTTTTTCTTTTCTGGATTTGACATGAAAGAGATATCCATTAAGGACACAATGTCCTGGAGGATGTATGTAACCGGCCCTTATTCACTCTTGTTTTTGTTTAGTTTTTTTGCAAAAGGATGCAAATTGAAAAAAAAAAAGAATCTCCCCGTCCTGCCCTAATTGATAGCGAGGTTCGGTAAGACAAGGTGATGGAGTCGCGGTGACAGCGACATCGCAAACCACATCCATTATCCAATTATGCGCATTTCCATTTTCTACATCTTCATCGCGACTTTTATCCGAAAATGGGATCCGAACGCAGACGTGAAACGAGTTTCTGAAATCACTGCAAGTGCTCACAACACGAACATCACAAAGAAAGTAGCTTCAGATGAAGGTCTTTAAATTAATAGTTTAAAAAAAACAAACAAAAAAAACACTATTTGAATGTCAAACACCCCTAAATTAATGAATTTAAGAAGGTTGTGACTTCAAATCCCACTATCTCTAAACTTCCAGTATATAATAATATGTATATATATATATATATATATATAGTATATATGCATTCATTTCATTCATTCATCTTCTAGCGCTTTATCCGATCTTCCCTCGGGTCACGGGGAGTCTGTGCCTATCTCAAGCGTCTATGGGCATTAAGGCAGGATACACCCTGGATGGAATGCCAACCCATCGCAGGGCACACACACACTCGCATTCACTCACACATTCATACACTAGGGACAATTTTCCAAGGTGCCAATCAACCTACCGTGCATGTTTTTGGACCGGGGGAGGAAACCGGAGAACCCAGAGAAAAACGCCCTGAGACACGGGGAGAACATGCAAACTCCACACACACACACATGACACACATCGAACCCGGATCCTGGCGGTGTGAGGCGAACGTGCTAACTACTAAGCCACCGTGCCCCACTATATTGCATTTCCTTCCTTTGCACAATAAATAATCTTTAAATTCGTGAGGATAAATATGTTCTCATCGTTTTTCTCTTTTCATGGTCGGGAAATGAAAAGAATCGCATTGGACTTGGACCCGACATCGACTTCGATACGATAATGAGATCAAATCTCACAATTCCAGTAAATATAAATATGAAAAAAAATACACTGTCATTTAAAAAAAAAAAAAAAAAAGTTTTCATGGCCTCAACTTTTATCGGTATGGAATTCGGTGTGCATCCGTGCAGGGGGGAAAAAAAACCCCAGCATGCACACACTGCCCCCTATAGTCCAAGACTCGTAACTACAGCTGTATTTTTTTTTACTATCAGCACTAATAAAATAACGGCGTGTATCATTTTTAGAAGCAGAATATCACAATACATTTCCAGCACCGGTATATCACGCATCACTACCTGGACCTGGTCTTGTACATTAAATTCATATATATATATAATTGCCATAATTCCTCGGGCAACCAATGCAGCCTCTAGACACGCGTCATATCCAGGAGCAGGTTGAGGTTGAAAATAACGATAACCTCCTTAAAATAGGAGTCCAAGCTGTCAGGTTTGATGCTCAGTGGGTTGAATGTCTAAACCTGTCTTCGGGAGGAACCTAATTGGTCCTGGCTGTAGGAAAAAAAAAAAAAAAAAAAACAAAAGGCTGTTTGGAAAGATTTCGATGAGGAATAGAATGATGGAGCGACACGCCGCAGCAGCCTTGCGCTCTAGGAAAGACACAAATCCTGGCGATCGGGATGGTGATGCGTTTTTCTGTCGATAATTTCCTGCTGAAAGGTTTTAAAAAAATACTATAAATATTATAATAAGGAAGAAATGGCATGTGGCTCAATCGGTTGTGAACTAGAGTTTTAAAACGGTGGTCCAAGTACTGCAGTGAGTCCTGTTCTAACGGTTTTCTTTAAGGGGGGGGGGGGGGGGGGGTTTAACCTGCTGCAGTCCAGGAGTCCAGGAGCCACCCCGGAGCCATCCTAGAGGTCTGTGGATGAAAATCGGGAAGGTTCCCTCAAGTCCAAGCTTTTGTCAGGGGCGACAAGCCGGAGATGTTCAAGTGCCTTCAAATAAAAGTACGCGTGAGGCTCGGACCCTGTACTGAAGCTGCTGGACGATAACGGGAACATCGCATTAAGAACTCTCGGGGAGTTTCTCAGGGAGAACACACCTCATATCCCCGGATCATCTCCTTTTCCAGCCGCTTTAGTCCCAATTTTCCATAAAGGTTTATTCATTTGGTAAGATCTCCTTATTATACCAGGTCCAGATGTTCTGCTAATCATCAGGCCAGCTCCATCTGTTCAGTAGGATTCTTTGTAAACTGCTGTACCCGTATATCATAAGTGCCGGACTTGGAGGGAACCGAAGAAATGAAAGAGGAGGTGTATTTATAAAAAACCCTTGAGCTCTAAAAGCTTTACCACTTCATGGAAATTGCTTTTTTTCTTTTTTTAAACGATTCATCGTGAATAGTGATTGCGCAATGCCTCACAACGGTCTCCAAAGGTGCAGGGTTCAAGTCCTGCACCTTCCAGGCAACCCGATGCCACAACAAATCACCCGTCATAGACACCTGGCTGTGGTCTGAACAAAACAACCTCTCCAGCTCAGTTTTACATTGATATGGCACTTCTAGACACTCAAAGCACTTTACATTACGAGGTGGGGGGGGGGTCTCCCATCAGCTTACTGGTGGAGAGGAGGCAGAATGATGATCCATCCATCCATCCATCTACTGTATCCATCCAGCAATCCATCCATCCATCCATCAATTCATCTACTGTATCCATACATCTATCCATCCATCTACTGTATCCATCAATCCATCCATCTACTGTATCCCTCCATCTACTGTATCCACCCATCCATATATTGGTTCCTCTCAAGGTTTCTTCCTGTTCCCAGGGAGTTTTTTTCCTTGCCACCGTCGCTTCGGCTTGCTCAACAAGAAACAATTAGGGCCAAACTGATTTTCACTTTTCACACGAGTATTACGTAAAGCTGATTTGAGACGATGACAAATTGTAAAAAAGTGCTCTATAAATAAAATTGAATTGAATATTAACCAGGTTCAACCCTGCTTAGCTCACAACCAGTCTTGGGCTACAGTGTAATGTGGCTACTGGAAAATCACTTTTCCCGTTGGCTTATGGTTCTAATAAGAATAATAAAGTAACTTACACCATGAGATGACTGGAATCTTATTTACTCCTGTCAAATCTAGAACATAAACACTTTAAGAAGGGTCGCTGAGCAAACATGCTCGTGGTTTTCGACTCGTAGCGTTAATAGTGTGAATTATCAACCAATATGAACGTTTCAATGATATACATTTTCTTGTATTTAATAGAATTAGTTACAGGAGAGTGCGTGGATCGTCGCTCGATCATTACTGCCTTGATAAAAACGGGTCCGTTTTCTATAATGAAATGGTACTTTTATAAAAGCCATTCATTTAAATATTGATGCATAATTTTGCCAACATTAAGCAGTCCGGAGCGCAACGCCTGGTGGTACCAAACACTCATTATAACGGAGTTCAGCGCGACTCCAAGGACGGATCATCTCGTTTACCATCCTGACGCGTCACGGCCTCGCCGATTCTCTTCCCTCCGGTGCTTACGGGGTCGGCGACCCGCGGAACGCGAAGGTCACGGGGATTTAAATGCCTCGGCGATCGATTACGAAACGGCAAATCTCAGCGGCAAAGAAGAAAGAAAAAAACGGGTACAACGGAGAAGGGTGTGTCGCCATGGCAACAGGTCACTGACATAAGAAGAATGCAAAGTATAATATGGGCAAAAGGTGCGAGTGGATGTTTAGAGACTTGTTTGAAGTTATACACAAAAGGCAATAATTATATTCACCTGAGAAGAGAGTGTAAATGTTTACACTGTAATATCATTGTACACTTACTTGCTATTATTATTACTTAATCATGCATTTTCTTTAACTATTTGCTAATTATTAAATTCAATACATCAACATGTAAACTTATTTCAGAGGCGTTTTTAGCAATATGACGGGTTTGGAAGGTGCTGTATTTTGAGAATAAGATGAGGCGTAATTTATTTATTTATTATAAAATAAATACACCAATGGTCACGTTCCGAATCGATCGCCCTCCTACACAATCGGCGTCCGCTCACGTATCCTTGTACGCCGATAGAAAAAGTCTTTGTTTCATTGCGAAAGCTGGCCATCAAGTAGAGTTTTGAGTTTTCGCTCCACGTCTCATTGACGACGAGAAATCCTAGAAAAACTACGGGAAATTTACAATGACACGCCCGAAACTGTTCCTCAGACCTTTATTGTCAAAAAATAGCACTCGGTATTCATTTGATTTCACATTGAAATACACATTTGCAAAAACAAAGCCAAAAAAATATATATATACACACACAAAAATCCTTTAATATCCTTTCCTGCTTTATGTGTAATACAATAAAAAGAACAGACATCATCAGGAACATGGTGGGGGGGGGGGGGGGGGGGGGGGGGGGGGGATGAGGTAGAGCTATTAAACCAGGAAAATAGGCAAAGAAAATCGTTCTGGAAGATCGGTAAAGCGTTTGGCTGAAGCTCCTCAGGAATGATAGCAGGGTCTGGTGTGATCAGGGGTGTAACGTCTAAACAAGAGCTTTCGGTTGTCTGAAGGCTTTTATTGTTTAAATGTATATAATGGTGCTTCGGTGCCTACAAACTAATTCCCCAAACTGTGGTCATATTTGTTCCCTTTATACAAGCCATGGCGGTCGATTAAAGCTAAACCAACACGTTTCCTCTTTTTAAAAACCCTTTTTATACGCTTCATGGGCAAAGGTCGCTCCAAGAAGCTCTGTTTCTTTCTCCTAGGAAAGGCTTTTCCAATAGATTTTGGGGTTTTGCTGTGGGAATTAGTGTTCCTTCACGATGAAGCTCATTCCCAAACAATGAGGTCGAGGAGGTCATGTCAGTTCTTCCCTGTCGACGTTCTCAACCACGATCGTGTTTGGGCCACGAAAGAAGACATTCTAGATACTTCCAAATTTTAGGGCAAGTGGTTTTTGGGTGGGGTAGCGAGGGTGCACATACTTTTGGTCATGCAAGGGGGATCACACATTTATCCCAAAAGGTCTTCAAGAGGTTGAAAAGTTCTGTAGCACGGGATCTCCAACCCACGGAAAGTAGATCTCCATGGAGATGGCACAGTTTTGGCTCAATAGAGAAGGGGGGGGGGGGGGGTTAATAGGAAATTCAACATCCAAAGACACGACGGAGAACCTTTGGGGGGGGAAAAGAACCGCTCTGTTTTGGGTCTGCAATAATTTTGTCCTAATGAATCCCCTCAGGATGTCCCGTTTCTGATCACGTCCGAGGTTTTAACTGTAATCATCTTAGACGATGAATATGCAACGTAACGCCGTGCATATTTAATAACGTATAACGTAAATCCACAATAAAACGTCACATGTCCAAGTATTCGACTTTGGTCCTTTTGTTTAAAGTGTCGAACTTTCTTTTTGTACGTCAGGAAGCAAGATGAGCACGGATTCCGTTCCGTCATTCATAAAAAACCAAATAAACAATATAAAATACATTTAAATAAGGCACAGGCGTGAGTCCATGAACCAGAACCAGGAAGTCTGTTGCTCGGTCTCACACACACACACACACACACATGCGTGTTCACATTGTTTCGTTTCACAGTTTACAGTCTTTCCCAGTCCTGCTGACTCCGGAACAGTTCTCGACATCCCAGGAACCCGGAACGGCATCTACGGATACTGTTGAAGGTCGTGAGAAGTGCAAAGGTAACGAGTCACACGTCGTGTCCTGTCTGGGATCCGGGACAATCGCACGATCGATATGACGCAAGAAAAAAAAAAGGAAGGGACAAAAAAAAATGCACAAAACCCATAAAACGTGCAATGAAGGTGAAATTAATAAAAAAAAAAAAAAAAAAAAAGAAGAAATGCAGACATGCCAAGCACCAGCGTGTTTGGGATTCGGACCCGGGCTGATCTCCATCACATCCTGAGAAGTTTAATTTCCTGTCCTTGCACTGACTCGGGTGCGAGATCCGTAGTTCCTGTTCTCCAGCCTCGGGGAGCTCGCACTGCTCTCGAACCTGGAGACACACCAAACCAAGCGTGATCTTTAAGATCTGACCGAACAGATCCCAGGCTAAGAAATAAATAAATAAAAAAATTTTCAAAAGCAGCGTAAAAGGGTCTCAGTACAGTAAAAAGCCCCAACGCATGTGCAGCGAACTGGAATCGTATCCAGCGCAGATCAGAAGTACATGGGTTCAAATCCCAGCACCACCAAGCTGGGCATGTCAGCGTGACTGATAAACAAAAAATAAATAAATAAATGGTATTTTATTGTTATTTAAGTGGGATTTTCCAATTTGAGGAGAAAAATATATTATATTACAGAAAAATAAAGAATATATGATTTCATTTATTCAATAATAATAATAATAATAATAAACAAGTGATCAGTATGTGCATCGATTTCAGTGTTCAATCGACTGTATGTTAGCAAAAACAACACATTTCATTAACATATTAATATTGTTATTCGATATTATTGACTATACAGCACATGTGCATCCTTCCTCACAAGCAATAACATTTTAATAGACTATTTTCTTTTAACTACGTTTTGCTGATTAATAAACACATCGTGTTTACGGCAAGTCATTGATAAAGAAAATGTATAACCTCTGATTATGCATTTGTTTACAATGCCTCAATCGTTGTCGTCGTGTCATTTGAATACTTTTACATGAAACATGACAGTAATAAAGAGGGTTCTGATTGGAAGACGGTTCTGAAATATGGCGCAACACCGTGTGTTTTTTTCACTGTCGATCCCTCAGTAAGCCCCAAAGAAAAGCCCTCGGAGCTCGGGCCAGCGGTGCTGCTTACACTTAACGAGCGCAACTGCATGAGGACAGAATGTTCCAGACGCAAGCGCTCGGCGGCGGATCACTGTGCTGAGGAAGCAGGATTTGGGGGCGGTGGGGGGGGCTTGGTAGGAGGGGCAATTATCTCCCTAGCACTCATAATCCTATCCTATTATTTGAGGGTGGGAAGATTGCAAATCCCCCTTTTGGGAACCCTCCCTGTGTGAACACACACACACACACACACACACACACACACACACACACACACACAGCTTGTTTTGGATAACGCTGATTCCATATTGGGACAGAGTGGCGTGAAGGCGAGCCAGTAGGGCAAATGTATAAACGCATATAATACACTGTGTGTAATCAAACAAGTTTCACCGACAAACGCACAACTATTTACACATTTCACGACCCTGAAACACAAACTGGGCCACCTTTAAAGCGGCAATACGCAACATTGGAGCTCGCCGATCCATTCAAATCAATGAAGGTATTTTATTTATTTATTTTAAAGTAGCTTTTGTGGGAGGTGGGGACTCTGGACTGGAAGATCGCAGGTCCACCACCACCACCACCAAAGCTGCAACAAGCGGGCCCTCGAGCAAGGCCCTTAAACCCTCAATTGCCCAAGCGCGACTGCCCAACGCCATACTTTTTAAAGCGCGTCGTTTACGTCATGCTCGTCGGATTGAGGTCCCTGATATTTATCAACGTTATTTGTAACGCTAAAAAATAAAAAAATAGCGCAACTTCGTCCTCCTGTAAAAGGTGTGTAAACACTCTACCGCATGCTTGAGCAATGAGCTCGCGGGATAACCACACACTGTACACCATGTTCTACCATTTAATGAAAACAAAGCTAGTAATGCTTACCAAGCTCGAAAGAACAGATCGCAACAAACAAAAAAACAAAATAAAAGTACACATACGGTCTGGTTAATTGAATCGCATATGTAAATTGTCATGGAGCGTGGTGAAAATATAATAAAATAAAAAAAACACTCTGCCCCTGCAGCTATCGACGTTCTGGAATTAATTAAGGCGATACAAAACGGAGGGCGGAAACCAGAAATTCCAGATTAGGCGAAAGAATAAAAGATAAACGTCAAAAAGGATGTCAGGCGGAAAGATTAACGTAGGTGTGTAGAAATCTGACTCATCGGGTCCCAAATAAGGGGGACCCGATGGTACGGGGGGGGGACGAAACCGTACAGGGAATCTGCATTTAGTGACGTGGCGAATTGGAATCGGTTCCTCAAGTGTCACTAAAAAGTGTACGATGTTTTTTTTTGCGATTACTAACTCGCCTTTTGCACCAAAAGACGACTTTCGGGACTCGTTCCAGAACGCCGGAAGCAATGTAGCGCTGTTAACGATAAATGATGCACGTTGGTTGTAAACAGGTCTAAACTAGCCAATCAGAATCCGACCTTTTCTGGGGGGCGTGGCGGAACCGATTAGGATTCTCTTAAAGAACCGTGTAGAATTTATTCTAGTATTATGGACCATTAAACTGGATCACACACCAAATCTGAGCCGAATCAAACCTTTAACAATACAGCGCAGGTTTTTGTATACCGATGTGCTTTTGACCTCGGAACCCCTGAGCAGGGAGGGTTAAGGACCTTGCTCCAGGGACCAGCAGTGGCCTCTTGGCTTTAATCGGGCTTGAACCCCCGGTACCTTCCGATCAGTAACCACCTACATCATTTAATTTGGGTTAAACCTCGTGCTCCACCCACCTGAAATTCATCTCGGAATTCGCCTGGTCGGGTTCATGTTGCGCACGTGACTTGGTCCATCCTGTGCTCGAGCTGGAACGCGTCGGGTCGGTCCTCCGGATTGACGGCCAACATGTCGTGCAGCAGCCTCTGGATGGCGTAGGACATGGAGCTCCGCGGCTTCTGTGGGATGTGCAGGACCATCCGGGGGTTCTCAAGAAGCGCCTCGCCCACCGGTACGATCTCACCGCCTTGGCGGACGTACGTGCCCAGAAGCTCGCGTTTCGATTCGCCGTCGATAAACGTGATGCGCTCCAGCATGGCCCAAATGATGATGCCGAGCGCGAAGATGTCCGCCTTGGCCGTGTAGTGGCCCTCCCATACCTCGGGCGCCATGTAGAAGTCCGACCCGCACGCCGACGACAGCCAGAACTTGTTGACGTTGACGGTCTTTTCGGCGTGTCCCTCGGACCCGCGCTCCACGCAGCCGAGCCCCGCGCACACCTTGCTCAAGCCAAAGTCGGCCACCTTGATGACGGGCGAGCCGTGCTTGTGCGAGATGAGGATGTTGTCGGGTTTGAGGTCGCGGTGGACGATCTTGTTCTTGTGCAGGAAGGCCACGGCGCTGGTCAACTGCTTCATGAAGCTCCGGTTGGTTCGCGGGTCGGGCCGCCGCGACAGGATGTACTGGTTCAGGTCGCCGCCCTCGCAGAACTCCATTACGAACCAGAGGTAGCACGGCTCCTCGGTATAACCAGGGATGCGCTCGCCTGCGAGTGGTACAAGCACATAAATAATGGCACCTTTTAGACAAGTCAATGTGATACTTCCGCCTGGGAACTTTCCGTAACTCCTTACTGGGAATACAGTTGGAATTTCAGAATCGAAACATTTGAGAATAGAAGAGCCTTTATTTGTCAGTGAAATTCTTGTTTAGAAGCTGGGTCCAGAGCACAGGGTCAGGAACGATATAGCGCCCCCTTGAGGACGGAAGGTTAAGTGCCATCCCAAGGGTAGCAGCTTGGAGATACCGGGGCTCGAACCCTCGACCTTCTGATCAGTAACCCTGCGCTTTCTGCTTCGGCTTCTGAATTTACCCATTCATCGTGCATTAAAATGAGCAAATGAGGAAGTGAAAAAGGTATCTCTGGCACATGTTTGCCCTCAGGGAAGTGGTTAAGGAACATCTGAAAGGGCGGAGGAACGCTTTAAACCTAACCAACAAGTTTGGTAAACAAGTCAACAGCATACGTTTTGGGGAAATGCTAAGAGTCCTCGTGTTTTTTTAAAGCATATTTTTTTTAGCCGTCTTTTACAAAAGATTCAGCAGCACATAGAATACACACGTGTGTTTTTGGAGTGCTTGAAATAGAAAGCCAGTCCAGTTTGACTGCTTCGAATGGGGGGGGGGGGGGGGGGGGGGTTTCTGTAGGCTTTCTTTAGCACGCAGCTGCTTGTTTATTCATAGCCCTGCCTTTTAACCACGTCAATATTACAGTGTTGTGAAAAAAAAAAACACGAATAATGCCATCAAGCCCAAACCTCAACGTAGTGTTTGGACTTCTTTCAGGAAATATGGCACGGGCGCTGGTTATGTATCGGCCCTTTGGAATGGTGTAGAAAAAGGAATCGGTGAGCGTGCAAGACTAGTTACACTGAACGGGTATTGGAACACCTGCACTTGGTCCTCTTTTCTCCAAGACCATCTGGTTTGGGATCAATTGGAACTACAGACCTCCTCACCTACACTGCATTTAAGGGCCTTGCTCAAGGGCCCCAGGGGAGCCCATGCCTTAACCACCTCCCACCTGACTTTACCAACAACCCCACGGCTGCAAAACACAAACGCCCACAAACGCACGCTCGGAAATCTAATGGAACATCTGGAATTCTTGGCGCAAACTTGGACTACACGAGCCTAGTAATAAATAAATAAACAAACAAACAAACCATGACGTATATAGTGAATATATACAGAAAACGAAAGCGAGACGATTCCCAGTCATAAAATAACAGGCCTAATGTCGCAGGAAGTTGTTTTCACGTTGCTTTCTTTTTTTGGGGGGTAAATTTGCAAAACGTATATTGCATCAAGTATAACGTATACTTTAAGGACACCATGGAAACGGCTCTGACAACACAAAAACAACAGAGAGAAAGAAGTAAAAAAAAAAAAAAAAGGAACAACAACAACAACAAAATCATGCATCGGAAAATATGATGCATTTTTTTCCCATTAAAGCGTAAAGTATGTATTGGCTGAAAGCATGAAAACACAGGCCTGGGGAGGGAAGAGAGAGCAGATGGGAGGGGAGGAGAGGGTTGTTTACTGGGTGCGATCTGGTTAGGAAGGGGTTAATTTGAGAAGGCTGGAACACTGTGTTCCTTTGCAGGCTTGCAAGCTCCGGTTTAGGCCGATTACACAACACACCACAGAAGTAGAAAACACACACACACACACACACACACACACACACCCGAGCGCGAATAAACATCGATGCTATCGTTTTTGATCGTGTGCAAAAGAACAACACAATCGCACGTTTAGGCGAGGTTTATTTACTACACGACATACAGGAAGCGCGTTGTAAACACACGCAACGCAAATAAATAAACAAATACGGTTTGACGTGACGGACACGGTGCATTGTTTGACAAACAGTTGTGTGTGTGTGTGTGTGTGTGCGTGTGTGTGCATCAGCTGGACGTGCATGACGCTCATGTTTTACTTTACATGCATGCATTTAGTGCATCATCAATATTTACCCCGTGATTCTGATACATGCATGGTGGAGATGGTGTGTGTGTGTGTGTGTGTGTGTGTGTGTGTGTGTGTGTAGCTCACCTTTCAGCGAAGTTTCCACGAGTCGTAAATACTGCTTGGAGCTCTTGTTGCCGTGGCTCATCTTCTGCGCCATGCCGTTTCTCTCCAGGACACACTCCTCCAGCTGGACGATGTTCTCGTGCTTCTTCTCCAAACTCGCCAGGGCCCAGAACTCGGCCAGGGCCAGCTCGACCTTCTCGGGCGCGTCGCACCGGAGCTTCTTGACCGCCACGCGGGCTCCGGACCTCCGCGCCACGGCCTCGTAGACGACGCCGTAGCTGCCGCGGCCGACCTCGCGGAGCAAGCTGTAGCGCGGCGCCATCACCACGCCTGCCCGGTCGAGGCCCGCGCTCTCATACGCGACCGGCCCGGAGCAGGCCTCGTCCTCCGCGTCCTCCGCGTTATGGCGCAGCGGCAGCGACCTCAGCACTTTCCCCGCGTCCCGCCCGCGGCCTCTCCGCAGCACCGACTGCCTCCGCGTCGCGTTGCGCAGCTCCATGCGTCCCCCAAAGCCCACGCGCGCACCACGCGCTCTCATCACGCCACCGACGCGCGGATTCTCTCAGCGCGCGCGCTGCTCCTGCCTCGCTTCCGCGCCATTACACTGTACTCGCGCACTCGCGCGCGCCTCCACGATAATAACGCGTCCATTCTACGGGCGAGCGGGCGTGGCTTGCCACACGGTGGGCGTGGTTTTGTCAAACAGTGGGCGTGGCTTGTCACCAAGGACGTACCATTCCACCGCGTTATCAAACAAATACGCTCACGCGCAGGCGCACAATAAATTATATTCCTAAATATAATATATATATATATATATATCTATATATATATATATATATATATATATATATATATATAATAACGTTGAAATAGTAGCGTAACATTGTTTATTTTTTTATTATATATCTTATTATTTATCATTGTTTTCATTGCGGGTTATTGCGTGGCGCTGACACGTGCGAAATGGTCGTGTCTTTTCTGCAACGTGGAAGTGCACGTGAGAGATGAGCACGTGTGTGTGTGTGTGTGTGTGTGTGTGTGTGTGTGTGTGTGTCAGAGGCAAATGTAAAAGGCATTCTCTATATAAAAGCCACCATTCATAACATTGATGACGTTTTTTGGTGATGGAGAAATAAATAATCCAAGAAAAGCGTCAATAATTACGTCATTATCTCGATAAAATCAAACTATGAGATATATCCACTATCAAAAGTGTCATTTAGTTTACACACATTAGTCCTTATCCAGAACAGCTGAACGATTGAGAGTTAAGGGCCTTACTCAAGGGCCCACGAGTGGCAGCTTTATGTACGGGAACTCCAGACGACCCTATGATTCAGAGATATCGTCAGGATCCGGGTTCGATTCCCGTATCGGCCATGTTTGTGTGTGGAGTTTGTGCATGTTTCTCCCGTGCCTCAGGGGGTTTTTTTCTCCGGGTTCTCTGGTTTCCTCCCCGGTCCAAAAACATGCACGGTAGGTTGATTGGCACCTTGGAAAATTGTCCCTAGTGTATGAATGTGTGTGTGTGTGTGTGTGTGTGTGTGATGGGTTGGCATTCCATCCAGGGTGTATCCTGCCTTAATGCCCATAGACGCCTGAGATAGGCACAGACTCCCCGTGACCCGAGAGATCGGATAAAAGCGGTAGAAAATGAATGAATGAATATTACTGCATCACCAGTTTACATGGAAAGCAACCAAAACCGGAACATAATTCTTAAAGGAGCCACGCACCGTATTTAACCAGTAAAACAGCCACTACAAATATTAACATTGAAATGCACAAGAATAAATTCCGGTTCGGAACAAATATTAAATATGAATTATTTGATCACAGACAGAAGTTATATTTTTTATAACATGTTTGTAAAGAGTATTATTATATTCATATATGGTGCGAAAATGTCAGAAATGTAAAAAGTGTGCTAGAAATGTTTTAATCTAATGATGGTTTAGAGATCATGAGTAATAAGAAAAAGAGTAAAATAAAGAACATTAAAGTGATAAACAAGGAGGGGGGGGGGGAATACACCCACTTAATGACTTCCTGTTCTTCTTCTTATTTTTCCAGATATAACACCACGGATAATCGGCATTTTTAAACTGGTGGATATTCGCTCCGGATGAGTGTGAGGTCGTTACGCTGCGCCTTTGGGAATACACAATGTTTTTTTTTTTTTTTTCAGATTCAATTTGGTGTTTTTCCCTCATCATTTTGCAAGTACTGTTCATTTCCCTTATAATTACATTTTTATCTCTTTCTCACCATCCCTCTCTCTCCCTCTCCTTCTCTCTCTTTCTCTGTCCCTTTCTTCTCTCCTTCTCCCTCTCCCCTCTCTCCCCTCTCCTCCTCCCTCCCTCTCTCCATCTCCCTCTCTCTCTGTCCCTTTCTCCTCTCCTTTTCTCTCCCTCTTTCTCTCTCTCCCCAACTCTTTCTCTCCTCCTCTCCATCTCTCCCTCCTTCGCCATCTCTCCCTCCTTCTCTCCATCTCTCCCTCCTTCTCTCCTCCTCATATCTGTCCCTTTCTTTCTCCCTCTCCTCCCCCTCTCCCTGTCCCTTTCTCTTCTCCTTCTCCCTCTCCCTCCCTCTTTCTCTCTCCTCTCCATCTCTCTCCCCTCTCCTCCTCCCTCTCTCTCTCTCTCTCCATCTCTCTCCCCTCTCCTCCTCCCTCCCTCCCTCTCTCCATCTCCCTCTCTCTGTCCATTTCTCCTCTCCTTCTCCCTCCTCTCTCCCCTCTCCTCCTCCCTCCCTCTCTCTCTCCCTCTCTCTTCTCTCCTCCTTTCTTCAAGCTCTCTCTCCTTCTCCTCTCAGAGCCTCTCCCTCTCTCTCCATCTCTCTCTCCCCTCTCCCTCTCTCCTCCTCCCTCGCTCTTGACTCTCTCCATCTCTCTCCTCTCTCCCCTCGGCTCTCTCCTCCTCTCTCTTTCTCTCTCTCATCTCTCCTCTCTCTCTCTCTCTATCTCTCTTTCTCTCTCTCCATCTCTCTCCCCTCTCCTCCTCCCTCTCTCTCTCTCTCTGTCCATCTCTCTCCTCTCTCCTCCTCCCTCTCTCTCTCCTCTCCATCTCTCTCCATCTCTCTCCCTCTCTCTCTGCTTCTCTCTCTCTCTCCCTCTCTCTCTGTCCCTTTCTCATCTCCTTCTCCCTCTCTCCTCTCCATCCTCTCTCTCTCTCTCCCTCTCTCTCTCTCTCCTCTTTCTCTCTCTCTCTCTCCATCTCTCTTCTCCTCTCTCTTCTCTCTCCATCTCACTCCTCCTCTTCTCCCTCTCTCTCCTCCGTCCATTTCTCCTCTCCTTCTCCCTCTCTCTCCTCCTCCCTCTCTCTCTCTCTCCATCTCCCTCCCCTCTCCTTCTCCCTAGCCCCCCCTCTCTCTCCCCCCCTCTCTCTCCTTCTCTCTCTCTGTACAATATTTCAAGTTTCATGGCCACCGTGCTACAGCTCTCTTTTTGTTTTCCTTCTTTTTTTTCTCTCTCTCTTTCATCCCCCGTTCCTCCCCATGCCTACCTTCTTCCTCCTTTTCACTCTTCAGTCTCTCTTTGAATGTCATTTCCGTCACCACGGTAACCTGAAGGACACCACATTCACGTTTGTTCGGCTTCATAATAGCATGTTTGTGCCTTTATCTCCTGAAGCTCTCCAGAGGAGATAGTCATGTTTTTTTCATCATCATCATCATCATCATCATCATTATTATTATTATTATTACCGTAAGTACGACTAATGAAATAATACCTCAGCGAGAGAGGATGCGCGTCACTTTCCGGTACGCAGGAGTCAGGTTTCATTTACAGAAATGTACGCAGATGAAAAGGCGAATATTCGCTCAGACGGAAATCCGAGCAGGCAGAGAGAACAGAGAGAAATGTTTTTAAATATTTTTATTAATGCACTACTGACATTTAACCTCTTATTTGCTGTTCTTATAAAGGTTCAGAAGAGTAAAGTCAGGGGTGCCATCAGTTTTCACACTCATCCCAAATACATCTACAGCCCGAGATCTTCCACTCCTACCGATGTAGAGCACATCTTATAGTTCAAGAACAGATGTGTGTGGGGAAAAGATGGATGTCCCAATACTTTTGACCATGTAAAGTTATTTGAAGGTAAAAAAATATGCTTTTATATATATATATATATATATATATATATATATATATATATATATATATATATATATAATATAGTGCGTGTGTCTGTGTGTGTGTGTGTGTGTGTGTGTATGCTGGCCTGATCTTTCGTGTCTGATGGCTGTAATAAAAAAGCTACACGTGTCTCCTCATGATCATCTGTAATGAGTGAAGGTGTGGAGAACGTGTGACATGAGGACAATGAAGTGTGAGGCCAGAGAACAAGAGCTGTAATAGGTGCTGCCCCCTACTGCTTATAATAAGTAAATAATTAGAAAAATGAAAGGATGAAAAAAACGAATGGAGAGAAGTGGATCAGGAATTTATCCTTCCATCCATCCATCCATCCATCCATCTATCTATCTATCTATCTATCTATCTATCTATCTATCTATCTATCTATCTATCTATCTATCTATCTATCATCTATGCTATCTATCTATCTATCTATCTATCTATATCTATCTATCTATCTATCTATCTGTATATCTGTCTGTCTGTCTGTATGCTGTCTGTCTATCTGTCTGTCTGCCTGTTTATCTATCTATCCGTCCGTCCATCCATCAAATCTATCTATATATCTGTCTGTCTGTCTATCTGTCTATCTATCTATCTATCTCTGTCAGTCCGTCCATCCATCCATCAGATCTATCCATACAACTATCTGCCTGCCTATCTATCTATCTATCTATCTATCTATCTATCTATCTATCTATCTATCTATCTATCTATCTATCTATCTATCTATATGTATGTCTGTCTGTCTATCTGTCTGTCTGCCTGTTTATCTATCTATCTATCTATCTATCTATCTATATATCTGTCTGTCTGTCTATCTGTCGATCTATCTCTGTCAGTCCGTCCATCCATCCATCAGATCTATCCATACAACTATCTGTCTGTCTATCTATCTATCTATCTATCTATCTATCTATCTATCTATCTATCTATCTATCTATCTATCTATCTATCTATCTATCTATCTATCTATCTATCCGCCCATCCATCACATCACATATATCTATCTATCTATCTATCTATCTATCTATCTATCTATCTATCTATCTATCTATCTGTCTGTCTGTCTGTCTGTCTGTCCCCTTCCTGTTGTGAAGGAGGCGTGGCTTATTTAATGACGGGGGCGTGGCCTCTGCAAACATACATCTTGAACATAGCATCGGGAATGAAATGATTTAAATGCAGATGTTTGCTTTTAAAGTGGTGCGTGTCACATGACCACAGAGTGGCGTTCGCGTGCAGCGTGGAAACGACCTCGCTCTGCCGCAGACACGAAAGGAAAAGAAAACGCGTCGCCTCTCGATAACCCGGGGCTTCCTCGACGTTTCGACCGAAAACCAATCGGCCGAATGAGAGCCGGAGAAGACTGGCGTTTCTGTCGCGGGACGTGCGCCGCGTCCTCCAAAGTCCTGTAATTAAAGGCGCCCGCAGCTGCATTAATGCGAGACGGCATGAGTCATTATGTTTACCTCACACTTCACACGATGACAAGGACCCTTTCCAACAACACCTCAGCAGATGATTCACGTCCGACCGGCCGCGCGCGACGCCATAAACAAACGTCTGCATTTTATCTAAAGGGATGAGAAATATCAGCCAGCTTAATGGAAGCGCTCAGTGGCCATTAGGCAGGACCCGGAATAGAGTACGTACGTACGTCACGCCAAAAAGGGGTACAAACGTGTCGGCGATCCGCAACCGAGGCGAAGAAGTAAAGAAGCTACGGCGAAAAGAATAAAAGTTTGCGACACCCACCCCGGAATTATTTATGGCAACAACAGAATCTCCTCGGCTGCTATGGTTACCTTCGCACCACAGACACTGGAGTCTTTCAGGTGCTCGGCTCGAAGGATAAATGTGTCTCGGAGTCGACGTCATATTAAACATTACAACATTATAAATAAGCTGACCAAAGTCACGACGTGTGTTTTTTTTTTATATATATCAACAAAGCCGGGTTGGTTTATCTGCAGGATAAAAAGCTCACGCTGGTGTCGAATGCAAGATTAAGAGCCAAAACCATTAAAACCATTTGAAAGAGCAGAAAAGGGTGGAAGAAAAGTGTCTGTAATGTGGCTGTAGGGAGGTCATGTGGAATGTCGGAGTCTCGACAAGCACGAGGGAAAATCAAGCATCTGATAAAATATCTGCACTGTGCCGAACAACAGTCAACAAACAAACAAACAAACAAACAAACGAGAAAATGGTTAAACAGGATCTCCTCCTTCTTTCTACACCTGCCTGATTCCAGCCTACTGGAAATAGAAAGCACAAGGAAACGTTTCATTTCTGCAGAAAACAGCCTACAGAAGAAAGGAAGGAAGGAAGAAAGAATGAAAGAGAGAAAACTAGCAAACAAGAACGAAAGAAAGAGGGAAAGAAAGAAAACAAGCAAGAAAGAGAGAAAGAACAAGCAAACAAAGTAAGAAAACAAGCAATCAAACAAGAAAGAAAGAAAGAAAGAAAGAAAAAAGCAAACAAGGAAGTAAGAAAGAAAGAAAACAAGCAAGCAACAAGCAAAGAAAAAAGAAGAAAGAAAGAAAGAAAGAAAGCAATTAAACACAAAAGAAAGAAAGAAGGAGCAAACAATCGAAAGAAAATAAGCAAACAAGAAAGAAAGAAAAAAAATACAGAAAGAAAACAAGCAAGCAAGCAAGAAAAAACAAACAAGAAAGGAAGAAAACAAACAAGAAAGAGAGAAAGAACAAGCAAACAAAGTAAGAAAACAAGCAATCAAACAAGAAAGAAAGAAAGAAAGAAAGAAAGAAAAAACAAACAAGAAAGGAAGAAAATACACAAGAAAGAAAGAAAACAAACAAGAAAGAAAGAAAACAAAAAAGAAAGAAAGAAAGCAAAACAACAAAGAAAAAAGAATAAAGAAAACAAGCAAGAAAGAAAGAAAGAAAAAACAAGCAAACAAAGAAAAAAGAAAGAATGAATGAACAATAGAAAGAAAGAAAATAAGAAAGAAGGAATAAAAACAAGCAAACAACAAAGAAAGAAAGTAAAGAAGTATTCTCCATGCTTCAGAAACGCTCCTAATCGCAGCCGCCATGAGTTGAAGTCGGCGCTGAACAACAATCGACAATTAAACAAACAAAAAGAGAAAACGATTAAACGGGATCGACTTTCTTCTGCGTAGATCTGCTCGATCCGGTCTGACGGCCTACAGGAAATGTGGGTTACATTACTTGGAAACTTTTCAATCCTGCAGAAAGAAAGGAAGAAAGAAAGAAAGAAAAGAACGATTTTTTCTGCTTCTGCACTCGGGGACTCTCCGCCAGTCCTCTTGTTAAACAGGAATAACGTTAAAGCGTGGAACGGATTCTCAGAGGATCAAAATCACAAAGATCCCAAATCTGCTGGAAAATCTCAGATGTGGCAACACGAGTGGGGAAAGTGTGAGGAGTCCCGGAACGGGAGAATCAGGAGGAGGGGAAATGTGGAGGCGTGTGAATGGCTTGTGATTGGTCGGGAGGGACTGGTTGATTCCTGGTTGATTCTGGAAAAACGCCATTCCTGGTCTATTCGGGAAAAACGCCATTCCTGGTCTATTCTGGGGAAAACGCCATTCCTGGTCTATTCTGGGGAAAACGCCATTCCTGGTCTATTCTGGGGAAAACGCCATTCCTGGTCTATTCTGGGGAAAACGCCATTCCTGGTTGATTCTGGCAAAACGCCTTTCCTGGTTGATTATGGAAAAACGCTATTCCTGGTCAATTCGGGGAAAAAAAACGCCATTCCTGGTCGATTCCGGTTGAATACGTGAATGCAGGCTGAAGGGTACAGGACGGGGGGCGCTGCGGGACCGTGCGCTGGCCGGAGATGCTCCTGTAGCTAAGAGACGAGTGAATTGCAAACACAAGTGTCGGTGCAGCGAAGCACATAAACCTTCTGCCTTCGCCGAAATGAGCGCCGGGATAATTGGGATTATGTTTAAACAAGGGATTAATCATTTATACGGACCCAAACACAGAGGAGGGCTCCGAGCCGCGCGCATCACATCCTGAACACGTGGAAGAATGTTTCTGTTTCCTTGCTCGTTCTTTTCATTCACACACACACACACACACACACACACACACACACACACACACACACACACACACACACTTCCTTCCTGTCTCTGCTGTATGTTCCAGGTTACTCGAGGCTTCCTGTGTGACGCTCGGTAACATCACCATGCGCTGTGTTCCAAGTGTTCACCAATAACAAGGGAATGTTGCACCCCTGATCCCTCTACCCCTGATCCCTCCACCCCTAATCCCTCCACCCTCTACCCCTAATCCCTCCACCCTCTACCCCTAATCCCTCTACCCCTGATCCCTCCACCCTTTACCCCTGATCTCTCCACCCCTAATCCCTCTACCCCTGATCCCTCCACCCTCTACCCCTAATCCCTCTACTCCTGATCCCTCCACCCCTAATCCCTCCACCCTCCACCCCTAATCCCTCCACCCTCTACCCCTACCCCATAATCCCTCCACCCTCTACCCCTACCCCTGAATCCCTCCACCCTCTACCCCTACCCTCCATCCCTCCCTCCACCCTCTACCCCTAATCCCTCCACCCCCTGATCCCTCCACCCTCTACCCCTAATCCCTCCACCCTCTACCCCTGATCCCTCCACCCTCTACCCCTGATCCCTCCACCCTCTAATCTCTCCACCCCAATCCCTCTACCCCTGATCCGTCCACCCTCTACCCCTGATCCCCACCCTCCCCCTGACCCTCCCCCAATCTCTCCACCCTCTACCCTGATCCCTCCACCCTCTAATCCTCTACCCCTGATCCCTCTACTCATGATCCCTCCACCCCTAATCCCTCCACCCTCCACCCCTAATCCCTCCACCCTCCACCCTCCCTACCCTCTACCCCTAATCCCTCCACCCTCTAACCCTGATCCCTCCACCCTCTACCCCTAATCCCTCCACCCCTAATCTCTCCACCCCAATCCCTCTACCCCTGATCCGTCCACCCTTTACCCCTGATCCCTCCACCCTCCCCCAATACCCCTCTACCCCTCCTAACCCTCCCTCCCTCCACCCTCTAACCCTGATCCCTCCACCCTCTACCCCTAATCCCTGATCCGTCCACCCTCTACTACCTTATCCCCCCACTTACCCCTGATCCCTCCACCCCTAATCCCTCTACGGGTGATCCCTCCACCCTCTAGCTCTGATCCCTCCACCATCTACCCCTAATCTCTCCACCCTCTGCCGCTGATCCACCCCGAAGGTCCGTCCACCCTCTACCCCTAACCCCTCTACCTCTGATCCCTCCACAATCTACCCCTGATCCCTCCACCCTCTACCCCTAATCACTCCATTCTTTGCCATTGCTCCACCGATCCCTCCGTCTTCTACTATGTATGTATGTACGTTTGTCTACGTGTGTACGTGTATCTACGCGTGTATGTATTTGTGTATAAGAATACGGCAGAACATATGTGATTGTTATCCTCCCTCTCTCACTGCCCCAAAATAAATCCTGCTACAGCTTTCATTACGAAGACGTTTGCATGAGTCAGCGTGTTTTCTTCGCACTTCGAGTCTCACCGTAATGCCGTGGAGTACTGTGACTAGTGGTCTCTCTCTCTCTCTCTCTCTCTCCTCTCTCTCTCTCTCTCTCTCTCTCTCCGTCTCCTCTCTCTCTCTCTCTCTCTCTCTCGTCTCCCATTCCAATGGTATATTGTGTATATTGTGTGCCTTTGATATGCGATCTGAAGCTGACGATGGTTCAATATGATATGAGTCATGGAGATGTTTCAGTTCGATATGATGGCTTTCATTATTTTGAAAAAAAAGCGCATTATTGATGGGAGGGTTTTTTTTTTGAGGGGGGGGGGGTTGGAAAGAACAAAAATCTATGCGCGGTAGAAATAAAGAAAAGAAAGAAGAGAGAATGGGAGCCGGAGGGAGAGAGAGAGAGAGAGAGAGAGAGAGAGAGAGAGAGAGAGAGAGAGAGAGAGAATGCATTTACTGTAGCTTTGCAGAAGAATGGATCTATATTAAAAGTTCCACTTTGCCACTTTAAACCAAAAAACAAAACAAAAGAGGGAACAACATTTTCACAAACAAAGGCAAAGTGGAGGTGATTCTAAAAAGAAAGGTTTTTTTTTTAAACTATAAAAAATTAATCCTTCTTTCCGTCTTTTTATCCACTTTAGTATCACCGCAGGGGGGCACAGGGTCCGGGTTCGATTCCCGTCTCGGCCATGTGTGTGTGGAGTTTGTGCATGTTCTCCCTGTACCTCAGGGGGTTTTTCTCTGGGTTCTCCTTCTCCTCCTCCGGTTTCCTCCCCCGGTCCAAAAACATGCACGGTAGGTTGATTGGCACCTTGGAAAATTGTCCCTAGTGTATGAATGTGTGTGTGTGTGTGTGTGTGTGTGATGGGTTGGCATTCCATCCAGGGTGTATCCTGCCTTAATGTCCCATAGACGCCTGAGATAGCCTGAGATAGACACAGACTCCCCGTGACCCGAGGGAAGATCGGATAAAGCGATGAATAGAAGATGAATGAATGATTATACGTGGAACATTTTTCGGCTAGATCCAGATGTTTTGCGAGATGTAACTGGGCTGAAAATGCAGCTGCAAACTTTACAACAGTGTTTGATATCAAAAAACAAACAAACAAAAAAAAACACCAACCACAAAACAAGAACAACAAACAAACCAAAATGCTGAGACACGGAAGAAAGTAGATCTCCCACAGGAAATCTGCTATTTAAACCAGTGAAGGTTTTCGTTGCCGCCGCCTGCGAAGCCACTTCACCCCCCCCATACCCCCCTCTACCCCCCCTAATCCCCCCAATCAGCAAGAGCTCTAATAACAGCGGCGTCCTGATGAAAGCTTTCCCAGAAACCGGAAACACTATACGTTACTGCTTCGCGTCGAGTCAATCTTCGCAGATTATTAAGAGAATGGAGCAATAATCATGCGCGTTATTATTTTCAATGAGCAAAATATGGTGCAATAATCATGCGCGTTATTATTTTCAATGCAAAATGCAATGACGCTGCGAACACGGACGAGGTGGAACACCAGCGGGGCACCATTCGACGCGGACGATGCAGATGGACGTCCTGCCACCAAAACAAACGGCTGCTCAAATCAATCGAGGTGTGCTTGACGTCTCTGCTGCTTCGAAACTTTTATCAAGAAGGAGCAAAAACATAAGGAAGAACCATTCATCTGATAGCGCTTTATCCCATCTTCCCTTGGGTCATGGGGGGGGGGGGGGGGGGGGGGGGGGGGGTCTGTGCCTATCTCAGGCATCTATGGGCATTAAGGCAGGATACACCCTGGATGGAATGCCAACCCATCGCAGCACACACACACACACACACACACACACACACACACACTAGGGACAAATTTCCAGCATACATGTTTTTGGACCGGGGAGGAGGAAACCAGGAGAACCCGGAGAAAAAAAAAACCCCTGAGGCACGGGGAGAACATGCAAACTCCACACACACATGGCGGAGACGGGAATTCGAACCCCCGACTCTGGAGGTGTGAGGCGAATGTGCTAGGAATAACCAGAACTATATATATATATATATATATAAAAATATAACAGTTTCACTTCTTTTCAACCACAAAACACTTTTTTTTTTTTACAACTTTTATTTTCTCCACCCACCTCTACCCCTCTACCCCTGATCTCTCCACCCTCTAACCCCTAATCCCTGCACCCTCTAACCCCTAATCCGTCCACCTCTACCACCAATCTCTCCACATCTACCCCCAATCTCTCCACCCTCTAAACCCTTGATCCCTCCACCCTCTAGCCCTAATCTCTCCACCCTCTACCCCAAATCCCTCCACCCTCTACCCCTAATCTCCACCCTCCACCCTCCACCCTACCTCTACACCCTCTACCATCCCTCCACCTCTACCCCTGATACCTCCACCTCTACCTCAATCTCTCCACCCTCTAAACCCCAAATCCCTCCACACTCTAGCCCTAATCTCTCCACGCTCTACCACAAATCCCTCCACCTCTACCCCAATCTCCACTCTCTAAACCCCAAATCCCTCCACACTCTAACCCTAATCTCTCCACCCTCTACCCCTGATCCATCCACCCTCTACCACAAATCTCTCCACCCTCTATCCCAAATCCCTCCACCCTCTACCCCTGATCCCTCCACACTCCATCCACCCCCAATCTATCCACCCTCTCCACCCCTCTACCCCTGATCCCTCCACCCTCTACCCCATCCCTCCACTACTCCCCCCAAACCCTCTCCACACCTCTCCCTACCCCTGACCCTCTACCCCTGATCCCTCCACACTCTACCCCCATCTCTCCACCCTCTACCCCTGATCCCTCCACCCTCTACCCCTAATCTCTCCACCCTCTACCACAAATCCCTCCACCCTACCCCAATCTCCCTAATCCTCCACCCTCTAAACCCCAATCCCTCCACACTCTACCCCTACCTCTCTACCCCTGACCCTCTGATCCTCTCCTCTCCCACCCTCTAATCCCTCTACCCTCCACCCCCTCTCCATCCCTCCACTCCTCCATCCCACCCAAATCTCCTCCACCCTCCCTCCTTCTGCTCACCCTCTACCCCTGATCCCTCCACCCTCTAAACCTCCTCCCTCCTATCTATCCCTCCACCCCCCTCTACCCCTAATCCCTCCACCCTCTACCCCCCCTGATCCCTCTCACCCCTCTACCCCAATCCCTCCGACCCTCCCTCCAATCCTACCCTCCCCCTCAAATCCCTCCCTCCCTACCCCTGTATCAACCCTCTATCTCTCCCCTCTCCAATCCTCTACCCCACCCTCTCCTCCCCCTCTACCCTCCAACAAAAAAAACCTCTCCCGGACCTCCTACTCAAACTCCCTCTCCACCCTCTACCCCTGATCCCTCCACCCTCTACCCCCAATCCCTCCACCCTCTACCCCAATCCCCACTCCTAAACCCCACCCTCTACCCTCTAACCCTAATCTCTCCACCCTCTACCCCCCCTGATCTACCATCCACCCTCTACCACAAATCTCCCCCCTCCACCCTCCACACTCCTCCCCCCTACCCCCTGATCCCTCCACCCTCTACCTCCTAATCCCCCCTCTCCCCCTCCCTCTCCACCCTCTCACCCCCACCCTCTACCCCCTCCACAAATCTACCTCCCCACCCTCTACCCCTGATCCCCATCTACCCTATCCCCCAAATCTCTCCACCCTCTCCACCATCCCCTCATCCCCGAAATCTCCCTATTATCCCCCTCTGACTCCCACTCTCTCCACCCCCCTCATCCCTCTCACCCCTACCCCGACTCCCCACAGTCTACCCCCAATCCCTCCACCTCTCTCCTGATCCCTCCACCCCCCTACCTCCCTCCACCCTCTACTCCTGCTCCTTCCACCCCTAATCCCCCACCCTCTACCCCTAATCCCTCCATCCTCTACCACCCTACTTCCCTTTTTTGTATATATACATATATACATTTCTTCCGGTGATAAGTTTCACTTCTGTAGAATAACATTATCTGTATTATGTAAAGAGTTCGATCCGTTATTATGGATGGATAAAGTGGATTTACACTGCTATTGTGTATTTTCTAACAATAGCATAACAAGCAAGGCCTGTCGAGTTTGCGTTCAGTTCCTACATTATATATATATATATATATATATATATATATATATATATATATATATATATATATATATATATATATATATATAATCATTAATCATGTGACATCCCATAAAATCTACATGCATTCACAGCGTACAATTTCAAGTCTACGTTTATCGCTCGGTTATTGAATGGAAAAGCGCTCAGAGCAGCTGAAGATGTCACGAACAGCCGGCAAGATCAATGAGGTTACTCTGAAGGGTTTAAACTTAAGAACCGTGCGGATTGATTCGGACTGTAATTAATATAAACAGTCTGCTACAATGGCTTTGGGCTATGAACGGTTTTTCGATTCGAGTGTCTTGGGTTGTTAACCCTCGCCTGTGCTGCGGCCGTAATGAATGTGGACATGTCGGTGTTATTAGGATGACGCTGGCTTTTGGGTCCGTTTCGTCTAAAGGGGTTCTGCTTCAGGGCGTCACGGGGGATTTGTCTTTGTCAGGGTCACCATAAATAAATAAATAAATAAATAAAAATTCACTGTCTTTCACAATCGTAGTTTATGGTTAAATTGAATGATTAGTTGTTTTTATAAAAATCCGACTTATCTATATATATATATATTTATACCAATGCACTTTGGTCCAATATATATATATATATATATATATATATATATATATATATATATATATATATATATATATATATATATATATATATATATATATATATATACTATATATAATACATTGAAATAAATTCCACCCGCCTACTTTGTGAAACTATTGGTGTTCATTTTCGGCTTGTGCAACGTTATTTCTACTTATATTAATCCCCAAACGTTTCGCGCACAGGATGTGTGTGTGTGTGTGTGTGTGTGTTTTCTCTGCAAGATGTCCTTACGGTTCCTTTGTGTGTGGTTATGAAAGAAACGGATGGAAAGATGGACGAGAGGGTGCGTAAAAAGCGCACAGAGTGCTGGTGCTGGTGAGGAGGAGGAGGAGGGGGGTGTGGTGGGTTTTTATTATGATTCTTTATTTATTTATTTATTTTGTGGGTGTGTGAGCGTGTGTGGGTGTCGGGGGTGCGTGCGCGATTGGTCGGATGAAGGCGGGCACTGTGATGCCAGTGGGTGAAGAGAAGGTGGGCAGCGGGCACACGGAGGAATAAAGAGCAGAACACGGGAGGCAGGAGGCTGCAGAGGGAAGCGCACTACTACTACACCACACCTCGGATTTGGCACTATAGCACTTGAAGAGAAACACAAGGGAGTGTACGAACCAGGTAACCCTCCTTACGCATTCTGTTTTACAACCCCGTTATTTATTACTTTTTCATTTATTTATTTATTTATATTGTAAACATGCCAGATTTGACTGGTGCGCACTTAATAAGTTGAGGAAAGCATTTATTATCATTGTTTTTGTTTTCCCAAATAGATAATAACCAAGAAAGCAGCGCTGAATAAAGTCCACTATGTTTAAGATGACAGTCGTTCTAGATCGATTTTTGATTATTAGCGCGCTTACAAACTCCTGGCATTTGGATTTGTTTTATTTTCTGCGTTGTATTTCTTTAAAAAAAAAACGAAAGCTTTAAAAATGCACCAAAACGTTCATGCAAAACACACAGTACAAGTTCATTATGCTTAATGTTACATGGAATGAGCGCATGGTTTTTTACGCACGGTCATTTGTTCCCGAACTAACCGTGCGTTTTTCACCAAACCTGATCTTGTGGACAGGAACTTTTAGGAGAAATAAGATGGAGTGGTACGTGTTGGTGTTGATGCTCAGCTTGCCTTCTCTCTCCTGGGCGGATTGCTCTGAACAGTGTCTGAAATGCGCTCTGCAAATCTCCGACTCTCCGCTCAACCTGCTGGTAAGATCACCACCTTCTTCTTCTTCTTCTTCTTTATGAAAAAGAGCACCTGTAGCGGATCACAAAGCATTGTAATAAAAAGAGGAAAAAGGCAGGACTGGAAAAAAAAGAAAAGAAACAAAAAGAAGTAATAGAAACTTTGCTTCGTTTGTTTTCTCCCGTCGATCGCGTTGATTCATCGAATAATCGGCATGAAATCTGAAAACAAAATGAGAGTAAAAGAGAAAATTCTCAGGTTAGGAATAAAAATCTTTCTTCTAAAACAAATCTTCTAGTTGGTGTTTTTGTTTTTCAAATCCTACCTTTAGTACCTTCACAGTGATCGTATTATAACTAACCATAAATGTTCTTCCCCTTATGGAATAAAGCTCCTCGACCCTTTAAGTATTTGAGGCAAAACGTCATGAAGCCCATATGACTGTTTGTTGGTGCACAAGAGAACGTTTTGAAATGTGTTCAAATAATTTCCAAACTATACACACACACACACACACACATATATATATATATATATATATATATATATATATATATATAGATATATATATATATATATATATATATATATTATATATATATATAAATGACTACTAGAGTCATATAAGCAATGTAGTATTGGAATACAGGGAAAAAATACAAGTTAAAGCACTGTCTGCATTTGTGCTGCAACAATGTGGTATGCGGACGGTAAAATATCGCTATTGAATCCTCCGTTCTAATTGGTTAGAAATGTGCTGCATCTCCGAGCAGAGGTTAAAGTAACGAATCGTTTCTATAGTAACAGCTCATCCACCGGGGATTTGTCTGATATATGTGCGACATCACCTGGGACTAATAATTAAGGGATTCTGTTCGTCAAAACGCATACGGTGTGATCAATGTTCATAGCTGCGACGCGGTAATAAACGGGGGCTCGTTAAAAGTAACACTAAACGGATAAAAATTTAGCAGCGCTTCATATAATGGTGTTGTTATTGAAAAACTTTGAGTCTGTTTTTTTTTGTTTCCCCCCCCCTCCTCCCAATCAGACATGTACTTTAGAGTGTGAAGGAACGCTTCAGTCCAGCACTGAGCTGGATCGGTGCGAGAAGATTTTATGGGAACGGCCCGAGGACGAGCTGGAGCCGGCGGCGTCGAACCTCGTGAAGCGCTACGGCGGGTTCATTAAAAGGATCGAGAAGAACAAAAAGACCCTGCTGACGTCGCCCTGGAGGGAGAACGCCATCGAGAAAGGCCTGCTGGCGAAGAAGTACGGAGACGCCGTGTTAAAAGTGATCCAGAGGAACGCGCCCGAGCTGACCGAGGACGTCGAAGGCGAAGACGTCGCCTCGGAGGACGACATGGGACTTTACGACGGCTCGCTCCCGCGGAACCAAGCCAAGCGCTACGGGGGATTCCGGCGAAAATTCGTTCCCAAAAGAAGCGAGTCGCAAGAAGAAGAGGAAGAAGAACCCGACCAGCAGGAGCTCCAGAAAAGATACGGCGGCTTCATGAGAAGAATCCGTCCCAAACTGAACTGGGACAACCAGAAGAGATACGGCGGCTTTTTACGGCGTCATTTTAAAATATCTGTGCGTTCCGACGAGGAGCCTTCGTCGTATGACGAATTTGGTCTTTAGAAAACAAACAAACAAACAAATGAAAAAACAAACAAACAAACAAAAAAGCTGAACTTTATACAGGCTCATGAAGTCTCACGACTTTTTATTGTACTACTAGCCAAAAAAAAAAAAAAAAAAGAATTATGCTGCTAAACATTTGGACCTTGCATCCACTGTACAACCCGCTCTTTACGGCAGCCGTGTAGTTAAACGCCGCCGCCGCCACCCCTCAGCCGCCCCCACCCTTGCGCCATTTTTCCTGTTAGATGTAAACGAATACGATGCGTGCTGTATTTTAATGCTTGTTTTGAAATGACAATAAAGGGTGAGACCTTGATTTGCTCTGGACTTTTGTCTCACTTAAGAGAATATATATATATATATATATATATATATATATATATATATATATATATATATATATATATATATATATAATATGAATGAAAAATTACACCTTGACATTGAATAAATAATACACTACAAAGGTTTTCTCAGAAAACAGAAGTTTGTAGCACCACCTGCTGGTCAACAATAGAATCACACTCAGCAAAGTCTCACACGGGTTTTACGGGCATCTCAGCTACATTTTGCAAAAGGAAATTTGCAAACAAATTTTACCACAGACCCCTAAATAAAAAAAAAAACAAAAATAAAGAAATAGAAATATACGACAAAAGAAATACTTTGGATATTAAAGGGTTTGTCGGGCCTGTAAGCAGAAACTATTTTCTACACAGAAGATTTTAATAACAAGGGAAAAAAAAACAAAGATCGTTCGAGACATAATAACCGGGTTTGATAGATAACAAAGATTTTGCGGTTCTCCAGACCTTTTGTTTGTTTTTTTTTTATTGGGAGACGTGATCATGAGGTGGAACAGAACATGTCACTTTGTACGCTACGGCTGGAATGATATATCGATTATTAGCAATACGATCGCGATACTTTTGACAACGATGTCATTTGTTCTTGAATAATGAATATTTTAACTATTTACAAGAGACGCGAGGGGGTTGTTTTTCAACTGCCATCCCTAAAGCACACACACAAACTTACGAGTAGACTTGTTCGGTGACATCCTGTCTACTTCGATCCAAGACCCGAATGTAGACAGTGGGGTTCTTTAGACTACATCACACACACACACATGTCCTCCGTCTCAGTCGTCATGCGATGGATAGTCTGACGGCCCGATACTTCCTGAATTCTAACAGGAAAATAACTCAAATCATGAGCATTTATTATTATTATTATTATATTATTATTATTATTATTATTATCTACGAGTTCGAGACTCAGGCTGCATTATTAGCGCTGGCGTTTCCTCACAGCGTGGGCCGAATGCCCTGAATGTAAAAGCAGCAATCAGAATGGGAATCAGCTCGCTAATGACCCAAATTCCTGCTTTGCATAAGCGCGCCTTTGTGTTGCCGTGGATCTAATTAACCCGCCTTAATGACGACCTTCCATTCTTATTCGTGTATTCACACGCAATCCTGTGGTTATAACACAAAAAACAACAACAACAACAACTTACAGAAAGAGCCTGAGACTGAAATGGGAGTTCTCCCGAATGACAACGAGGTGGGAAATGATCAATAAATGGACCACAAGGCGCGTAGATCAAGTAGAGCATTACACACACACACACATACACACACACACACACACATACACACACACACACACACACACACACACACGGATATAAAAGCAGGGACATAAATTGCACTGGCAGACTCTTAACGTATGCTCTTCTTACATGGCGTAATATTAATTATGTTTATGTGTTTTCCTGTTTATGACAGCGGCAAATCTCGCTCCGGGCCGTTCGGGTGAAATAACGTCGTAACTCACATCACACACACACACACACACACACACACACACACACACACACACACACTTCAGGAAGCCAAACCAAAAAAAAAAAAAAAGCAACCAATCAAAACGGACCACACACACACCCCCTCATCAGGAACCGGATACATAATACACACACCCCACACACCAACACCGACACCCATCATGGAAGCCCTGCATTAATACACACACGGCAGAAAAACCTAGCGTTTAATCACATGTGGCCCATTAAAGCCGGATTTTCGAGAAGTATCGGAAACCCTGTTTTTCTTCCCCCGTTTCATACGTTTACGTATAACATATAATGTTTACGAAAACATCATTTCCATTGTTTTTGCGCGGAAAAGATGAATAAAGGACTTTTGATAACACTGATGCTTTTGCTACGTTAAAACGGGAAATCGATGTCGCCGTTGGCGTAAAACTCTTGTTATTTTCATGCCTCGGAAAGACTAGCGGTATTTTTGACAAACAAACAAACAAACAAACAAAAACCTCTGGATGTCACTGCGTGTCTTTGCTTTGCTGTTCAACGTGCAGCTCTTGCGCCTGAGCTCCCAGCGTCTCGATTGCGGCGCTACTCACTGGCACGGCAACGATGGTGCCGCCCCCTGCTGGTGTTGCCAGGTTCTGCAGTGTTGCTCCAGTTCCCACAGTGGGCAGAGTGAGCAGCTGGATCGGGCTGAGCACTTTGACGATGGCGGAGCCTCCTGCGACGTCCGAGCTCAGCACGGTCAGGTTGGACGCGTCGGGCTGCAGTTCCGCTCCTCCCGGAGACGTCAGGACGGTGTAGCTCCCTATAAAGGGCGACTGGTTAGGGGCGGAGCCTCCGACGGCGGACAGGATTTTGTCCAGTGGGATGCCGGTGAGCTGGGTGATGGGCAGGGTGAACTGGGCGGGTTGGACGTGAGAAGCGATGACGGCGGCGGGCCCGGAGACGGCACGGGAGAGCCGGGGACGTTTGGGAGGCGGCGGCGTGGTGACCGGGGTCAGGTTCATGAGGACGTTATTGAGGTGCTGGGATTTGCTCTTCAGTTCCTTGGCGCACTTGCGGTGTTCGTCGCACTGGCGCTCCAGAGCTACAAACGAAACGGGAGTCGAGAGTCGTAAACAGCTTCCGACGCGACACCGAGATGCAGGACGGCGGAAATCGCTCACCTGCCAAGCTTTGTGTGTACTGCTCCCGACAACGGTCCATTTCACTCTTGTGGCTCGTCAGCACTTTCTTCACCAGGTCCAGCATCCCAAAGTTCTGAACGATATTGTTGAGAAGCGCCGCGTCTGCCGTATAAACGAGAAACAGGACTCGCGCGTGTTAACTAGTGCTGTGCGATATAAACCGGTATCGCGATACCCTGATTTTAATACGATACTATTCGTCACTTTTATTAGTAGCGGGTAAATTGCCGGCTGTATTTACGTGTTTTTTGACTGTAGGGGGCAGTGTTTCGCAGAATTTTCCTTGCTGATGAACTTTGTAAACTATTAAAAATCAATACATTTTTTTGGTTTAAACAGTTTCAGAAGACAACAAAAATTGGTTGTTTATTAATGAATTAAAAAATGTTCCATTATTCAATTTCTGTTGTTTGTTTGTTTGTTTGTTTTTGTTGCAAGTATTGGTGTTGTGATATTTAATCGAGGTATCAACAACACTTTTACTTATTTGTCGCCTTTATACCGCTCGATCTAAACCACGTCATCACACGACAGCTCTCGCTTTGATCTGACCTTTGACTTGTAGTGGAGGTTCCTTGATGCGTTCCTCCAGGCCTATGAGGATCTCCTCAATCTCTTTCTGCAGATCCTCCACGATGTTGTCCAGGAGTCCGGCTTCCTTCAGACCTTTCCAGAATGTCACGGTGTCCTCTAAGAACGACCGGGAACGCAAATGTTTTTTTTTTTTCCGCTTTCTGGTACTTTAATGGATTCCCACAGCCATACAGATATTATAATCACGTGACCAGCACGCGCAACGTGCAACCCGATGGACGACGAGTACAAAGAGGACAAAGAAGGACCAACTGCTCACCTCCGATAGCCGTGACCCACTCGGTGCCGTCTTCAGGGGTTTCTGTCGTTAACGTGGCTGGAGTTCCATTAACTGTTTTAAGCAAACAAATAAATAAATAAACAAACAAACAAACACATACATACATACAAATATATATACACACACACACACACAACATAATAACACCAGAATCACATCAAAAGCAATCATCATAAATATCCTAGGTCTATTAATATATCGATTTTTTTTTTCAAATACACTGAGCTTATAAAATACTTAAAAAAAAACAGCACTTAATCATGAAAATGTGTCAAAAAACACATTATTAATTATATTAATAAACACGGAGGAATATAAAAGGCAGTATATTCTACTGAGACGCCAAATGAATACAAACAGACGTGGTGTCGCGGAATCGCCACTAGAGGCCGCTCTCCTACTACATAACGCAACTCGATGCATGAACGGCGATGGATGGGTCGAACCTTGTACCGTCAGTAGAAGACGTTGTGGGTGGCGTCTCGGTGGAAGCCTGGCTGCTGAGAGACGCCCGAGTCCCCACCAGGTCGATCTTGGTGCTGCGGCACGTGTTGGAGCACAGCTGAGAGTGCTGGTAGAAGTCCAGCTCGCCCGTGTCCATGATCTTCCTGCAGGAGGGAACGTTGACAGGTCAAAAAGGTCAAGCGGGGATCAAGGAGCTCGCTAGAAACAAGGCGTTTCCTTTCGGAAAGCATTCGCTGGTTGCGATTGGTCAGAAAGTGCTGTGTGATTAACGCACCGTAGCATGGTCCCGTTGAGCCGTATCGCACGCTTCCAGTCTTTCAGAGTGGATTTCCCAGCCAGGTAGACAAACTCCTTGGGGCTGATCAGGTGATTGTTGAACTGGAACATAACAGCGTTAGAGCTTTATGAGCTTCATGCTGTGAGCTTTATGAGCTTTAACACCCCTTAATAACAAATTAATACAATTATCATTTAATAAAAAACAGATTAGCAGCAAAAATGTTTGGTTTTTTTTTCCCCCACTTAAGATTTTTATCACTCTGTATTTTCTTTTAGCAGCATTTTGGAACATTTTCGTCATAATGACGTCGCAATTTACACTTTCTACGAAAATATTGTTGAAAATATATGTTGAAGTTTTTTTGAGTCGTAAAAATGGAATATTAATTTTTGCTATTGTCGTTTATTAAGAAATAAAACACCGAGAGATGCTTTGATGGACAAACAATTGATTTATATGTAAAAAAAAAAAATAAAAAATAAATTATAAATAAATACAAAAAATAAATTACAAACAACCACAAACCTTCTAAAACTCAAATAAAAATATCTTCTGTGCATACATAAAATAATACTGTGTTATGATTATTATTATAATGCTATATTTTTATAATATAGAAATGCTGAATCCTTAAGTGTTTTTAAATTTATAAGTGATGTTTATTGTATTTACTGATTTTATTGTATTATTATTTTTTTATTTCCTATTTTAATGCTCGGAATGCCCTTTGAGGTGTAACAGATTAAAGCATATTATTATTATTATTATGTATATAGAGTATAAATAATTATTAAGTGTTTAACATATTATTATTATTATTATTAACACATTATAATGTGGTTTGGAAAACACATATAAAAACGTGTGTGTGTGTGTGTGTGTGTGTGTGTCTGAGTGCACAAGGGGCAGTAAATGTTCTGTGAGAAAGGCTGATGCGTGTACGGTGTGACGTCATGCTGTGACATGAACGCGTGACTCATTCACCTGCACACACTTGACGTTGATCCCGGGACAGACGAATTTTTTCCACACCAGATCGGCTTTGCTGTCTCCACACGTTATTTGGTAGAGGGTGTCCGTCTCGACGTCTACTTGTGTGTGTGTGTGTGTGTGTGTGTGTGTGTGTGTGTGTGAGTGTGAGTGAGTAGAGGAGGGGGGGGGAAAAAAATGACAAAGGATTTATTATTACACACCACCTCCATCTACACGTCACCTGCTGCAGTGAAGCGATCCGCTTTACTCCGGAATATCGGGAAAGTGACGAACAGAACAAAGAGTCCGATAACTTATAAAATAATTATTAATTAAAACAGCAAATCCGGATCCAATCGATTTCGGTGGAAGTCTGTACTTTTGTGGTGCGTAAGATCGCTATGAGCTGCTTTATGAACCTGCCGTTCCGCATTTATAACCCAGAGCCCGGCTGACTTCCTGCTCCAGGACTGAGGCGCTCAAACATCACGGAGCGATTGTTTCATCCCTCCTTCCTCACATTAACACAAGGCTGTGTGTTCATTACTTACCAAGGACCTCCTTAGGCAGCGAGAGGACAGGAGGAGAGACAGACTCCAAACTCTGCTCCATATCAACCACTCTGTGGAGGAGAAAGAGAGATAGATAGATGAATAGACAGATGGATGGGTGGATGGACAGACAGACAGGTAAAGGCAGACAGGATAGATAGATAGATAGATAGATAGATAGATAGATAGATAGATAGATAGATAGATAGATAGATAGATAGATAGATAGATAGATAGATAGATAGATAGATAGATAGATAGATAGATAGATAGATAGATAGATAGATAGATAGATAGATAGATAGACAGATAGACAGATATGCACAGATAAATAGACATACAGATAAACAGACAGACAGACAGATAGATAGACAGACAGATAGGTACAAATAGACAGACAGATAGATGGGTAAATAAATAAATGGACAGACAGACAAACAGACAGATAGACAGATAAATAGACAGATAGACAGACAGACGGGTAAATAGACAGACAGAGACAGATAGATGGGCAAATAAATAAACAGACAAACAGATGGGAAAATAAATAAATAAACAGACAGACAAACAGACAGATAGACACAGATAAATAGACAGATAGACAGACAGACGGGTAAATAAATAGACAGACAGAGACAGATAGATGGGCAAATAAATAAACAGACAGCCAGACAGATGGGAAAATAAATAAATAAACAGACAGACAGACAGACAGACAGATAGACACAGATAAATAGACAGATAGACAGACAGACGGGTAAATAAATAGACAGACAGAGACAGATAGATGGGCAAATAAATAAACAGACAGACAGACAGACAGACAGATAGGTAAATAAATAAACAAATAAACAGACAGACAGATAGATGGGTAAATAAATAAATAAACAAATAAACAGACAGATGGGAAAATAAATAAATAGGCAGACAGACAGACAGACAGACAGACGGATAAATAAATAAATAAACAGACAGACGGATAAATAAATAGATAGACAGACAGATAAATGGATAAAAACAGACAGATAGATGGGTAAATAAATAAATAGGCAGACAGACGGATAAATAAATAAATAAACAGACAGACGGATAAATAAATAGATAGACAGACAGATAAATGGATAAATAAACAGACAGATAGATGGGTAAATAAATAAATAGGCAGACAGACAGATAGACAGACACTCAGGTCATGTTAAATGGATGAATAAACAGATGCGTGTCTCTCACTCAGGCTGTTGCAGGTCTGCGTTCTCCAGCATGTTCTTCATGTCCTCCACAGAGGGACTCGGAGCCGTGCTGTCCGGCGTCGTCACCACCACCACCTCCTCTACATGCACCGTCTCCTCAGATGTGGAAGCCATGGCGGAGTCCAACACGACCTTCCGTCTTCTCTCTCTCTCTCTCTCTCTCTCTCTCTCTCTTTCTCTCTCTCTCAGGAAGGAGCTTAAAGAGACGCACAACAACAAATAAGAAGCTACGACTTCATTTAAAAAGTCTTCCTTGCTCCCTCTCTCTCTCTCTCTCTCTGCTGTACGTACCGTACTCTGTCTAGATCTCCTGCAGTCTGTCTCTCTCTCTCACACTCTGTCTATCTCTTCTGCTGTCTGTCTCTTTTTCTTTCTTCCTCCCTCTCTCTTTCTCTCTGCCAAATTCTGTCGTGCTTTCTCTCTCTCTCACACACACACACACACACACACACACACACACACACACACACTCTGTCTATCTCTCCTGCTGTCTGTCTCTGTTTCTTTCTTTCTTCCTTCCTTCCTTTCTCCCTCTCTCTCTGCCGTATTCGGTCTAGCTCTCCTGCTGTATGTCTCTGTCTCTCGTTTTTTCACGCTGTCTCACTATCTCTCCTGCTGTCTCTCTCTCACACACACACTCGGTCTATCTCTCCTGCTGTCTCTCTCCATCTCTCTCACACACACACACACACACACACACACACACAGTCTCTCTCCTGCTGTCTCTCTCTCTCACACACAAACACACACACTCTGTCTCTCTCCTGCCGTCTCATTCCATCTCTCTCGCACAGACACACACACACACACACACTCTGTCTATCTCTCCTGCTGCCTGCCTCTTCTTCTTTCTCTCTCGTTCTGTCCATCTCTAGCTTTCTTTCTTTACATCCCTTTCTCTGAAAACATTCACAAAGCAAAGAAATAACACACAATAAGTCAGAAGTGAAGACTTTCATCTGTGATAACAAAGCCCTGTTACAAAGCCCTGAAACTCGGAGACTCGTTCCATCCATAAAATACACATATCCATAAATAAACACCCCCCCCCCCAACACACACACACACACACACACACACACACACACACACACACACACACACACACACACACACACACACACACACACACACACAAACATCGTTTCACCACTTTATCCATTCATAAAACTATAAACAGCTGCTTGGCTTTATTTCCAAATTAAATACTCGTATAAATAAAGCGCTATAGATTATATTAATGATGTTTATTATTATTATTATTATTATGATTTAAAGTGAATTTATTGCTCGGATTTTGATCTATTTGTGTATTTTAATGCAGTCCTGACATATAGGGTTAAAATCTACCGCCAAATATTTATCCTGCTGATAAGTTAGTAATAATACACCAATAAATAAGTGTAATAATATTTATAATAAAATAGTTCACAAAACACATCCTGTTTGTAAATAAACATTACACTCGTTACCTCCTGCAGTTCCGGCTTCCGGAAGTCGGGAGAACACGCGTGCGCATGCGCAGGACAAACTCCATGCTCCCGAACGCCGTGCAGCGTTCAGGAGCGATTTAGATTTGTTCCGTTTTACAGTGTGGAGAAATTTGTAGGATTTTTGGGGAAATATGAGCTACTCTTGAAGTTTGGTGTATTATCCCCCCCCCCCCCCCCCCCATGAAAATATTTGTTCCCGTATTGCAATCTATAAGATAGAATATTGAGTTATTACAGATGTAAAGTAGATAAATGGAAAAGCATTTTCTTCCTTCCTCAGAAAGGGCAAAAGTTCAACAAGAAAAAGTCTTTAAAACCTATAAAGAACCAATAAATCCACGTGATAGGGCGGCACGGTGGCGTAGTGGTTAGCACGTTCGCCTCACACCGCCAGGATCCGGGTTCGATTGCCGTCTCGGTCATGTGTGTGTGGAGTTTGTGCATGTTCTCCCTGTGCCTCAGGGGGTTTTTCTCCGGGTTCTCCGGTTTCCTCCCGGTCCAAAAAACATGCACGGTAGGTTGATTGGCACCTTGGAAAATTGTCCCTAGTATGAATGTGAATGTGTGTGTGAATGTGTGTGCCCTGCGATGGGTTGGCATTCCATCCAGGGTGTATCCTGCCTTAATACCCATAGACGCCTGAGATAGACACAGACTCCCCGTGACCCGAGGGAAGATCGGATAAAGCGGTAGAAAATGAATGAATGAATAAATCCACGTGCAATTATTGGCCATGATAGTGACAACAGAAAATAATAAGAATGCAAATAAAGGAGGAAAAAGAAAAAGCATTAAAAATATGAGAGAAAAATGCAAAGCAAGATAAAGAAATACAAATGCATGGTAGGAAAAAAAAACAGTAGGGAATAACAAACATGTATTTCCTCTTTTAGTATACTGGAACATTTAGCATTCGTACCAAAATGAAACATTAAAAATTTAGCATTCATGTTTTATGAAGGAAAGAAAAGGAAGGATAATAAAGAATAAAAGAAAAGAATATTAAGTGGTAAGGTATACCCATATATAGCTATAATAAAAAGAAAAAATATCATATTATTTTATAATTTAGTTATAAATTGATCCTATCGATATGTGTGTATATATATATATATATATATATATATAGAATTAAAAAATATAATATTTCTATAAATTTTAGATCCAGTCAACATAATTAAAATCCAACCTCAATCCCCGAAAAACGGAAAGCATTTTTCACCATCACTTTTTAATTTTTTATCTACAAACGTCATGAATTTGTGGTGGCGCTTGAAGGCACCATTTGTTTCAGCTCCTTTCTATTTATATCAATAAGAGAATAAACCATAGCAAACAATTATCTCATTGTTTATTTGTAAAGATCAACAAGTACAAAAGTGTTTTTCCACGAGGTGCCGGAGCATCGAATACTGAATGAATGGATCATGTTTATGCTGCAAAAAGGAAACCAATAAACAGGACGCCTTTACACTTCCCACTCCAACGTGTTGTTGTTTTTTGTTGTTGAATGATTGATTTAGGAAGATTTTAAAGCCGTGGCTGATTTGGAAATGTGTTACTTATATATAAAGTTTTAATGTGGTTCATTTTTTCAGGATCAGTCATCAGAGCTCAAACTCCAGGGTTTGGTCGCTTCTCTTCAGTCTGGAAGAAAACAGAAATGTATAGAGAATGTTAGTGTTTATTAACACCTTTACCATCCAGTGACGGAGATATTGGTACTGAAGTCCTTACTGCGCGTATCGTCGCGCCACGAGGCGTCCGCTCAGCCGACGAAGTTGATGACGACCAGGTGGAGCACGGTGTGGGCGAACAGGAAGTCGGCGAAGGCTCGTTCCGGCGAGATGGATAAGAACTCTGCCTTGTTCTGAGGATTGATCTGGATCCGCAGGCAAACTGGCAAAAAAAATAACGGCAGAGGATTAACGAGATCGGTGTTTAATGAAGAAGAAAAGCAAAAAGACAAAACTGAAGAAAAGCAAAAAGGCAAAAACGAATAAGAAGGGCAAAAAGGGAAAAAATGAAGAAGAAAAGGGGAAAAAAAACAAAAATGAAAAAGAGCAAAATCGCAAAAATGAATAAGAGAAGCAAAAGAAGAGCAAAAAGACAAATGAAGAAGAGCAAAAAGGAAAAAACAAAGAAGAAAAGCAAAAGGCAAAAATGAAGAAGAAAAGCAAAAAGAACGACGAAAAGTTTTGTGAATGTTGAAGGATTTTTATACAGTATTTTGTTTATCTGAGGTAAATATGAGGGAAAGTCAATGTTACCGGTGAGGATGAAGGATTTTTATACAGTATTTTGTTTATTTTGAGGTAAATATGTAGGAAACTGAACGTTACCGGCGAAAATGAAGGATTTTTATAAAATATGTTGTTTATTTTGAGGTAAATATGAGGGAAAGTCAACGTTACCGGCGAGGATGAAGGATTTTTATACAGTTTTTTGTTTATCTGAGGTAAATATGAGGGAAAGTCAACATTACCGGCGAGGTAAATGTTATATTTTGAGGTAAATATGAGGGAAAGTCAACGTTACCGGCGAGGATGAAGGATTTTCATACAGTATTTTGTTTATCTGAGGTAAATATGAGGGAAAGTCAACGTTACAGTATTTTGTTTATTTTTTTATACAGTATTTTGTTTATTTTGAGGTAAACATGAGGGAAAGTGAACGTTACCGGCGAGGATGAAGGATTTTTATACAGTATTTTGTTTATTTTGAGGTAAACATGAGGGAAAGTGAACGTTACCGGCGAGGATGAAGGATTTTATGCAGTATTTTGTTTATTTTGAGGTAAAAATGAGGGAAAGTGAACGTTACTGGCGAGGATGAAGGATTTTATGCAGTATTTTGTTTATTTGAGGTAAATATGAGGGAAAGTGAACGTTACCGGCGAGGATGAAGGATTTTATGCAGTATTTTGTTTATTTTGAGGTAGATATGAGGGAAAGTGAACGTTACCGGCGAGGATGAAGGATTTTATGCAGTATTTTGTTTATTTTGAGGTAGATATGAGGGAAAGTGAACGTTACCGGCGAGGATGAAGGATCCCACACAGGAGATGAAGCCGGATAGGAAGCTGTTAAACGGAAAAGTACCGACCAGCAGGCAGTAGAGGAACTGAAACGCTCCCGTCAGCAGGATGTACAGCAAATACGCGTCCACCAGCTTCAGCTTGGCCGACGTGCTGCTCGCGTACTCCTCTATAAACTTAGAAATCACGGAAATCACGGAATTCGCCATTTTATTTTTATTTTGATCGCGCCCTCGTTGCAGAAGCTTCGCCTGACGTGTCCCGTTAAACCGTGCGCATGCGTATCGCGCTCCTTCAAATAACGGATGTCCTGTTTTTTTTTTTTTTTAGCCCTCCCCTCTGGTTATCCAATAAATAGTTCCGCCTGGCAACAAACTACACTACAGTACATTACTTTATATTTATAGTATTTTTATATTATTATTATTATTATTCCGATGGATATTAAATCGATCTGCATCGTAGATTTTCACCGCGTCACTGAGGTGCAAAACAAGAAGTGGCAAACAAGTGTCACCGCTTTAAAACTACACCCCCGCCCCCCCCCCCCCCCCCACCACCCACACACACACACACGTATTTCATATTTAAATATGAAATAAATAGTTCCACCCCCTGTCTGATATGTTTATATATGTATATATATTTATATTTCAAAGAACACATCAGAGCAATTTTCAAAAATGGCAGTTTTATATTTTAAAAAAAATGTATAATATATAATATATATATAAAATAATGTATAATAAATAATCATTGTTATTATTATTATTATTGTTATTATTATTATGATTGGAAAATAGTATTATCATTACGGTTATTATACAACGAATATGAAAATCGGACATATTGCGTTTTTTAAAAATGTATATTTAGATTATGATTATATTATCATTATTATAAAAAGATATATACGCTGTTTTTTTTTATTATATGATCATTGTCGTTTCTTCATTTGTTTGCTCGTTTTTATTATGAATCATATTCATAATGAATACACAGGCGTTCATTTTAAAGTTTGTTGTTTTTACTTTATTATTATTGTTATTTAAGGGTTTTTTTTTTAAATAAATGATTATTGTGTTGAGACTTTTCTGGTTTGTTTGTTTTCATGCTGCACTTCGGCTGAGGATAAAGTTTAACCCTTTCGTGTCCTGCTGATCCTCGGTACGATGGGAACTTCCTGTGTTAAACCGTCAGCTGACTGTCTATAAAGTTCTTACAGAGATCTCTGCCGTTCATCATGGGGATCTGACAGCAGAGATCCGGGGATCTGGTTATCGATCCGAATCAAATCAATGCGGAATAAAACGCGGGTTTCAACGCCATGCAGGACGAGACCGAAAGTGATGCAAAGTAGGTGTTTTTTTAGAAGTGATATAACAGTTGTTATAACAGCTGTATGGACCAGTAAGAGCGCCATTAGTACCTGTGGCACTATTGCACTTATTATTGCTGTGTTTTCTGTGCTTTTATTCGCAGGTTGTCCCGCTGTAGCTGGTGGCCTTCGTGGCGCCCGACTTCACTTTCGCTATTGAAAAACACCGAGACTAAAATCTTAGATCGTAAGTGTTTCCTGAAGAGAGTTTTATTATTATTATTATTATTATTATTATTATTATTATTATTATTATTATTCCCGGGAGAAATCTGCGTCTCTCAAGGAGTCGGATACCTCAACTCGGTTCACTGAGTCGACTCGCAAAAGTCTCTAATCCAGACCGGGATCTATATTTTACATGTTTCTAATCGCTGGAAATGTGCAATAAATTCCTTTATACTTTTACTCTTTTTTTGGTTGTACTTTTTAAACTCAATATATATATTATCAATATAGGCCGAGTGTACTTATTTAAGCAAACGCGACTCGTTACTGATTACATTTTGCATATCAAACCGAGTCAGATTCTAATGTTGACATATAAGATTCGATTCCAAGAATCGACTCGGTTTTGAACGACACATAACTATATATTATACAACTATATTGCCTTGTTTTGAAGTCCTAATATGTTGCTGAGGGCAATAAGGAAAAGATAGATAGACGGAGGTGGCAAGTAATGCAATACAAACACTTTGTTACCTTACTTAAGTAGACATTTTTCATGTCTTATTGGACTTTTTTTTGCTTCTACTGCTTACATTGGTTTAAAGTACACTGCGTAGATTTAAAAAAAATAGCCCTCGTTAGTCCTGTTTCATTCCGGCTCGGCATCGTTCAAAAATAAAATACAAAAAAGCCCTACTCGAAAGTCTTTTTAAACCCCTAATATCTTTACTTCAAGGGCATGGTGGCTTAGTGGTTAGCACGTTCACCTCACACCGCCAGGGTCCGGGTTCGATTCCCGTCTCGGCCATGTGTGTGTGGAGTTTGTGCATGTTCTCCCCGTGTCTCAGGGGGTTTTTCTCCGGGTTCTCCGGTTTCCTCCCCCGGTCCAAAAACATGCACGGTAGGTTGATTGGCACCTTGGAAAATTGTCCCTAGTGTATGAATGTGTGTGTGTGTGTGATGGGTTGGCATTCCATCCAGTGTGTATCCTGCCTTAATGCCCATAGACGCCCGAGATAGGCACAGACTCCCCGTGACCCGAGGGAAGATCGGATAAAGCGCTAGAAGATGAATGAATGAATGAATATCTTTATTTCTACCTGAGGAATGATAGACAGACTGTAACTGTATATATTTCTGTTCCTTCCCAGGTGTCCAGAATGACCTGTGGGCTCGTTTCGTCTCTCTGCCGTCTCAGGACAGAATCTGGACTCTCACGGTCACTCGTAAAAGTCCCAGAGACGCTCGAAAATCATGTAGGCGCTCTTTTCTGCTTCTGCATTTTATATTTATCTGATCGTTTCCGTTTCCTCAGGAAACTGGGTGAGCGCGTGACAGGTGTGTACTGATATAGAATATGAAGTTTATATGCATTACACATTACACATCCTGGTCACTGTGCCATACTTACAACTGACCAATTTAGGGTTAAGGGCCTTGCTCAAGGGCCCCCTAGTGGCAGCTTGGAGGTAGTGGCGGTGGGATTTGAACCTGCGATTTTCCGGTCCTTAACCGCTGTGCTCCCACCTCCCTAAGGTTCACGGACTCCACTGGTGATGGTGCACGGCTTCGGAGGTGGTGTAGGTCTGTGGATCAGAAACCTGGACCCTTTGTGTAGTTCACGTCCGGTCTTCGCGTTTGACCTCCTGGGATTCGGGCGCAGCTCTCGCCCGCGCTTCGCACCGGACGCCGCTCAGGCCGAGCAGCAGTCCGTCATCGCTATAGAACACTGGAGGCGGGCTTTAGGGCTGGAGAAAATGATCCTACTGGGCCACAGTTTAGGGGGTTACCTGGCAACGTCCTACGCCATTCAGTATCCTAAGAGGTGAGACGAGTAAGCTTTTTACTTCTGTTGAATAGATACTAATACTCACGTTTTTTTTTTTTTATCCCTTGTGTGAACGGGTTCACATATTTGCTTCGTTTTACACGTTGGAGTGGATTATTGGAGTGTTCATGTTTTAAGGTCATGTGGTCTGGTGGTTTCTCGCCCATAGCAAAAGAGGAAAGGGGGAATTTGCCACTTCTCTTCTATACAGTACGCTGCATTGCGTATTTATTCTAGTTTTAACAAAAGCAAGGGAACTCGTGTTCATTCCAGGATGTGAGGAACAGACTTTATATGGACTAGTGGGTTTATTGTTTCACTGTAGGGTTTTTTTTGCTCTTGTTGTTGTTGTTTTTTTTTTTAAACATTTGAGCTTGACATATTTAAATCCTTGTTGATGTGGCATACAGGGTGTTCAGGTTAAGGCACTTTAAGCCCAACACTGACTAAAAAACTGTCGTTTTCCCCCCATACGTTTGACGTAGTTATCAAGTCAAATGGGAAGGGAATAAAATGACGGCAAACTGCCCACGATAGACCCTTTTAAAATTCCATGCTATTCCAGAAATTCCCAGCGTGTTGCTGCTTCACTTTCTCTTCATATCCGTCCCTTTCGCCGCTCTCAGAGTTCGCCACCTGATCCTGGTGGACCCCTGGGGTTTCGAACCCATGCCTCCAGAGGGCTTAGCAAGCCTGGGATGCCCACGCTGGCTGGAAACCGTCCTGTCCATGGCGTCATACTTCAACCCTCTGGCCACGTTGCGGGCCACGGGGCCCCTGGGTAAGAGGGAGCGCGGGGTGCGTTAAAGAGACCGAAGGGAAAGCGCGAGGTCACAAAACAGATTCCTCCTCGTTTCATTTCGACAGGTCCCAAGTTGATCGCTCGGGTTCGGCCGGACTTCAAGAGGAACTTCGAGGAGCTTTTTCAGGACGATACGATTATGGAGTACATCTATCACTGTAACGCTCAGACTCCCAGGTACGCTTCTGATCCATCACCAATAGAATAGCCTTTATTTGTCACAATGAAATTCTCTCTTCGCATATCCCCGCTAGCTGGGGATCAGAGCGTAGGGTCAGCCATGATACGGCGCCCCCTGGAGCACAAAGGGTTAAGGGCCTTGCTCAAGGACCCAAGGGGAGGGAGCTTGGCCATACCGCGGCTCGAACCCGGATCTTAATAATAATAATTCCAACCCATCATTAATTATTTTAGGACAAATCTCTCGCTCTCTCTCTCTCAGTGGTGAGGTCGGTTTTAAAGCCATGGCGGTGTCCCTGCTTTGGGCCAAGAGGCCCATGTTGGACCGGGTTCACCTTTTGCCCCCCGAGCTCCCGGTAACCCTGGTGTACGGCGGCCAGTCGTGGATGGACAGTGCGACGGGAGAGCGAGTGGCCCGTCGTAGGCCAAACAGCTACACGCGCACCGTGGTACGATTCTTTTCATTTTTTTAACTTAACATATTTTTCGGAATGAATTTTATTCCCTTCTTCATTTCGTAGCACTTTTCTCACTGAATAGTGTTTCTGTCCAATCAGATTTCAGCCCTTATACGTATTTCCTGTGTGTGTGTGTGGGGGGGGGGGGTTTAGAGGCTAACTTCTGTGTTTCTTCTAGAGATTATGTATGTGGGTGGTGATGCTGTGGCTCCAGTGAAAGGAGAAGTGCTGAACTGCCTTTATTGCTTTATGGCATTTATGGATTATGGAGCATATATATATATATATATATATATATATATATATATATATATATATATATATATATACACACAATATAGATTGGCATCATAATTACAAGGTATATCGACTCCTGGTAGGAAATCACTGAAGGCCTGGGGGGTGAAATGTACGGGAAATAAATCTAATAGGACAAAGGGTATTATTTTATCCAGAAATGCACCACACTAGAAATGTTTTTTTATTTTAATTTTTCAAATGGCTCCTATAATTTGATTCATGTTTATTTTACTAGTTTAAATCTGTCTCTCTCTCCTCCAGGTTGTTGAAGGAGCTCCTCATCACGTCTATGCTGATAAGCCTAAAGCTTTTAACGCTGTTGTGCAGGGCATTTGCAACACAGTGGATTAAATGAGTGTGTGTGTGTGTGTGTAAAGTTTATTTCTATAAGATTACATTTCCCTTTTATACTGTATAAATCGGTCGACACATGAATCGCCTGCTCGGGGAAACTCCTGACTCGTGACCTGTTATACGGCCAAGACGTGACTACGACGCTTGAATCAAACGAATGTGTATTAAAAAAAAAGTACTTTTTTTTTTTAATGAAGTTGATTGTTCTTCTGTGCCAAACACAAAATTCTATTGAAGGTTAAAGAAGTGTTTTTTGGTACAACAAATGATTATATTTCTGTAGAAAAAAACTTGTACAAATAAAACAACAATAAATAACCAGTATAAACAACGAATGCATGAGAACTCAAATGACACACTGTGTCGACATTTCCTGGAAAAAAAAAAACCAACAAAAAACATACAAACATGAGTGTGTATTAAAAATAATCCCTGATGCGCTAATTAGAGTTAAGGTAGGAGGATTTCAAGTACTATTATGTTGTGTAGTTCGGTTCGTAACCAGTAGGGGGCCGCGTAAGGAACTACTGTATATTATATATTAGAAAATTGTTAATGGAAGCAAATTGTACCGTGTTATAAAGCATGTTTAACTGTTTAAAGTTTAATTTTAGTAGCTTCTCAGGGAGATTAATGACTGTTTTAAGGCCCTGCAGGGTTCTAGAGAAAATCAAGAAATTTTTCTGCTAACAAAAGTTAATTGCATTCCGCCCAATCAGAAAAAGTGTCCACCGCAAGGATTAAATCTAGGACCCATTACATTCTCCTAACTAGAACAAGATTTTTTGGGAAAAGTATGAAACCTACCAAAAGGATCAGAGTTGAGTTTCACTACAATGAACATGTTTTTTGGTTTACTTCTCCTTGACCACGATGTCGGCAACACCATGGACCTGACTGATCTGTTGGCAGTCCAGCGAGGCTAACAGCTTCCTCGGCCCAGGCAAGGTAGGAATGAACTTCTCGGTCAGAGTGACGGTCGCCAGACTTCCCACATCACTGAGGTGGGGGGTGAAGGAAAAAAAATTACGTGATGACGTAATCTACAAATCACTTAGCCAATCAAATAAACACGCTTTAATTGTTTTTTTTAAAGACATGCAAACAAACAAAAACAAGGCTTAAATTTACCCATAGGAGATCTCCCGGATGTTCTGCAAGCCCAAGCCTTCGATACGGAACTTCACCTTTCTCAGGACTTGCGGTAAGGGATTCTTAAAGGTAAACGTCGCGGCCATCTCTTTACCGACAACAGCACCCCCTACAGGCTGTATAGCAAAATGACATTTTTCCTTTGTATTAATTAATTATTTTTGCATTGAATGTATGTTGAGTGGGGCACGGAGGCTTAGTGGTTAGCACGTTCGCCTCACACCTCCAGGATCCGGGTTCGATTCCCGTCTCGGGCCATGTGTGTGTGGAGTTTGCATGTTCTCCCCGTGTCTCAGGGGTTTTTCTCCGGGTTCTCCGGTTTCCTCCCGGTCCAAAAACATGCACGGTAGGTTGATTGGCACTTTGGAAAATTTTCCCTAGTGTATGAATGTGTGTGTGTGTGTGTGTGTGTGTGTGTGTGATGGGTTGGCATTCCATCCAGGGTGTATCCTGCCTTAATGCCCATAGACGTCTGAGATAGGCACAGACTCCCCGTGACCCGAGGGAAGATCGGATATAGCGGTAGAAAATGAATGAGAGAATTTTAAAACTTTGCTGAAGCATGAAATGTTTGTAAAGGAAGTGGGAAAAATGTCTAAGAGCCGAACAAACTGGTCCAAGCCTGCTGTTAATCTAAAAATGCAGTGTAGTAGGAATAAATAAAGGACTTACGGTGATTATAATGTCAGGGGTGCGCAGGCGGAAGTTAAACTGGGTGGCCAGGACCTGCCTGGTCTCGCAGACCCGGCCGCAGAGGGTGAGCTTCAGTGCCGCCTGGTCCACCAGGTGATTTTTGTACAGGTCGTATGGAAGGGTCCATTCCAGTGTCTGGACTGTAAAACGATAAAGGGAAATGTAGTCAAAGGAGCAATGTGTTGAGAAACTATTCATGGTAGCCTGGGTTGGTCTATGTAGTGAATTAGAAGTTCATAGATTCCACCATTGAAACATTGGAAGAACAGCGGATTCTGAAAAGCTGTTTCTTTATTATTGCAATGTTTCAATGAGAGGTTCACTGATAAATCTTTACTCCTAATGTGAACAGAACAAATCTATGTTTGCCCCCTCCCACCTCTCCCCCCTCCTCACCTTCATTTGGTTGTAGCTCCACAGTAATATCATCCTTTTTCATTACGGCCTTTTGTACACCCGTGTAATACATGACCGCCACCTGGCTGTGAAGGATGGTACTGCGACTCTTATCGCTCGCGTTCTTCAACAGTATGGAAAGCTCCGCGTCTTCTCCCATCCGAGGCCCTTCTCCTTCCATCGTGACCTCCACGGTGATGTCTGTGGTCTCGGAATCGGGGTAGATGCCCGCTTTGGAGCCGTAGCTAATAGCAGTTTCCACTGCGATTCGTTCCTCTTCGGAGCCTAATTAAAAATTGTAAAAAGATAAATAGATAAATAAAAAGTTAAGCAAAAGATCTTCAATTATAATGCATTTTTTTCTGGTGTGAACAAGGCACCAATGAGGACGTGTGGTTAAAAAAATGTATATATATATATATACACATGTTTTGCCTTAATATTTTTTTTCTTTATCTATTTGCAAGTTTCATTTTATTTGTGGGGGGGGGGCACGGTGGTTTAGTGGTTAGCACATTCGCCTCACACCGCCAGGGTCCGGGTTCGATTCCCATCTCGGCCATGTGTGTGTGTGGAGTTTGCATGTTCTCCCCGTGCCTCAGGGGGTTTTTCTCCGGGTCCCCGGTCCAAAAACATGCACGGTAGGTTGATTGGCACCTTGGAAAATTGTCCCTAGTGTATGAATGTGTGTGTGTGTGTGTGTGTCCTGTGATGGGTTGGCATTCCATCCAGGGTGTATCCTGCCTTAATGCCCATAGACGCCTGAGATAGGCACAGACTCCCCGTGACCCGAGGGAAGATCAGATAAAGCGGTAGAAGAATGAATGAATTAATTAATTTATTTGTATGAAATTATCAATGGATGCGAATTGTGTGTGTGTGTGTGTGTGTGTGTGTGTGTGTGTGTGTGTGTGTGTGTTTTTCACCTTCTGGGTGTTTGTAGAGGTTTGTAATATCTTCTCTCATGTCAGAGCCAACTGCCTTGGTGCTGATGCAGTGTCCGACCACGTTCTTCTCACAGTAGATCTGCGAGAAGGTGCCATCAGTGTCCCTCTGCCAGTAGATCTTATCGCTGTTCACCTACACACAAAAAAAAAACGCACACGGCTATGGCGTCACCATTTGATCAAGGGGTTTGAACATTTAACTCCAGATACAAAGCCAAAGCCAACTCCATGAATCCTGCTATAAGGCTCTATAGACTATGATAAACTCAGGCCTCCTCACGAGCAGCGGACTTAAGCAATGTTCTTGTGGCTGAATAAACACAAATCCCCTCCAGCACATTCCAAAAGACTTCCCAGAAGACTATTATTGGAGAAAGTGTGGAATGGGACATTCAGAAAGGAGCACATACCAAACCGGGGTTTATATTAGATCTAAGCAGATCATAACTAGAGTTCATACAAGATTGTATCCTAACCTCGGCAAAAACGAAGTGTGCGTCGTATTTGAGGTAGACCTGCCCGTCCCGGATCGCCGTCACCGAGGCAGGGCCACAACAATATGAGCCTTGACTCGTTTCTTGAGGTGTGGCGTCGACAGCTTGCCAACCTCCCATGCCAGCCGGCAGATCGGGTCGGGCCATCCAGGATTCGTTCCATACGTGAAAATTCCTGCAGACAGGCAGACCAGAGAGAGAGAGAGAGAGAGAGATAGATAGAGAGGAAGGGAGTGAGTAAATGTTATTGGGTTCGGGTGTAAATATCCCTTTTGTGCCTGTTCAGACTTTTTACTTTTAAAAAGTAGAACGGGCGAGTTTTGACTTGCTGAGAAGATCAGAAATGACTTCAGAGTGTGTGGAGTTATTATGTTATATTGAGTATATTTTAATGGAGTTCAGCACAAATAGAGCCTTTGGGATATTTACATACACAATAGCATGTAGTTACAGTAGAGATCCACTCTGCAAAATATGACCCCAGTAAAACTAGTATTAAAAAGTAAAAAAGCATTTGCCTTCACCTGTAATTACAGTAAACATCCAAAGTAAGTTGTAACGGCTTAAATGTTCCTATTATCATTTTTATAACAAGATTCCGTGTGTAATTAACTCATGTAAAATGACTAATCTGTTAATAAAATAATAACAATTTTACTTTGATATGTACGGACACGCAAAAAAACGCTACTTAATTAGAGTAGCCAATTAAATTGACTTCCTCACTGTCCATTACTGGTTTAAAATCTGCAAACAGTCAAATGTTTACACACTATTTATCGTACCGTTGTATATAACATGGTCGGCGATACTCTTTATTGTCTTGTTTGTCTACTTTTACTTTGTGTTGTTTATTGTAGCACCTTGGTCTCGGGGACAATAAAAGCCTACTTGACTGGATTTAAAGTGGACAGTATGATGGGGGAGGGGGGAGGTGGTGGCTTAGTGGTTAAGGCATTAGACTCTTGACCAGAAGATCGCAGGTTCACATCCCACCACCACCACTACCAAGCTGCCACTAGTGGGCCTTTGATCAAGGCCCTTAACCCTCAGATCCAAGTCGCTCTGGATAAGGGTGTCTGCCAAATACCAAAAATGTAAAATAAATAAATAAATAGATAAAAAATTGTAGAAAACATTCCTTAATGAACATTCCTCTGGTTCCGGGGATTAAAGTTGTTTGGCAAAGGACCAAAGTCCAGATGGCGTACAGTTCTGACATTAGGCAGGTTCATAACCCCATCCCCCCCTCCCCGGACTCTTGACTCACGTTCCCTAATTGGCAGGATGACTCCCAATGATGTCACTCATGATTGTATTACACACGAGGAAAACGCTGCGGAATGAAAGGTGTGTGTTGGTGTTTTTCTGTACCAGACGGAATCTCTGTTCAGCGACATAATCGGCTCCATGTTTTCGTCCAAATACACGTCGTTCGTCAAGGAAACGTCCGTGTCGTGGGCCGAGCTGAAGTTTGTGACGCTGCGGGTTGGGACGCCTAGACACCTGAGAACTGGAGAACCGGAGGACAATAAACGGTGTGGGACGTAATACGATACAATAAAGAAATGTTGGCGGTGAAGCCTTACCTGTAGTGGTGACCCCTGAGAAGACCCAGCACTGGCCGTATTTGACCGGCACGCCGCCGCTGTTGTGGTACTGCTTCAGAATGTCCACGCTGCCGCTCCATGCGGTCGGAGACGTCCCATCTGTGTAGACGCCAGACCAATTGCCTTCCAGTACACCTTGGTCATCAGGGGAGTTGACCTAGTACCAAGAACGGTGTAGGAGGTTACACCTGGATGTACATTCATTCATTCATCTTCTACTGATTTATCCGATCTGCCCTCGGGTCACGGGGAGTCTGTGTCTATCTCAGGCGTCTATGGGCATTAAGGCAGGATACACCCTGGATGGAATGCCAACCCATTGCAGGACACACACACTCACACACATTCATACACTAGGGACAATTTTTCCACGGTGCCAATCAACCTACCGTGCATGTTTTTGGACCGGGAGGAAACCGGAGAACCCGGAGAAAAACCCCCTGAGGCACTTAAAGGCTTAGAATCTTCCTACACCACGGCAATGTTAGCAATTTCTACTCTCTGGACACCAGAATTTCCCCAACACTTGTATACGATGTCTTTGAATGTTTTAGCATCACATCTTCCCGTCATTTTAACTGGAAAACCCAAACCTGTTCAAGCATGACTATACCCCTGAGCACAAAGCCAGCTTCATCTGCTTTACAAGGGTTGGATGTGTGTGAAAGTTCTCCTGCTATAGAGCTAGAAACCCTATTAAAAGACCTTTGGAATGAATGTGAATGAATGTGATGTGATATATATATATATATATATATATATATATATATATATATATATTATATATATAGCTGTATATTATGTATAGATGTATTATGTATTATCTTGTGTCTAGGGCTGTATAATCATAATTAATCGTTAACTCATAACGAATGGCAAATTAATCACACATTTGTATCTGTAATCTTACATGAATACTTTAAGTGTTTAAATGAACAAATATGGATATATATTTATATTGTACATAGCATGGCGGCTTAGTGGTTAGCATGTTCGTCTTACACCTCCAGGGTCGGGGGTTCGATTCCCGTCTCGGCCATGTGTGTGTGGAGTTTGTGCATGTTCTCCCCGTGCCTCAGGGGGTTTTTCTCGGGGTTCTCCGGTTTCCTCCCCCGGTCCAAAAACATGCACGGTAGGTTGATTGGCACCGTGGAAAAATTGTCCCTAGTGTATGAGTGTGTTGGCATTGTATCCTGCCTTAATACCCATAGACGCCTGAGATAGGCACAGACTCCCCGTGACCCGAGAGAAGATCGGATAAAGCGGTAGAAGATGAATGAATGAATGACTGAATGAATATTGTAAATATTTCTGCGAACGTACTATTCATTTAATCATCAAAACACCGAACTCGATGTTTCCACCCGGACGACTTTATTTGCCGGATTTTGGTGCTCGATTTTTTACTTTTATCTTTTTTTTTTTTAAATAATAGATGAAAAAGCGGAAGAAGGTTTTAACGTTATTTTGGTCAAACGCAAATGTGCGATGCATAAATCGCAAAGTAAATTTGCGTTACCGCATTACTAACACGACCGTTTTCACGCTCGCTCACTATACTCACTAACCATAGCTGAAACCAGTCTGACGATGTTAACAGGGTCTCCCCACCCCGAAGCAGGGGTTTGGCTCTTCTCCAGTACAAACAGACACGCTGCCAGAATCCCTTCGGAAAACTGCACACAGGACGATGCACATTTATACACTCGATAACATTATCGGGAGAACAACAGTAACTCGGAATAAGACGATATTGGCTATGAAGGTAAATCCGGGCTGAAAAGTATTCGTCTACATTTGGCGACGTTCAAGTTTTACTAACAAGTACTGGTTAATAATACCTGTCCAAAGTTCCAGGTTCTTTCTCCGATCTGAGCCTCGGTACCATAGTAGAGCCTCCCCACATCGTTCAGGACGTACTCGTTCCTATTCTGTTCATCATCCATATACACCAAGTCATCTGAGAGCGAGAACGAGAGAATGGAAGATTTCTCGAATTCCTGTTATTTTTATCACTGGACTCAAGATAATAATAATAATAATAATATCATTTATTGGTCACATATACATTACAGCACAGTGAAATTCTTTTCTTCGCATATCCCAGCTTGATGTTGGTAGCTGGGGTCAGAGCACAGGGTCAGCCATGATACGGCGCCCCTGGAGCACAGAGGGTTAAGGGTCTTGCTCCAGGACCCAAGGGCGACAGCTTGGCCATACCTGGGCTCGAACCTGGATCTTCCGATCAGCAGCCCAGCGCTTTAGACCTCTGAGCTACCCCCTCCCAAAAAAAGGAGATAGGACCTCTCGCAGTTCCTACCTGTGCACCAGGGGTTAAACAGCATGTAGATGTCATTGTCAGGGTTATAGGCCGAAGCGCTATTCCCGTTGGGAGTCTGCGTGGTGACCGTGAGCTTGTACCGGCCGATGGGAGCGCTCGGCTGGGAGTTGACGGACAGTTTGAGTTTGTTGCCTTTCTTGTCGACGATCTTGGCTTGCCAGCGATTCTTCTCCAGCTTGTCGACCAAAGGAACGATCACCCGAGTGCCCTTCGATACCAAGGGGTTGGGACCTGCATGCCGTCGACGCAAATTGGACAAAGTGAATACAGAAACGGGAGTGCGCTCCGATTACCGGGCGGATATATTTACTGATAAACCTCACCCAGGTCGAGCTCGAGGCGCAGTTTGTCCGTTTTGGGGTTGAAAGGTCGTGAGAGCTCGATCCACACCTGAAACGCCTGGCCTCGTCGGATGACGAGGTTCTCGCTGTGGTAATGGTCCGTGTGATGGCTGACACGGTTGTCATCTTTTTTGGATTTGAGGAGGTCTATGGAGCACACCGACAACAGATCGCCTGGAAGAGAAAAGCAGGGGAGTCGTTCGGAGGTGAAAAGCAGTGGGATAAAAGCCGTAGGAGGATACGCTGTGTGAAGAAACGCTTCGGGACACCTGACTTTCCCCACTTATTTACGGCTCGTCGCTAAACGTTTAAGCAAACGTATCGTGAATGATATTTGCCAGTTACTTGAACTTGGAGAGCCAGACCTGCTCCAGCCCAAACCCTGATCCATGAAGATCTCCTGCTATAGAGATTTAACCTCCTGAATGTGATTACTGACTGAATCCCAGGCCTGGACCTGAAGATCCAAGCCCAATTATCAAGCTGCCACTTTCTGAAGGTCCCCTGAGCAAGGCCCTTAAACCCTCAACCGCTCAGATACATGAAATTGGCCATCTTGACGGCCAAATTGTAACCTGACTTTACATCTTACCCAAAAGAATGGAGCAGCAAGTGGAGACTGTTATTAGGAACGAGATCTTATATTTCGGTGTCCACAAACCTTTATCCACACAGTGTACATCTCCCATCATGCCTCAGCACCTCACCATTTATCGCTACGGTCTCTACAGTTTCTATGGGTTGCTTTTCTTTATCGTCCTCTGGACCCACATGGAGCTCATGGACTTCGTTGCTGGCTTGACGACAGCAGCATGGACATATTTTCCGAAACCACTTTCGACACGCCCCGTCCTCTTTTCCCTCCGGTATCAGATCCTCCTTTCCCGATTCTTCGGCGAATAGCGTTACACCTGGCAGGCGACCGACCCGATTCCTAATGGATTCAGAAGGCATCCTGGTGGAGAAAAAGAACCGTTAAAAAAAAATAATCATAGTTTTAAAATCCAGCTGATCTCGATTAATCACGATGATCACGAGTTGACTCGTGATTAATCGCAATTTAATCGCACACGCGCGCCTTAAAGGAATACATTTCAAGCGTCTCTAATCAACATGCGCATTCGGATCATTCATGCATAATGTATGATTATTCGTCACGGTGGATTGTGGGGCTTGCATTTGAGACTTCGGTTAAATGAATGTTTAATGCTCGAGTAACGAGTAAAGAAAGGATGTCGGGAATGAATGTGTGTTGCGTTGGTGATTTTAATTTCGCCACTTTTGTATTTATTCGTTTATATTTTTTTTAACAAAAATGGTCCAACAGTAATGCGCGCTGTATTAATCGCGTATTAATAGACAATTCGTGGCGGTAATTAGTGGCCTTTCATTAATGTCTGATAAATGATGCAGCTGTTATGTAACGAAAGGTATTGAAACCGTGTCAGTCCGAGATTCCCGCCTCGATACTGCGAGTGCTTGAGCCACATTTTACGATCGAGAAATCCATAAACAACAACAATTATACTGTTTAGATTGTTTTTGCCACGTTCGAACAGTAAGGCATGATGGAAAAATGATGCGGGGGGAAAAAAGGGAAGGTTTGGAAGCAAACAAGTCGAAATAAAAACCAGCATTCATGATTTGTCACATGTTGAAAACTGCTCACGGGAATGTGGATCTTATGACGGTGGAGATCTTCATTCATTCATCTTCTACCGCTTTATCCGATCTTCCCTCGGGTCACGGGGAGTCTGTGTCTATCTCAGGTGTCTATGGGCATTAAGGCAGGATATACACTGGATGGAATGACAACCCGTCACACACACTCACACTCACATTCATACACTATGGACAATTTTTCCAAGGTGCCAATCAACCTACCGTGAATGTTTTTGGACCGGGAGGAAACCGGAGAAAAACCCCCTGAGGCACGGGGAGAACATGCACAAACTCCACACACACATGGCCGAGACGGGAATCGAACCCGGACCCTGGAGGTGTGAGGCGAACGTGCTAACCACTAAACCATATGAAGATCTTTATCGGTCAAATTTGACAAACCTATCAAATCCTTAGAAACCACCATTGTAATTCTAATGGTTTCCACTATGGATGATCAACATCATTCATCATTCATTCATCATTCATCTTCTAGCGCTATATCCGATCTTCTCGGGTCATGGGGAGTCTGTGTCTATCTCAGGCGTCTATGGGCATTAAGGCAGGATACACCCTGGATGGAATGCCAACCCATCACAGGGCACACACACACACACACACACACACTCACATTCACAAACTAGGGACAATTTTCCAAGGTGCATGTTTTTGGACCGCGGGAGGAAACCGGAGAACCCGGAGAAAAACCCCCAGAGGCACGGGGAGAACATGCAAACACACATGGCCGAGACGGGAATCGAACTCGGATCCTGGCGGTGTGAGGCGAACGTGCTAACCACTAAACCACCGTGCCCCTGGATGATCAACAAAAGTGCTCAATTGGTGCTTTAGGAATGTGTCCAACATATAAAATGCCATCAATGGAAAGCAGCAGATTTCCTGTAGAGGCCGACAGAGACCATTACAACACGCATTAAAATCAATACAATGTACTTTTATCCATTAAACCTATTAAATAAATACTAAAAGACGGTTTCTATTGCTGGTTTCTTTTTTGTCAGCAGGGATGCCTGGGACAGACCCAAACACTTGTCTGATACCTTTTGAGCATGACCTTATTTTTTTTATATATTCATGACTTTTTTTTTTTTATATTTACTGCTTTACATCTACAGACTACAAGGCATTTATAAAATGCAAACATTCCCCGACTGCCACACCTTTGGTCCTGCATGTCACAAGCCAAAAGAATGTACGTGTACAGTGTGTGAGGCGGGTTGAGACACTGCACTCGGAGTTTATAAACCTTCCAGAGACGTGCAATAGCAAAAACACTTTAGTTCTGTTCTGCTTTATTCCCACCTCCTCAATGTACACGGGGAGACACTTATTTACACAAATAATACATATTTAGGGACGGGTCTACAGGTTTAAAGCGTTCGGAAAGTCTTACATTTCTTACAAACGCGTTTATTAATGCTCGTATTATTATTAGTATTATTATTATTATTATTATTATTATTATTATTATTATTATTAGTCCTATTAGCAAGAAAAAAAGAGAAAAAAAGCGAAAAAGCGACCGATTTGGAAAATTGCTAATAGGAACCGCAATAATAATAATTATTATTGGATGTTAAAGTGCAAATGAATTAAAAATAAACAAACACCATTACAAGGAAAGTTGTTCGAGCAAAATATGTACACATTTCTTGAACCCCTGCAATTGGATTTTTTTTCCCCTTAAGGCGTGATTCGGGCGACACAACAATATCCGTTGTAACAGAGTTTTTGACATTAAACAGAAATAAAAACAGAATAAACACTGAAATTAAATTGTACCTGAGTGTTTCTTTTCGAAATGAATGATAATATCAGCCCCGAAAACCTTTCCCGTCTGGTGAAGCCTGCTTTTCTTCTTCTCTCACATGTCTGGAATATTTATACACACACACACACACACACACACACACACACACACACACACACCCTAACACTAACACACACCCCTCACACACAAAAATGAATCATTACGTAATATCGATTTCAACATTTAACCAAAAAAAAAACATCCATGAATGATATTTAAAAAAAGAAAAAATGTTTTACGTTTACACTGGATTTTAACTCACATATTTGAACTTCTTGATCTTTATATATATATCTTTATATATATATATATATATATATATATATATATATATATATATATATATATATATATATATATCTTTTATTTCCCTCGTACTTTTACCATTTCTATTCTTTGACATTCTTTTGCATGATTATATTTAAGTTTGTAATTAATTAATGTTCGTTGCATTCATGAATTAATAGTTTGTTGCTTATTAATATATATATATATATATATATATATATAGATATATATATATATATATATATATATATATATATATATATATCTATATTATATAATATTAGATGCCTTCCTGTATAAGAATTAATTTATAAGAATTAAAAAGGAAAGTTACACATAAAGACAAGTCGAATCAGAATGAGATCGTATTCCCCCCCCCTAATTATTTATCATTCATTCATTCATTCATCTTCTACCGCTATATCCGATCTTCTCGGGTCACGGGGAGCCTGTGTCTATCTCAGGCGTCTATGGGCATTAAGGCAGGATACACCCTGGATGGAATGCCAACCCATCACACACACACACACACACACACATTCATACACTAGGGACAATTTTCCAAGGTGCCAATCAAACCTACCGTGCATGTTTTTGGACGTTGGACGGTGGGAGGAAACCGGAGAACCCGGAGAAAAAAACCCCCTGAGGCACGGGGAGAACACATGCAAAACTCCACACACACATGGCCGAGACGGGAATCGAACCCGGATCCTGGCGGTGTGAGGCGAACGTGCTAACCACTAAGCCACCGTGCCCCTCTAATTATTTATCAATGCATTAATAATAAAGAGTTTAATTCAACTGTAAATTCACACATGGCAGGTTTTAAGGAATTGGAGTTACAAACGAAGTCATACTTTTTAATGTTAGCTTTAAGTTGAACCAATTTAGTATTGGTTTTAAGTTGGTTTTTATGGTTGGTAAGTTGGTTAAGTTGATAAGTTGGTTTTAAGGTGCAGAGGAGGGTAGGAGAAAAGAAAAGAGAAAGGCCAAAGAGGGGGTTTATGGACGTGGTCAGGGAGGACGTGGTCAGGGAAGACATGCAGGTGTGAACGGCAGAGGAAATGAGTGGAGATATCACTCATAGCTGGCATGTCCTACCTGTTTGTAAGTGTGTGGCGTCATGCAGGTTCTCTCGGGTGAAGGGACGTCATGCATGTGTCACTTCCAGCTGCATGATGGAGAGATGTGTTAACGCATGTGTCACTCCAGTACTCGCGTCAGCAGACTTTACGTTATTATTCCAACCCGATGCCAAGTGAAATGATTAGGTGCAGTCAGGGTTCGAGTCATCGCGAAGGAGTTCAATAAGTTCCACCGTTCTGAAACGTATGAAAGCAGATCATTATGGAGGTGATGGAACAGGTTGAGGATCTCACAGTGCGAGGGAAGGGAAAAAGGAGGGAGGGAAAAAAAGACAAATGAAAAGCACATGGCAGATGGACAATATATGTCAATTATTAACATAATCAATATTAATATACATATATCAATATTAACATACAAATGTTACAAGGCACTAATCTAGAACAATTAACTCCAGATCATGTGCCATCCATGTAGCTATATATATATATATATATATATATATATATATATATAATATATATATATATACTAGGAATAAAGTAAAACGTATACAAACGTATAGTGAAATGCAATAAAAGATTGTTGTGGGAAGTGTGGTGGTTGCTATAGACCCAAAACGGAGACGGAGATTACTTTCATTTTTTTACTGACGTCGGCAGTGACGTAAGAGAACTGCGGCATGTCAGTGTTGCTGAAACATGTTTGGGGACGTGGGAAAAAAAAAAAACAGTCTTGGGAAGAGAGAGAGTGTTTACTTTTCTGTGTGTGAAGCAATTACAGCTTTATCCACGATAAATATATATATAATATATATATATATATATATATATATATATATATATATATTACAATTTAAAGATATAATAAGTTCATATAGTGAATTAGCACAGGATGGACAACTATGGAAATGTCCATTCGATGTGTAACTTTAATGGACTTTGATATTTAAAATATTACAAGGGAAAAACACGTGGCCGGTAACAATGATTGCAGGATTAAAAAGTGCATGCAATAAGACGCCATAAAACAAAAAAATCTGTCACGTTCTCAATGACACACACACAATAGATGCAGGCAGTCCAGAGATGGACTCTATCTATCTATCTCTCTATCTATCTATCCATATATATACTTTATTATTATTATTATTATTTTATTTTTATCCACTAAACTTTTGTATTGCTTATGTGCCTCAAATCAAACACCAAAATTTACACCGGCAATTAAAACCGTCCGTGTGGAAACATTTTGTATTTAGAAAAGAGAGAAGAGACAGGGGAGAAGAGGGGGGGGAAAAAGAAAGAAAAAAAATACATGACCCGGTCTAGTGAGAGATTCTTTATTTGTGGTTTATACGCAAATTTGAGCATGTGCCCCCGCAGCAGTGCCCCACACCCACACACACACACACACACACACACACACAAGTTAATTCATACATGATTCATATATAATTATGTTTGGCTCAGTTGATAAGACATAATTCATCCAGACACCATTTAGTCAAGAACGTAATCGTTATAAAGCAACTTTTTAATCGTTATAAAGCAAAATCCTCTCTATTTTGCTAATAATGAGGGAATGGGGAATGCCACTGAGTGGCACACACACACACACACACACACATCAGCATGTAGAACCACAGAAGCAATAAAACGCTGTCTGGGATGCTCCTAGTCTTGCTTCCCTGATGTGTTTTATTCCTCTTGTACCACAGCAGCTTCCCAGTGATTAGATGTTATTAGGACTCTTTAAAGGGGGGGAAAAAAAAAAACATCACAACGTACACCAAGATCTTCTAAATCCGCTGTTACTTTACACAAAATCAGAATCGTATACATGATGTAATGGTCAACACACACACAAACACACATCCTGGGATCTCATTGAAACCCATGTACATTATGAGGACATCTTACCAGGCTATAAATGACGCACGAAACAAAAAAATGGACACACACACACACACACACACACACACACACACACACACACACACACACACACACACACACACACACACAGCGTATGATCAGAGCAAAAGGTCAGTAAGCGACGGGAGCAGCTCGGCTAGTTCTGCCTGGATGTTGGCGCTCTTGGTGACCGGGTTCCCGCGGAGATCCAGCCTGCTGAGCTTCGGACACGTGGCGAGCGGCGAGAGGTCGGAGATCCGTGAGATTTCTATCAACTAAAGAGTTAAAGTTCTTTTCGTATGAAAAAAAAAATGTATCACACACTTGAACAGCTCACGGCCCATCGCTGGGATTTGAACTCGCAACCTTCCGGTCAAAAATGCTTAATGTCGCTTTAATGTAACGAGCCTCTCGTTTGTGGGGCGGAAGTTGATTTTGTGTTGAAGTTTCTTTTAGATTTTTGTATTTTTGCGTCATGCCACGTGCATTTTATAATGACACTTTTGGAGCAGCCGCGTCATGCACGTAATCACGCCTTCGGTGCTTTTGTCGGACGGTCGTTACGTGCCAAAAAGAACCTGCGCAACATTGCGAGTGTTTTACAGCCCCGCCCACTTTAACCTCCTCATCACCGGTTGGATAAAAGGATACGGTTGTTTCGCAAAGACACCTCCTCCAGTTTGGCCAGATGGTAAAGTCCATCCAGATTCTCTATATTATTATGATCAGCCTCCAGAACCTGACGCACACAAAGTCCTTTTACACGCGACTCGCGAATAACGAAAAGAAGAGAGGAAACATCCGACAGCGCGCTCACCTCCAGGCATTGTAACATGGCGAGCTGTGGCGGAAGCTTCAACAGCTGATTGGAGCACAGGTTGATGTGAGTGACCAATAGGAGCTGGTCCAGGTGGCAAAGCGTACTCAGTTTCTTAACAAACAAACAAACAAACAAACAAACAAGCAAACCCTGTGAAACGTAGAAAGGTCTGTGGAGCTCTCATGACGCGCCGCACACACAAGCCGAGCCGAATATTTGTTTATCGCTTCCGAGATTTATTTATTTACGATATCAATCTTTTTATAATTATATACATTTCAGTCTAAATCTATAGGGGCACGGTGGCGTAGTGGTTAGCACGTTCGCCTCACACCACCAGGATCCGGGTTCCCGTCTCGGCCATGTGTGTGTGGAGTTTGTGCATGTTCTCCCCGTGTCTCAGGCGGTTTTTCTCCGGGTTCTCCGGTTTCCTCCCCCGGTCCAAAAACATGCACGGTAGGTTGATTGGCACCTTGGAAAATTGTCCCTAGTGTATGAATGTGTGTGTGTGTGTGTGTGTGTGTGTGTGATGTGTTGGCATTCCATCCAGGGTGTATCCTGCCTTAATGCCCATAGACGCCTGAGATAGACACAGACTCCCCGTGACCCGAGGGAAGATCGGATAAAGCGCTAGAAGATGAATGAATGAATGAATCAGTCTAAATCTCTCCCTTTAATAAAATTGTTGATTGTTTAATATCTATTTTACTCTGGAAAGAATTTTTGTTTATTAATTCATTTATTGTTTGAATTTCTAGTTGCTCTTTTAATTATTAAATATGGGAAGTTTACGAATTGGTGCCGATTTCTTTGGGTAACGTGTTATTAACCACATATATCAGATTTAAATATATAATAATAATAATAATAATAATAAAATAAACAAAATTGAAAAAGTAAATTCAATAAATATTATTAATAATATTATTATTATTATTATTAAAATATTATTATATATATAATATTCAAGTTTATTTCTATTTTATTTAATTCTGCTGTTACATTACAGATGTCATTTTTATATAATAAAATATAATAATATTCATTCATTCATTCATTCATCTTCTAGCGCTTTATCCGATCTTCCCTCGGGTCACGGGGAGTCTGTGTCTATCTCAGGCGTCTATGGGCATTAAGGCAGGATACACCCCTGGATGGAATGTCAACAAACACATCACACACACACACACACACACACACACACACAACACACACACACACACACACACACACACACAACACATTCATACACTAGGGACAATTTTCCAAGGTGCCAATCAACCTACCGTGCATGTTTTTTGGACCGGGGGAGGAAACCGGAGAACCCGGAGAAAAAAACCCCCTGAGGCACGGGGAGAAAATGCACAAACTCCACACTCATGGCACCGAGACGGGACGACACCCTGGGACCCTGGTGTGAGGCGAACGTGCTAACCACCAATAAACCACCGTGCCCCTAAAATATAATAATAATAATATAATAATAATGTCCTATTTTTATTTATTTAAAAAATTCATTGTGTACTTTTCTGTGCAATAATACTCATCGTTTTCCTTTATAAAAATGTACAATAATCTTTTCATTCTATTTTTCCCCTTGAATCCCGGGCGACTGATTGGCAGCTCTGATAACGCACATGACGGAAACGGCGTGCGCGTGACTCCCGGTGCTTACCGTGTCCGACAGGCTGAAGACTCGTACTTCGGCGTACTCCATTTTCAGGATGGTGTTCTCGATCATGAACTTGCTGCAGAGATCGCTGTAGTACGAGCTGCGCATCGGATCCACTTCCTGCAAGACAACCGGGCGCGGTCATGTGACGTTACACGCATCACGATAAGTGTTTGGGTAAAACCGTCAGGACTGAGAAAGTGAACCTTCAGAGTCTGGAAATGAGCGAGAGTCTCCTTCTCGTGACCCAGCGGATCCAGAGATCTCATCAGGAGGATTATCGTTAACAGGCACCCTGCGGCGAAACGGAGAGAGATCAGAGTGAGACTGGCGAGATTCCATCAAAGTCAGATTCATCAGATCTGGTGCGTCCGGGACCTACATTTATTTAGAGGCTCCAGTTCCAGGAGCTGAGTACAAGACTCGAGCTCCGACTGAAGAACTGAGGTCTTCTCTACAGACAGCTCGCTCCTATCACACACACACACACACACACACACACACACACACACACACACACACAAGTTATCATGTGTATTAATATGTCGGTCCGCAAACAAGCGAAGGAAAGTAAGCAGTGATAGACAGACAGAGAGAGAGAGAGAGAGAGATGGACAGAGATACACACTGACAAATAAATACGTGAATATATTAATTATGTAAGAGAGACAAGTGGGGCACGGTGGCGTAGTGGTTAGCATGTTCGCCTCACACCGCCAGGGTCCGGGTTCGATTCCCGTCTCGGCCATGTGTGTGTGGAGTTTGTGCATGTTCTCCCCGTGCCTCAGGGGGTTTTTCTCCGGGTTCTCCGGTTTCCTCCCCCGGTCCAAAAACATGCACGGTAGGTTGATTGGCACCTTGGAAAATTGTCCCTAGTGTGTGTGTGTGTGTGTGTGTGTGTGTGTGTGTGTGTCCTGCGATGGGTTGGCATTCCATCCAGGGTGTATCCTGCCTTAATGCCCATAGACGCCTGAGATAGGCACAGACTCCCCGTGACCCAAGGGAAGATCGGATAAAGTGATAGAAGATGAATGAATGAATGTAAGAGAGACAGATAAACATGGATAAATAACATATAATGGACGCACATTCCATTCAATTTGCAGTTTGATGGGATTCAGTGTACGGCTCTTGGCCATGCCTTATTGCACAGGTGTGTGTGTGTGTGTGTGTGTGTGTGTGTGTGTGTGTGTGTACCTGAAGAGCTCCTGATCCGTAGCAGAATCCCTACACCAACTTTCCATACAACCTGCGGGGGAAAGGAGGAGGGGGGGGGGGAAACAACAGCAGCAGAGATTTGGGTGAGATTTCCCACACACACACACACCACACACACACACACACACACACACACACACACACACACACACACCTGTATAGAGAGCACAGTCTCGCTGTGTGTGTTTCTCCATCCAGATTACAGTCAGGTTGTGCTCATTGTTGATGTCGCTGATGGAGCCTGGAGGAAGCTCACACAACTGAGAGAGAGAGAGAGAGAGTTTTGAGAGAGAGTGAGAGAGAGAGAGAGAGAGTGAGAGAGGGAGAGAGAGAGAGAGAGAGATTTGAGAGAGAGAGAGAGAGAGAGAGAGAGAGAGAGAGAGAATGATTCTAACAGTGTTTCCGGGTCTTTCAAGTGTAATTGAATTTAAAACGGTCCCTGAGAAGTTACCCAGACGGCGCTGTGACGAAGGCGAGGGTGTACACTCCTCCACTCCAACTGCTGCGGCTGACCATCCAACACCAACATCAAACTCACATCCTGCCAGAGGAAGGCACACAGTGAGAGACAGGAGGACACAGTGAGAGAGACAGGAGGACACAGTGAGAGAGACAGGAGGACACGGTGAGAGATGGAAGGACACAGTCAGAGAGACAGGACACAGTGAGAGAGACAGAGACAGGACACAGTGAGAGACAGAGAGAGACGCAGTGAGACAGACAGGAGAAGAGAGAGGCACAGCAAGACGCAGAGAGACGCAAATAGAGACAGTGAGACACAGAGATGCAGCGAGAGGGCAGAGTGCAGCGACAGAGGGACAGAGTGAGACACAGAGATGCAGCGAAACACAGAGGGCCAGAGTGAGACACAGAGATGCAGCGAGACACAGAGGGCCAGAGGGACAGAGTGAGACACAGAGATGCAGCGAGAACAGAGAGGGACACAGAGTGAGACACAGAGATACAGAGATGCAGCGAGACACAGAGGGCCAGAGTGAGACACAGAGATGCAGCGAGACACAGAGGGCCAGAGTGAGACACAGAGATGCAGCGAGACACAGAGGGCCAGAGTGAGACACAGAGATGCAGCGAGACACAGAGGGACAGAGTGAGACACAGAGATGCAGCGAGACACAGAGGGCCAGAGTGAGACAGAGTGAGACACAGAGATGCAGCGAGAACACAGACAGAGTGAGACACAGAGATGCAGCGAGACACAGAGGGCCACAGAGTGAGACACAGAGATGAGACAGAGAGGAGCAGAGTGCAGAGACGAGACACAGAGGGCCAGAGTGAGACACAGAGATGCAGCGAGACACAGAGGGCACAGAGGGCCAGAGTGAGACACAGAGATGAGAGAGACACAGAGGGCAGCGAAACAGAGATGCAGAGGGACAGAGTGAGACACAGAGATGCAGCGAAACACAGAGGGACAGAGTGAGACACAGAGATGCAGCGAGACACAGAGGGACAGAGTGAGACACAGAGATGCAGCGAGACACAGAGGGACAGAGTGAGACACAGAGATGCAGCGAAACACAGAGGGACAGAGTGAGACACAGAGATGCAGCGAAACACAGAGGGACAGAGTGAGACACAGAGATGCAGCGAGAACACAGAGGGATACAGAGATGCAGAGACACTGAGACACAGAGATGCAGCGAAACACAGAGGGCCAGAGTGAGACACAGAGATGCGCGAAACACAGAGGGCCAGAGTGAGACAGAGTGAGACACAGAGATGCAGCGAGACACAGAGGGCCAGAGTGAGACACAGAGATGCAGCGAGACACAGAGGGCCAGAGTGAGACACAGAGATGCAGCGAGACACAGAGGGCCAGAGTGAGACACAGAGATGCAGCGAGACACAGAGGGCCAGAGTGAGACACAGAGATGCAGCGAGACACAGAGGGACAGAGTGAGACACAGAGATGCAGCGAGACACAGAGGGCCAGAGTGAGACACAGAGATGCAGAGATGCAGAGTGAGACAGAGAGGGAGACACAGAGTGAGACACAGAGATGCAGCGAGACACAGGGCCAGAGTGAGACACAGAGATGCAGCGAGACACAGAGGGCCAGAGTGAGACACAGAGATGCAGCGAGACAGGTGAGAACAGAGATGACAGAGGGACAGAGTGAGACACAGAGATGCAGCGAAACACAGAGGGATGAGTCAGAGTGAGACACAGAGATGAGACAGAGATGCGAAACACAGAGGGACAGAGTGAGACACAGAGATGCAGCGAGACACAGAGGGCAGAGATGCAGAGTGAGACACAGAGATGCAGCGAGACACAGAGGGACAGAGTGAGACACAGAGACGAGTGAGACAGAGATGCAGCGAGACACAGAGATGCAGACAGAGGGCCAGAGTGAGACACAGAGATGAGATACAGTGAGACACAGTGAGACACAGTGAGACACAGTAAATAAGCTCCTGTACAGAAGCGATAAGTGAAGGAAATGTCTCACGGTGAGCGGTTTGGAGAACGCCACAGCGACGCACTCTCCCTCTCTGCTCACATACACACAGCTGATCAACTCCTCATGCTCAGCTACAAGGAGGAAGAGAAACATCATCATCATCATCATCATCATCATAGATTACAACTCACACACACACACACACACACACACACACACACACACACACACACACACACCTCTCCCCAGGAGCCAGCGGTAGTAGAACCAGGCGCTCTGGTCATTGGGATCGGTGAAGACGGCGTTCTGGACCAGCTCATACTCTAAACGTAAAAGAAGGGACACGTAGGAAATAAATAAATAAATAAACAAACAAGGGGCATGGTGGCTTAGTGGTTAGCACGTTCGCCTCACACCGCCAGGGTTCGGGTTCGTTCGATTCCCGTCTCGGCCATGTGTGTGTGGAGTTTGTGCATGTTCTCCCCCCCGTGTCTCAGGGGGTTTTTCTCCGGGTTCTCCGGTTTCCTCCCCCGGTCCAAAAACATGCACCGCGACATTGATTGGCACCTTGGAAAATTGTCCCTAGTGTATGAAATGTGTGTGCCCTGTGATTCTCTGGGTTGGCATTCCATCCCAGGTGCCTTAATGCCCATAGACGCCTGAGATAGGCACAGACTCCCACTCCCCGTGACCCAGAGGTAAGAGAAGATAGATGAAGATGAATGAATGAAAAACAACTAAACAAACATAATGATGATAATACT